>OZ036014.1:6447994-6602994 GCA_964035015.1 Corallium rubrum
CTGAAGGTGTTAAAGCAAAAATACAAGATTTCATTAAGAGAGAAAAAAGTGTATGATGTGACAGAGAGAAAGGTAATGATTTTCAATCGAAATATAGTAAGGTTAGATATACTGCTGAAACAGAGAACATAGGAGTCTAATGTTTCGAGCGAAGGCCCCCCTCTGACAAAGGGGCTTCGCTCGAAACGTTAGACTCCTACGTTCTCTGTTTCGGCAGTATATCTAACCTTACTATATTTCGATTGTTGTTTCTACACTGCCTACGCAGCATGCTACTTTTATTATAATAATTTTCAAGATGTTTGTAAATTGTGTCTAGGCAATCATCCATCCTTCATGTACTGTCTAGCTATTATTTAATATTTTCATAGAATTTTTGCTGTAATCTCTGTTATAAAGCATCAAAATACTACGAGTCTCAACTTTTGGCAGATCCAGTTTGGATGAGAGATGATAAGTTAGTAATTTATATTTTTCCAATTGGGTCACATGTATGGCAGTGTATAGATATTGAAGGATTTTAACCATTGGTTTATAGGCCATCCTTGCAATTGAAACTTCTTGACGAAACTAAAGACCCCAAACACAGGTTAGCTTGCAGTACAGTACAGTACAGTACAGTACAGTACAGTACAGTACAGTACAGTACAGTACAGTGCAGTACAGTGCAGCACAGTACAGTACAGTGCAGCACAGTGCAGTACACTGCACTACACTGCACTGCATACACTACGCTACGCTACGCTACACTACACTACACTACTCTACTCTACGCTACAGCACAGTACAGCACAGCACAGTACACTACAGTACCCCACAGTACAATGTAGCACAGTGCAGTACAGTGCAGTGCGGTAAAGTGCAGTACAGTGCAGTACAGTGCAGTAAAGTACAGTGCTGCTCAGTACAGTACAGTGCTGCTCAGTACAGTACAGTACAGTGCAGCACAGTACAGTACAGCACAGCACAACACAGCACAGTGCAGTACAGCCCAGTGCAGTGCAGTACAGTACAGTACAACACAGTACAGTACAGTACAGTACAGCACAGCACAGCCCAGTACACTACACTACAGCACAGTACAGCACAGCACGGTATGTACTCGGTTCAAAACATCTTTATTTTCACGTGACCTGTGTAACTCTAAATACGTTAGTCTTCCAGGCTCTGGTGAAGAAATTGACATCAGTTCAAATATTGACATGCAACCAAGGTATGTTTAGCAAGTGACAAAGAGTTTATTTTTCTTTAAGAACGAGGTATATCCAGTATCCACGTAATATGTAAATTCACATTTTAATGTTTTTCCTTCACCTGTAGCGGTGATGAAGTTCAAGAAACATCCAAACTATGCTCTGACAGTACTCAAGACGACGAAATGGTCGGTGTGCAATCAGTTGGAACTGATAAAGATCATGAAACTGATAATGTTAATGATATTTTTGCTGGAAGTAACTTTTGCATCGATGATGATGATGGTAATAATGATATTAATTGGCTAGATGATGATGATCAGATGAGACGTGATACGACGTATGCAATTAAACATAGTGATGATATGAACATCGATAGTGATTATAATGATCAATGCGATGATGATGATGATGATGATGACGATGATGATGATGATGATGATGATGATGATGATGATGATGATAGCGATAATCATGGTAATAACGACCGCGACAGTCATTGCGATGGTGATATTAAAAACGAGACTTCTTCCAAACGCAAAACCCTCGCTTCACATCAAAATACATCTAATCTACTTACCCAAACCACTGAGAAACCAGAAATGTCTTTTCCCACAGACCACAGAACAAATACGACCAGAGGAACATGTCAAAAACACGAATTCAACACCAGAGGTTCCCAGACGACCGTTTCAAGTAATTTGAACCAAGCTGCAAAACAACATTCGCTAAACGATTCAGGGATTAGCATACGCGAAAGCAAGGCTTCTTCTGCTAGTAACTATGCAGTTGACGAACGCTTGAAAGAGAGCAAAACTCCACAAAATATAGACCAAAAAACGGTTGATTTAATAGAAGAGGAAAGTTTAGAAGCTTTACAGGGAGAGAATCAAATACATTTAGGGTCAAACGTTGCGACTGAAAATTATTGTATGGGGAAATTAGATCATGTAGTCTCTGGTGCGAGTTCACGTTTTGTAGATCTAGAAAATCATAGCGAGGACAGAGAGCAGGAATTAAAGAGGAACCACTGCGTTGAGATTGTGGGTCAAACGTTACTTCAGTGGTGTAGTGCTGAAACCAGGAGTTACTGTATGACATTGCTTTATTCGCAAGACACCACCACGGAGGAAGCAGGTAGAAAAGAATTCATTTTTTTTCTATTTTGTTCTTTAAAAAATTGCATTATTCTTGTTAATGGATTGGAAACCGCGAAATTTGTGAAGTAATATATCATGCCTGGGAAGCCTTTTATTATCTGATTTGAAAACACCGAGAAGTTTTTTAACTGATATATGGTATAGTTAGTATCAGAAATTGCAGCTTGATGTTAGTAATAATTGTCAGTTGTTTGCTGTACAAGCTGTGTTAGTTAGTAATACTCAGAAAAACTCTGAGCCCTAAGCGGGACTCAAACCCACAACCTTCTGAATGCTAGCCAGACGCTCTAACAACTGACAATTATTACTAACATCAAGCTGCAATTTCTGAAACTAACTAACAGTGTTTAACTGGAAACTTACTGTTACAACGCGACTTGTAGACCAACAAGTACTTGTAACCGAGCGGTTAAGATTGCTCCGCTATCTGAGTTCTGGTGGCTCAATGGTTAGAGCGTCTGGCTAGCATTCAGAAGGTTGTGGGTTCGAGTCCCGCTTAGAGTTCAGAGTTTTTCTGAGTATTACTAACTAACACAGCTTGTACAGCAAACAACTGACAATTATATGGTATAGCTTCTCAAACAAATCAGTATTTAAAGAGAAATTTGAGGTAAAACTTGTCTTCGTTTATGGGCGTTTATTACCACATTTCACAACAACGTCTCGGTAACTGATTCCATTGATTCCTCATGAATTATTAAATAAATGAGTTTGAGAAACGGTGTTCTTAATCATTAATAATTCATAAGATAAAAAACAAAGGAATTCAGAACCGAGACGGAGTTTGGATATGTGATCAAATACTTGCATAAATTAAGCCAACTTTCACCTCAAATTTCTCTTAAAAATGCTGTTTCATTTGTGAAGCTATACCATACACTCGAAAGTTGTGTTTGATCTGATATCAAAACACCTCGAAGTTGGTTAAAAAACTTCGGCTTTGCCTTGGTTTTTCAACACACTTCTCCATGTTTGATAACCTAATTTCTTCAATCGCAGTTTAATGTGGCTCCATACAGTTTCTTGAAAAATGGAAAATACAAGTTTGAGAGTCCAAAACACATGATTAAACAATTCGGGAAAAGAATAAAACTAAATGTTATGTACAGTTAAACAGTCTGACAATCAAGAACTGCTACCAAATAAATAGCAACAGTTGTTGCTATGGCAACAATGACATCTCAAAATGGCTGCCAATTACCCTCAAACTAATTTAATTCGAAAAAAAACTTTGGTGACCCCGAATTTTTTTTTCATTAGAACTTTTCTTCAAGTATGAGTAGTCAATTGGCCGATTTAAAAAAAATTCTGTAGAACGAATTTTTTTAAAAATTAACAAACATGATTTTTCCGGGGAAAAAATTATTCATTCTACAGAATTTTTTTAAAATCGGCCAATTGATTACACATACTTCAAGAAAAGTTTTAATGAAAAAAAATTTGGGAGTCACCAAAGTTTTTTTCGAATTAAATTAGTTTGAAGGGTAATTTGTTAACAGTTTTTGATTGTCAGACTGTTAAATTATGCATAACATTTAGTTTTATTCTTTTCCCGAATTGTTTAATCACGTGTTTTGGACTCTCAAACTTGTATTTTCCATTTTTCAATAAACTGTATGGAGCCACCTTAAAGGGTGTTGGCAACAAAAATTAAGTTTGTCCAATTTGAAAGAACTCATAAAATTGTAATAGAAGATCTTTTACAATTTTTTCGTATCATTCTTCGTTTTCAAGATATTTCAATTTGTTTAATATGTAAATGAAATGGTCTCTGACGTCAGGAGCAGGGTACAGTATTTTCACACGTACCAAAATCAGTTATATCTCTAAATTTGTTCAACGAAATCACTTGAAACTGTGCACATAAAAACGCCTTGTGAGACATAACTGATGTTGCTTGTTTAAAAATACTGTACCCTGCTCTTGACGTCAGAGCCCATCTCATTTACATATTAAACAAATTGAAATATCTTGCAAATGAAGAAAGACACGAAAAAGTTGTAAAAGACCTTCTATTACAATTTCACGAGTTCTTTCAAATTAAACAAAGTTAACTTAATTGCCCGTACCCTTTAAAGTGTCTATGAAGTGAAAAATACGTTGGCATTTTTGTTGTTTTATTGTACAGAGGAGCATGACAGGAGCACTCACTGAAAATTTCAAGAGAATCTGATGCGTAGTTTTCGCGCTATCAACTCTCAAAATTTGCCGTGGATAGTTTGTTTTGGCGAAATTTGGGCTTCTTGGTAACAATGCCTTATGACGTACGCAGATGGATCATTAATAGTGAAATCTATTGTTCTTATGCATAGTTGTCCATCTGCGTACGCCATAAGCATTGTTTCCGAAAGCCCAATTTTTCTCCAAGAACGACTAGCCATGGCGAACTTTGAGAGTTAATAGCGCGAAAACTACGCATCAGATTCTCTTGAAATTTTCAGTGAGTGCTCCTGCCATGCTTCTCTGTACAATAAAACAACAAAAATGCCAGCGAATTTTTCATTTCATAGACACTCACTCATAGATGCTCCTCTGTACAATAAAACAACAAAAATGCCAACGAATTTTTCATTTCATAGACACTCACTCATAGATGCTCCTCTGTACAATAAAACAACAAAAACGCCAACGAATTTTTCATTTCATTGACACTCACTCATAGATGCTCCTCTGTACAATAAAACAACAAAAATGCCAACGAATTTTTCATTTCATAGACACTCACTCATAGATGCTCCTCTGTACAATAAAACAACAAAAATGCCAACGAATTTTTCATTTCATAGACACTTTAAACGTCCATTAATCTTTTCTTCCTCTTGCAGACACTCCAGATTTCCTTGAGGAAAGAGAAATAGTCAGTGATGGGAAAGGCCAAGTGTCAGAGGAACATAAAACTACAGAGGAAACATTTCTTACAAACAAGGTAGAACGATATGTTTGTTTAACAAGACAACGAATCTGAGCGTTCTATGAACGACTAGACAATGTTGAAATGTTTTAATATTAACTAACCAGTCGGTCGAACTTAAAGTATGAAAACAACAACAAAGTTTAATAAAGATATGAAATATTTATAAATTTCTTAGAAAATGTCACTTCCTTCTATCGACTCCAAAAGTCAAAGGACCATTCGTGGAAAGATTGTCTCAGAAAAGCTAACAAAAGCGTAAGTGTCAGGGGTGGGAATTAAACACAAATTCTGATTGACCTTTTGTGGGTAGTTTTAATATTCTGGAAATATTCTTAATTCTTACAGATTATTGCCCATGCTCTCGAGACTTGGCCTCTCTTTCGCTGATGTTTTCTCTGACGTAACAAATATTTTGAAGACGTTCAAGTAAGTAGGCGTTTTTATGAAGTAGCTCGGCGTTGTTTGTTGTTGTTGGTCGTGGTGGTGGTGTTGTTGTTGTTGGTGTTGTTGTTATTGGTGGTGGTGGTGGTGGTGGTGTTGTTGGTGATGGTGGTGTTGTTGGTGTTGGTCGTGGTCGTGGTGTTGTTGGTGTTGGTGGTCATGGTCGTGGTGTTGTTGCTGCAGTTGTTGTTGTTGCTGCAGTTGGTGTTGTTGGTGGTGTTGGTGGTGGTGGTGTTGTTGGTGTTGTTGTTGTTGTTGGTAGTGGTGGTGTTGTTGGTGATGGTGGTGGTGGTGTTGTTGGTGTTGGTGATGGTGGTGTTGTTGTTGTTGGTGTTGGTGTTGATGGTCGTGGTGTTGTTGCTGCAGTTGGTGTTGTTGTTGCTGCAGTTGGTGTTGTTGTTGTCGGTGGTGTTGGTGTTGGTATGTTACCATGTTCGTTGTTACCAGCACATAACGATTTTCTGCTAACATCAACCTAATTGCTTCTTTATAGATTCACAAACACAAACATTATTTTAAAGCCTTCTGAATGGACATTAGTTGCGTTAACTATACTTTTAACGTAAGTGTGTTCACATTGTTGAATCATGAAAATAATTGTTAATTTAGGCAAAAACGGACAGTGGTTGACCGTTGGCGTGAAAGGGGGAAGAGGGTGTAGTCCGGAACAATGGTTTTCAGTTATTTCTGTTTAATTTCTAGATTAATGAGGTGTAACCCGACGGTGAAAGGACTGCTCTTTTCTCGTCAGAAAAAGCTCCACTTACTTCTAAACGAGGTCGCCATTAGCGAAGATGATTTGGATCGCTTAGTGAATATTTTCATTCCAAAGGACTTTGCTTTAACTGAACCTACAACTATATCAGACCAGCGGGAATTCAACATGGAGGAACTGGATTGAGTTTAAGAGGTCAGTGGTTGTTGTACTACACTCTATACACGTGACACAACGATACGGCCCGTTGTCAAGCTCGTTCCCAGGACTCTTTGGAAGGGGTTGTTTTGGTGGCGAAAAACAAAATGGCGGACTACACTATAAAACTTTTCAATAATCAAGACCAGCACTAGAGCTATGTAATGAACTAGAATGAAGCTCAGGTAGTCAGATCTACACTAAAAATCTTTTCAGTAATCAAGACCACCACTAGAGCTATGCAATGAACTACAATGAAAATTATGTCAGCCTCGTACAGTGAACGCCGTTGCGTGACAAATTTCACATACACAACTGCATGTAGCACTCCTCGTGGAACTTGTCTCGCTTCCTGTGGTTCACAAACCATTGCAGCTTCACGAAAAAATTGCACCGTGTACACTGCTCAGCACCTTTAAACCTCCAGACGCATGTGCGCAGTGCGTACCTGTGTTTTAACATGGAAATGAACTTGCACCTTTCCGAGATAACTATATATATATATATATATATATATATATATATATATATATATATATATATATATATATATATATATATATATATATTGTTTTTCGTTGAATTTTGTCTGATTCTCTGCTATAAAAGTTCTCTCTGTTCATGGTTTGGCGTGCTCCGTTGAGCTATGGATGCACTTGGGGAGTTGGAGAGCACTCTCGCTTTTTTCATGCTCTCACCGAACTTCCCGCGTGCATCCATAACTCGATGGAGCACGCCAAACCATTAATAATTTATTTATATATAGAGAGAGAGAGAGAGAGAGAACATATAGTATAGTTTAAGTGGGTTTACCTCAAAATGTTGAGTGTTGCAACTGTCAGTTTCACGCGGTTGCAACACTCAACATTTTGAGGTAAGCCTACTTAAACTATACTATATTCACTCTACCTTTATGGTATTGAGCACTTTCCGATATTCCGTGAACAAAATCACACGTGCTCGTTTGTATATATATATATATATATATATATATATATATATATATATATATATATATATATATCGCTCGGATCAAACGCGTTTCCGTACAGGAGAAAGCAGCTGAAAATAAAAAAAACTAAGCTAAACTATAAGCTTATCGCAATGGTATACTTTATTCTTTTGCAATTAATTTTTTTATTTGTTAATATTTTCTCCCACTGATTATCAAGGTTTAAATATGTTCTTAAAAAAACCGGAAAGAGCAGCTGCAAGAAAGGAGGAAAAAAAATCCGATATTGTGTTTTTATTACAATCGAAGTGGAAACCTCTGGTTTTTTATCGATTTACCGATAAACCCATAAGCGGTCATTAGCGTGGAAATTAGAAGCCCACTGTTTCTTCAGAATCGCCGTGATTAAAAAAATCTCGTCTCATCTTCCGCCAGCGTAAAATGTTGAAATTCTCGGGTAAAAAAGGTTGCAATAAAATTCATTAAAAACCTTAAACGTTTGTGATCTGAAGATAATCAAAATTATTGAAAACATTTAAGGTTTTAATACAGTGTACTAATATTTTTTTTTCACTCGAGAATTTTAACAATGAAATATTTTCAATCTCAAAGTGTTCATTTTTTCTTTTTTTCCTGATAAATACAATTTTTTTCGTTTTCAACCTTCCTTAGTTCTTTTAGTCGCTGTTTAATATATATACCAGACTCAAATGGCTGAACTTAGCCGTAGGTTGAAGTACAGCCCACGACCGTCTGAACGCCGGTAAGACGCTCTAACGATTGAGCTACTGAGACTCAGATGATTTGAACGTAGGTTGAATATGTGTACAAGCCACAACCTTCTGATAACCAGTGAGATACTCTAACCATTGAGCTACTGAGACTCTCAGATGATTTGAACGTAGGTTGAATATGTGTACAACTCACAACCTTATAGTGAGACGCTCTAACCATTGAGCTACTGAAACTCAGATGATTTGAACGTAGGTTTAATATGTGTACAACCCACAACCTTCCGATAGCCAGTGAGATACTCTAACCATTGAGCTACTGAGACTCAGATGATTTGAACGTAGGTTGAATATGTGTACAACCCACAACCTTCTGATAACCAATGAGATACTCTAACCATTGAATTATATATATATATATATATATATATATATATATATATATATATATATACCTTTAAATGTAGCTATTTTACTCACAAAAAAAATCTGTGAATAACTTCATTTTGATTTTTCGTCATTTGACGTGCAAACCAATACTGCGACTCAGATTTCTTAAAGTCTATAGGACAGAAAACATTTCTACATAAATGAAATCAGGTTGAAGCAGGGAATATCCTGATTGCACATATCAATGTTTCATTTAAAATTGAGAATAAAAACAGTCAGATAGTTTTAACTTGATCCAAAGATAAGCTATTCTCGTTTATCTACATATATATTCATCATCTCAAAATCAGGGCAATAAATTTCAGGAACTGTTTGATATCTGGCTTAAATCTGACGAGTTATAAATACGAAGCATACAACATTTAACGGGAAACATAGTCACATATATAAATTACCGACAAACTCATTAGTACGTTTGTAATTATAAGAGCAATCGCTTTACAAACATCATAAAAGTTATTACTAAAGAAATTGTACATATCCGCGGATTCATGCTTTGTATTTTAGCATTATGAAATTCTACAACTGCCCCGCTAATCCAACTGAGATTGCTGGGGCGTTTGTTTTGACTGAGTGCTTAACGTATACCCGCTGAAGTATTAATATAAATATATATATATATATATATATATATATATATATATATATATATATATATATATATAGTGTAATAAAAGTAGCGTGCTGCGTAGGCAGTGTAGAAACAACAATCGAAATATAGTAAGGTTAGATATACTGCCGAAACAGAGAACGTAGGAGTCTAACGTTTCGAGCGAAGGCCCTTCGTCAGAGAGAAACGTGTAGGAGTCTAACGTTTCGAGCGAAGGCCCTTCGTCAGAGAGAAACGTGTCTCTCTGACGAAGGGCCTTCGCTCGAAACGTTAGACTCCTACGTTCTCTGTTTCGGCAGTATAACTAACCTTACTATAATAGGAAGACATTTGGATCTTTTCTTTATGCTTAGCATCTGAAGCGTCAACAAATAAATTCACAACGCGCGGCCAAGTGAAAAATCAGACATACTAGTTTAACGCTATACTCTGTCTTAAAAGTTTTTTGAACGTGGCTTAAAAAGTTACTGTTCAATCCTATGTAGTGTCTTCATCAGGGGTGATCGTTGATGAAGACACTAGTCAGATTGTCGAAACATTGGGTCATGAACAGTAACTTTTTAAGATACGTTCAAAAAACGTTTAAGCCAGAGTAGCGGTAAAACTATGTCTGCTCTGAGGCGTGTTGAGTGCGTATAATGCATATTAACTTAAATTGAGACTATTTCTATTTTTTCTACACGAGTTCTGTTTATTAAACGCGGATTTTAAGAGTTTTTTTACTCCCAACCGTAATTAAACAGTTTAATTGTCATGTCATCTCGCTCATTTAACTACAGTCATAACACATTGTCAATTAAAACTCCACAAAAGCTGGCTCGAGTAAATGAGATTCTGGCGTGCTAATTTCTTTCCATCTTCAACACCAATTGAAACAGTTTCATGGTTTATCACCCAAACAATCAATTCCGAATACCCCCTTGTGTTTTTAGATAAAAATCAAAAAGTCCCTTCTATATTTCCTTGAAATGTATATATACCATTGATACAATAAAACTCTGTGTTTTGAATAATATTCTTGTCGAGCCATCGCATTCGTTTCAGAAGTGATTGCGAATTCGTAATCTAGACAGTCCAATATGGGATACCAATATTTATTTATTTTATTCTGTAATATTCTTTTATTATATTGTCAGCAGTCGTTTGAATATTGATCGTCAATAAAATGACTTTTAATAGGCGAAAATCTTTGGATGTAAGCTTTCATGTGCATCAGCGAAATTGGTATTATATTTAGCTCCAAGCTCTTTCTTAAGACGTGTTTTTTGCAATTAATTCGTAAGAGTGCATGTAATTTCGAGCTTTTATATCTTTCGGAAGGAACTTGGTTATATTGACCGTGACCAGCCGTTTGTTATGACTTATTCTTGCATTTATTATCGTATATGTGTTCTTTCTATTCAAAAAATATATACATTCTCTTCCGTTTTCCGGTTATTTATTATTAGGTTATTGAAAAGAAAGTGTTATCTTTTTTCCGTCTTTTTCTATGCACTTTAGTCTACACTATACAAAAGCAAATTTTCTTTCCCACGTTTCTAGAAAAATATCGTTGACAAAAAACAGACATGTCAGCTCTTTTACAAAGAAATATGTATGTAAACAAGAAACTTGTCATGTTTTGTCGTACTAACGGACAAATAAAACTCAATTTGAAAAATTGTCAGGTTTCAAACATTCAAATGCTCAAATCTCAAGATTTCTGATAACAAACATCTTTATTTCATAAGCACCATATTCACTTATTGTACTCGATCAATATTATAAAAATACAGTATACTGCCTCGCTTTATACAAAATATATAAAAAATCTTAAGTAAAATTATGTAAAATGTCGAGTTTTTAAAAATTAGACGATTCGGCTGTGATTCTATAGTTTCGTCGGAGGGAAGCATGAGAATCCAAAAGAGTCCACAGTCTGTGAAATACTTTGGTTTAATTCTTGGTTTACTGCATGTAACGCTTGTAGATCTTGAAGTAAATTTTCTAGCAAGTTTTTAAATGTATAGGCATATATATATGGAAGTTTTTTTTATGTATGTACGGCTTAATTGCTCCTGTTGTATAGTTGTATCTAACGTTCACTACTTTGCTTGTAATTAACAGTTGAAATTTATGCTTCGAGTGGGTCGGTATAGCATTTCAAATAGCTCCATTAACACTCAAAGGTGTATTACTATATTATCCATGCACGTATGAAAATATGTGGAAACGTTTTTATCGTCTACTTGCAATGGCACCGTTTATTTTACGCTCAAGTTCAAACGTATATTTTTGTATGGATATATTATTTTTTTTCGCACTTAACCAAAATCAAATGCAACTCGTACCGCGGTCGTTATACATCTTTGAGATTTGAAAAGCACCGTTGCCAAGAGACACCGGTCTACATGGCGTGTTAACCGTTAAGTGCATACACGTATAATTATGCTTTTCGCGACGTTGTCACTGACTCGCGCAGTGCTCCAATTTTGATTTCGAAGCCTAAATTGTTATTGCAAAACTAGTTTGCTTAATGAAAATTAAAAAGACCCCATCGATGGCCACAAATGATTGGACGATATTTGCGCCTTTGCAGTGAATCAGTGAATTCTCCAATATATTTTTTTTATTTTTTCGTGTTTTAGAGGTTTACATGACTGCGAATAGCAATAACCTTTGTTTTAACTTTTCTGTTTTGGACAGCATTGAAGCTCAGTGTAAATGATTAACTCTCGGTATACCTTTGAACTTTTTCGAAAACATTGCAAGTAATTACTTCAGTGTCGGACAAACTCTCGTCCGTAACGTGGTTAGTTGATGTTTCTAAATAAGCTTGCCTCAAAGTTTATTTGTGCAATTAAAAGCTTAATTATGAACATATACTATTTACATCTCGACTTGAATGGCGAATATATAGTAAGTCAACACGCTGGAACAAAACGTACACCACTTATGACGAGAAATTTCGGTTTCTCTTTTTTGGTTAAGATAATTGTGGTATACCCAAGTTGCCATAGCGCATGATCAGTTTCTAGTTCGACTTATTTCCGCATTTTCGTTCAAGCAAGGTCAAAATTAATGCACCATGGGTCGACCACATCAATAATTTATGCCTATTTTGCTTTCTATTCTGCCAGTGTTAACACTGCACGAGTTAATTGAAGCTATAAATGATCGCTTGATTATTTGTCATGATAACCAACGTCAGAATGTTTTTATTGTTCTAAAACCCAAGTGCACGCACAGTGGAAAAAGAACGTTTCTTTTAACCGCTCTCAAAAAAGCACGTTTAGCTCAAAATCCACTTCAAAAATCCGATAACTTATCCAACTTCTGTATATACACCGACACACAGCAATCTTGGCTTGAAAAAAAGTTAATTCTTTGTGAAGTTTTTGTATACCGCGTGTTTGAATACTTGTTATTAATGTATTTTTTTCTAGTTAGATGGAATCTGTTTTATGCTACGTGTCTGAGATCTTTTCCTGTAAATCCCTGCATGAAGGATCAGCATTTTCTTGACGAGTTTTGCCAACCTGTGTGCATGTATAAATACATCTTGAATTCACAAGGTTTTGGCCTGCTTTCGCGCAAGGCTTGCTTGTCACAGAAAAAAACCGTCATGAAAGACTCGAGATCGTGTATATAATGGATCTAAGGTGAAGTACTACCGCGTGCGTGATTCTCGTTTCTCTCGAAGTCATTTTCTCAATCCATATAGCTAGTAAACAAATCCTTTTGTTTGCTCGAATGTACAAGCCGTGCCCAGCTGCCCTTGTCGAGATGTTTTACTTGTATATGTTAATTAGGCCTGCGTGTCATCGCCTACTTTATGGGCGTGCTTTCAAATTAACTCTATCGCATCAGGATTTGTGTCAGTCGTTAACCGGTCTCCTACACAGTTGGTCTATACGTCCCTTCTCTCTGCGCAAACCATGCCTCGATCTTTCCTCGTGAAGAAACGCCCCGGATATCAAGTCCGAGATCATGGCCTCCCTACAGAAGCTATGGAGCGAGACAAGAGCCCAGGTAAGCCGAATACGGTATATACGGTTGAAACCTCTAAGTAGTCTATTAGGCCCGAAATGCGACAATGATTTGTTTAACGCTTTTCTCAATCTGTGCTTGCGCGAAGCTTCGTGAGAAAGAACGTGCCGTTTTACATAGAAATCTAGAGTGTTCGGTGGAGATTTTTAGTCATTCTCTTTTTAAATTACTTCAGGGCGTTCGTGTAATCGTTACAGCTCGTCCTAGACGTTTTGCTGTTCATTTTTAACTTGTATAAATCGTTGTGTTTCTCATTTGATCACCAACAAAGATTTAACTGTTTTAATTCGACTTGCTTGAAGAGTATATACTTTCGTTGCTCTGGTTGGGAATCAGGTTTAATCCCGGTCGAAACACTGTTGTTTTTTTAACATTTTAACAGCTTTAGACCTTCAGTTGCTCGATATTTCACAAACGTAATTTCAAAGTCGAAATCTTTAATCAACAAATCTCGGGATTGATGTACCCCTGAAGAAGACAAATCTTATTTTATGCTCAGTCTTGACTGCTCGCCAATATAGAATTGCGACGTTTTAAACTGCTTATATCTGCTGAGGACTCAGTTTAATGACGCTATTCTAGGTTTGTCAGCCAGCCTCTCGTGGTTTGTTCAGAACGTTCTGAGAAGCGACTTGATATTGACAATGCGGGCGTTGTTTCATCTTGGGGTGTAAATTAGGGCCTACAAAAGAAAAAGTGCCTATTGATAAGCACGCCATAGAAACATAGGATCGTGAACGTCTCTTCCATGCCAAGAAGACGCACAAAACTACATCGAAAAATTACTCTTTCTGTGGCAATCAGTTGCAAATTACGGAGGCGATATCTACTGCGCATGTCCACAGGAAAAGCTGGTCCCATCTGGAAGTGAAAAACATTTCCTATGAAAAGACAACTCTAATTCTCCATCGAATTTCCATGACAAAAAAAAAAACGATAAAGGCTTCGCAAAATTCTAGCACGAAAACCATATTTTCTCGCGCCTATCTTAAATAATACCTATAAATATAATCACTAGACGGGTTTATTTTTTTCAGTCTTAAATGAACCATTTGTTCACCTTTTATGTTTCACAAATTACAAAAACTCGTATTGTTTAATGGGTTTTTGTTTTGGTTTGGTTTCTCGTTATCCATTTTGATTCTTATCCGTGTCAAAGGCAACGCCAAGATGTCGTCGAAGTGTGAGTTTGTTCGTTTTTGATTTTTTCTAAATTTCTATAAAACGAAATTCGTGTAGTGTATCTTTTGGGAACATGCAAATTTAACGATAAAGTGTGATTTTTAGAGCGTTGTGCAAAGCTGACAGAAATTTTCGAAAGGCAAAGAGCAACACATGTGGCAATATAGATTTATGTAATATAGATCCAACGTAACTATACGCTGGCTTATCGCTAAGTTCGTCTGTGTCCCGACATCTGTGTTTCGCAGTCTTTATAAACGAGATAATTTTTTCGGTTGTTGAACGCTTAATACCGCGTCTTCTGAATTTCTGATTTTTGTCTTCTGATGAACTGTTCTCGATAATTGGATTAAATGGCTGCCTTATGTTAGCGAGGCTTGATGGATTGCTTATTGTCAATGATGTGATGGTTGAACGCATGTCTGTGGATTTATTCATGCAGAGTAATTATTTATAATAATGCGACCATGCATGATTTTGAAATAGAAGGACCCCTTATATATACACATCTCTTTGTGCGCTCTTTTTGTATGTCACTTGTACTTGAGCTCTTTGTTAAGGCTCTATGGGAGTCGAGTCGAAGCCGATAACGTCGTTGAACTAGAGTTACACATCTTGCAGGCGACATCTCTCGCTGGCAAGCAAGAGAGATGCTTTAATATGAGAGACGGTGGCTCATAAGAGCTGCTTGCTCATATAAGAGGAGTGGCTTAAATAGAGGTGGTCCGTTTTTTAAGAGATAGGTTTTGAGGCCTGGACTTCTCCCTGTGCTGAATAAAATCGCGTTTGGCGTTAGCCAGAATAAAATACCAAAGATTCGTCTTCAGGCTTCAAAGTGTTAAAGAGATAGGTTTTAACACTTTGAGGCCTGGACCTCTCCCTCGGCTGAATAAAATCGCGTTTGGCGTTATCCAGAATAAACCTCAAAGACTCGTCGTTTCAAAGTGTTAAAGAGCCGTGGTTGCTTATATGAGATATACATTGTCGTTTATATAAGAAAGTTCTTTATAAGACCTGGTCCATTTTTGGAAAGGTGGTGGCTTATGAAAGGTGGTGGCTTATGGGTGCTGGTCGTTTTTATAAGAAGTGGTGATTTATGAGAGATGCATGGTGGCTTCTAAGAGATGGCCCCTTTTATAAGAGATGGCGCCTTTTGAGGGATGGTGCGGCATGGCTTAAATAAAAGATGGTCCCTTTTATAAGAGGTGGTATCGAACTTAAATAAGAGGTGGTGAGTACAAAAGATGGTCATCACTGCAAGAAATGGTTGTTTATACTATAGAGGGAGCAATATACCTGCAAGAGCTGAGGGTCCACGCTTGCAAGCCACTGGGAGTGCCTGCAAAAGGTGAACGCCTTACGAAATCGCCTGCGCCAAGAGATAATTAAGTTGCGCGTCACACACATTCATCATCAGATAAAATGCACAAATTTTAAAGAAATCCGACGCAGTTAACTGGCTGCCCTATATTTCTGGACTTAATTTAGTATATACACGTCAACTCAACCTCAAGCAAATAAGCGATGTTCTCATCTTCAGAGAGTTGACGTCCCGCTGAAGTCACGTCCATGTATGCAAACCCATGCAGACCATGCAGTATTTAACAATACTGCATGTATTGTTAAACAGACGATATTGACATTGTACTCTGCAGGACTACAGAACCTCATTCTCTTTGTTTTCTCAGAATGCATTTTGTTTGAGCAGCATGCCGTGGACGTGGTTCACTGAAAAAAAGATATTAAACACATTCATAAATATACTAATACTTTTAGCTGTAGTACGAGATGGCCAATCTCAAGTATATTATTTATAGCGTACTAAAACTAACTTTACTAGTATTTTATTAGGCTTTCGCGGTGTTCTCTTGGGCCAACATGCGTATCTTTAGAATACATGCAGTACACATTGGCGTACAAGCGCGTTCTGACACATTTTCCCCTCAGGTGCCGTGCTCCGGTAACGAAATAGCGACGGCAAACAAGTTACTCTGTTACTGCATTTAAAAAAAAAACATGGATCAGGACATCATATATGTTGTATGTTTTATGTATTTTGTAAGACCTTTAAAAAGCAGCCATCGCTTCGACAACATGACGTACAATAACAGATTTTAACGCCTAAGTAAACTAACAGTTTTTCCTGTTCCTTGCCACAACGTTGTCTTGAAAACGTGAAAACGCTTCAGTTGACGTTGTATGTGCAACGAGGACGTTGTTGCAATTACTCTTGGAACTGCAAATTATTCAACGTTTTGTTTTGTTTGAAGGATACTATTGTATTTGGGTCGTGGTCGTGACGTTGGCGTTGTGCTTTAAGGTCCTTATTGTCACAGTTGTCACTACTTACAATTACATAGATTTATTACAGTTACCACGAACGTGCTGTTTTGCTTGTATGCAAAGCGTGACCTCATTCCCCTTAGGTGTTCCTACCCGCGGCTAATTCTTTGTCATATTGTATCATGCACATGTTTGTTTATATATGTACAACAATCATGCAGCATGATATATACTGTAATAAAAAAGTATACTAAAACAGTACACACCATATTCTAGGAATAACCATACAAAAATCTAAAAACTCAAGAGTCGAATCGACGGACAATAAGTCAATAACACGATATATATATATATATATATATATATATATATATATATATATATATATATATATATATATATATATATATATATATATAAATGAAGTATAGTTACCTTAAAGTCTTCGCTACCAGAGGTTTCACCCTAAACGGGATCTCAGTCGCCTGATGATCCCGTTTAGGGTGAAACCTCTGGTAGCGAAGACTTTAAGGTAACTATACTTCATGCTTTATATTTTGCTCTATAGGTTTTGTGGAAACACCACGTAAAATATTTCTTTGCAAAGAAATATTTTACGCGGTGTTTCCACAAAACTTATTTATATTACTTTATCGCCATGAAAACGTTCAAAGAATTAATTATATATATATATATATATATATATATATATATATATATAAGTAATATATAAATCCCGAGAAATATATATATATATATATATATATATATATATATATATATATATATATATATATATATATATATATGTAAGGGTTATGTATCAGAGTACATGTCACATATATATCAGAAATTGATTTATAGTATGACAGTCAAAACAATTGCAAGGGTCAATGAAGATTAATTTCATATTACATAATTAAGATTTTTGCGATTTATTAAAACTTGCAAACCGAGTTCGAGAGAAAAAACCCCAACTAATTCACGATCATCATTTATATACTGTAATTATATATATATAATATAATATATATATATATATATGTATATATGTGTGTGTGTGTGTGTGTGGGTTGTGTGTTCGTGTTGTATTGTTTTGAAAGAAGTAATTTGGAATTGGGTGTTCTGGCACCTGAGAAAGACTTTAATCTGCATATATTCAGAACGTAAAAGTTTCGCAGAATTCACATGCGTGATGTGATGCCTGCCGCGTGCAATGCCAGTCGCATGTCTCTTCAACAAAGACTTCATTAAGTGTCTTTGTTTTTGCAATGAGGACTAATTAAGGCAATTTTTCCATGTGTTCAGAACGTCAAGTCACAATATGGTCTGTACGATTATAAAGTACGAAATTTATTAAATGGGATTATGTGTTACGCTATTTATTGCCTCAATTGTCTTATGTTGAAATTCTGAACTACAAACCTCGAAATTAAAACTGTACATTATGAAATACGAGTTATAAGACCAAGTTTTCACACAAAATCGGCCTAAACATGATTGCTGCCTGGCTATCATACATCATACATTATATCCCTAAGTTCAATTATTATATAAAGGTAATAAAAGTTGCAAATTCTACTACTTAAAAGCTAGTTCATATTTAAAAATCAACCTATTTACAAAGGAATTTTTAAATCTTTCGGTATTCACTACTGGCCTGAAACAACTTTTCTTTCGCAATCTACTGGGGCTTGGCTTAACTTTAGGTAAATGTTTTTGTAAAGGATGTTCTAATGTTTCAGCTATTTTATTAACTATCTGTTTATCGCTTTGTTCAAGTAAATTATGAATACTAATCTCTTTAGAATAATAACGTCTTTTTATACATCGATCCAAGAAGGATTGGATGGTGGTCAACTCTCTCTCTCTCTCTCCACTATATCTCTCTCATGTTTTTATATAATATAAAACCATTATTATAAGATTTTAGGCAATTCTAGGGCAATTTTGTTTCTGTAATCTGAGAATTGTTATTTTTATATCGAAACTATTTTTCTGCTGTACAAGCTGTCGTAAGTTAAACTCAGAGAAAACTCTGGGCTCCAGACGGGACTCGAACCCACAAGAGAACGTGGGCCGGCTGGCATTTGGAATGTTGTGGCTTCAAGTCCGGTCTGGCTCTGAGTTTTTCTCTGAGTTTAACTTACGACAGCTTGTACACAGGCGCGGACTGGCCTACAGGGACCCTTGCTCCTGTCCTTGTGTGGGCCCCTGCTTGTCTGAAGTAAGTTCCCTCAAGCGGGTAAACTAAAATAATTTTTTGGTATAAAAATGCTTAAATGCTGTTTTGAATTTGACTGTTGACGAAATCATTCGTTACCTTGCGAAAGATTCTGCCGTGTATTCGAAATTACTAGCTTAGTAGCTTTGTAATTTAATCTGTCTTAATTTTCTTTCTTTCTTTCTTTCTTTCTTTCTTTCTTTCTTTCTTTCTTTCTTTCTTTCTTTCTTTCTTTCTTTCTTTCTTTCTTTCTTTCTTTCTTTCTTTCTTTCTTTCTTTCTTTCTTTCTTTCTTTCTTTCTTTCTTTCTTTCTTTCTTTCTTTCTTTCTTTCTTTCTTTCTTTCTTTCCTTTCTTTCTTTCTTTCCTTCCTTCCTTCCTTCCTTCCTTCCTTCCTTCCTTCCTTCCTTCCTTCCTTCCTTCCTTCCTTCCTTCCTTCCTTCCTTCCTTCCTTCTTTCTTCTTCTTCTTCCTTCCTTCCTTCCTTCCTTCCTTCCTTCCTTCCTTCCTTCCTTCCTTCCTTCCTTCCTTCCTTCCTTCCTTCCTTCCTTCCTTCCTTCCTTCCTTCCTTCCTTCCTTCCTTCCTTCCTTTCTTTCTTTCTTTCTTTCTTTCTTTCTTTCTTTCTTTCTTTCTTTCTTTCTTTCTTTCTTTCTTTCTTTCTTTCTTTCTTTCTTTCTTTCTTTCTTTCTTTCTTTCTTTCTTTCTTTCTTTCTTTCTTTCTTTCTTTGTAATTTAATCTGTCTTTATTATCTTTCTTTTTAATCTGTCGTAATTATTCTAGTTGTTACATTTTATTCTGGTGGGCAGGCCCGGATTTACCGATAGGCTTACCAGGCTATATAGCCTGTAGGCCCACGAGTTGGACGGCCCATGTTTTGAGACGGAAGAAGGATTAATTATTCTACTTCATAGAAATATTTCTTAAAAATGACGAGAAACTCTGTTAAAAAATGGGATTTCAGACCTTTATATTTTGCTCAAAAGTGTCCTCAAAATGCAGGAAATGCTGTTTCAGAGAACCAAAATTCAAAATAATTCCGGGGGGGCATGCCCCCTGACCCCCCTAGAAATGTGTGATGGTAGGCCCCTGATGCAGTGGCCATTTCCCGGTAAATATTTTAAGTCCTTTATTTTTTCATTTCCTAAAGAAATCTGATCTGAAAAGTTCATACTGTTCAAATCGTAAATTTCCGATCATATAACATCTTTTAAGGTGGCTCCACACAGTTTCTTGAAAAATGGAGAATACAAGTTTGAGAGTCCAAAACACGTGCATAAACACTTCGGAAAAAGAATAAAACTAAATGTTATACATAGTTAAACATTTTGACAATCAAAAACTGTTACCAAATATATAGCAACAGTTGTTGCTATGGCAACAATGACGGTTCAAAATGGCTGCCAATTACCCTTCAAACTAATTTAATTCGAAAAAAACTATGAGTAATCAATAGGCGGATTTTAAAAAAATTCTGTACAACGAATAATTTTTTTCTCCGAAAAATCATGTTGTTAATTTTTAAAAAATTGGATCCACAGAATTTTTTTAAAATTGGCCTATTGATTACTCATACTTCAAGAAATGTTTTAATGAAAAAAAAATTGGAGGTCACCAAAGTTTTTCTCGAATTAAATTAGTTTGAAAGGTAATTGACAGCCATTTTGAAACGTGATTGTTGCCATAGCAACAACTGTTGCTATTTATTTGGTAACAGTTTTTGATTGTCAGGCTGTTTAACTATGCATAACATTTAGTTTATTCTTTTCCGAATTGTTTATGGACTCTCAAACTTGTATTTTCCATTTTTCTAGAAACTGTATGGAGCCACCTTAAAAAGTAGAGTGCAGCGTATATACGGGCATTGTTTTGGTTAGGCCATTCCGTCAAATACAGTCAAATGTGGCAACTAGTACACAACACGAAATATTGTTAAGGCATTAAGATTACTATAAAAGACTTGAAATTGAATTCTTCGTAGATTTTATAGTCTGTTTTCCAGTTTATATTGTCGTGAAGTTTCTTCGTTGTCGGCACTGAAGAAAAACAACGACTAGGTTTTACAGCTTAGTAACAGAAACAAGTGCAAGAAATTAACGTCTTAAACCTTATTAAGTACTTCTTGTGTCCTTACATTCGTTTAAATTTTCTTAAAATAACTCTTTTTGTCTGTTTTCACTGATCTACGAAAGCTATGAACTTCAGTGGCAGCCATCTTAGGTAGTGGTCACGTCATCATACAACTGGCACGCAAAATCCGGCCCAATGGCCCATCCAGTTGTATATAGAGATCATTTGTTAAATTGCTGTGAAGCGAATAGGTGCATCGCATTAGGGCCTGTCCATATGAGGCGGGCCATAGCCCTGGGCTGATTTGAAGTCACGAAAACCTTATTACGACTATGCAGTTGAGAAATGCAGAATGATATATAACAAAGCAGAATTGGCTTCGCTTTTCTGTAAGTATATATAAGTGTTTATAAAATAACATGTATACTACACGAGCCCTGATTGGTCAATTGCCGTGTTTGGATCAGAGTATCCAAACACGGAAAATTCCCGCCAAAATAGATTTTTGAAAATGTCGGACAGTATATCATATTCACTTGTGATTATTTTATAAAAGAAATACCAAATGGTTTTTTCCGAGTTTGGAGACTCTTATCCAAACACTTGGGAAATTGCTCGACTTTCGAAAAGCTAAAAACACTCGCCTACGGCTCGTGTTTTGTTACGCTTTTCTCCAGTCTCGCAATTTCCCGCGTGTTTGGATCAGAGTGTCCAAACACGGCAAACCATCTGGTATTTCTTTAATAACACACAGGGTATTCTAATTCAGTTTTGCTGTCATAGATGAGATTTGCGGACTTAAAATCAGTCCGGTAACAGTCAATACGACCGTTTGACGTCAATTGAAGTAGTGTTATAGTGGAATTAATTTTGAACTCTCTTAAAATGAAAAAAAAAACCGCTTCGAAAACGTCTTGAAACGTTCAGCTATCTTGTATTCAAAGCATGTCAAAGACTGAACACTAGGAAACCACGGAAGAAATTTTGGTAAACATGATATTACAAAGGGATACTATAGACCTTATTCAAAAATGGCGCCAAATTAAAATTCTTGTATATACATATAAATTAGCCTTTATGAACGAAATTCAAAAGAATTTTTACTTTAAAACGAGATCATAAGGGCTAATTTATATGCACATAAAAGAATTCTAATTCGGCGGCCATTTTTGAATAAGGTCTATCTATATAAAAAGAAGTGCATGCATTAGGGCTATCAGACCTTTCACTCGCTTCGGGTCATTTAGTAAAATTCTCTAAATGACCCATCGAGCGAGAGGCTTAATAGCTAATGCACCTCTTTAGGGTATTACTGATAATTAATATATAAGAAACATTTTTTTTTTACATATTTCCGTCCCCGCTTTAACATTTGAATACACAAGTGTGCATGAATAATATTTTCGCACATGAAGCGCTCGCGTGTGCACTCAGTTTCACTAAGTAATAGCTAAATTCCGAAGACGCACAGCGTCCGAGGGCTTTATATCGCATACATCCTGACGTTCTCGGCATGTGTAGCACTAACAACTTTTCTTTCCCATCTTATTTCATGATAGAAGTTTCACGAAAGCCTTTGAACATAGTCAGCGAATCTTCATCAAGCCCTCCACGGCCTTTTGATATTGAAAATCTTATGCGTCCGAATAACAAAAGCTTTGTGGTACAGTCTAAAGAGCAACCCGCACCTCAATGGAACTATGATTTTAATCGCTTAAAGAGGCCAGATGCTGCTCCGTTTTATTGTGATGGTACATAGAGTTTATTCATTTATATATGTTTGTGTCGTTTTGATTTAACTAGGTGTATTGTATTTTATTGTACTGTATAGTGCAGTGCTGCGCTGTGCTGTGCTGTGCTGTGCTGCGCTGTGCTGTGCTATAGCTCTGATGTGCTGTGCTGTGATGTGCTTTGCTGCGCTGTGCTGCGCTGTGCTGTGCTGTGCTGTGCTGTGCTGTGCTGTGCTGTGCTGTGCTATAGCTGTGATGTGCTGTGCTGTGATGTGCTTTGCTGTGCTGTGCTGTGCTGTGCTGTGCTGTGCTGTGCTGTGCTGTGCTGTGCTGTGCTGTGCTGTGCTGTGCTGTGCTGTGCTGTGCTGTGCTGTGCTGTGCTGTGCTGTGCTGTGCTGTGCTGTGATGTGCTGTGCTGCACTGTGAGGCGCTGTGCTGCACTGTGAGGCGCTGTGTGTGCTGCACTGTGAGGCGCTGTGCTGCGCTGCGCTGCGCTGTGTAGTGCTTTGCAGTCTCTGTGCTGCGCTCGACTGGACTGGATTGGGCTGGGCTGGACTGGGCTGCGCTGCGCTGTGCACTGCTGTATACTGTACAATTCCTTATTATAAATCAGTGACAAAAGTTTTAAATAACAATATCTTCTTTTTTAGGATTCTCGCCTTTTGCTGTACCGTGCAGAAATTTTCATAAACCATATCCAACAAACCCTTATCCACGTCCGTTCCCTGTTTATTCACCTATGTACCCTAGGTTCCCAGTTGTCCTCTACTCTACGTCCAAGCAGCCCGCGCATCATCACCCTTTCGTCAACAGATGGCACCAGGCTGCAACGAACGTCGAGCGAGTGACGGTCAAGTTGGAGAAAAGTGTGGAAAAACCAAACGAGGGTTTACCGAAAAATGACGAAAGTTTGGAAAAGACTTTGCAGTCTACGAAGAGAACTCCTCAGCTTGGGGAGGCGTTTGGATGTCTAAAATGTAAGAAGGTTTTCGCGACTTCGCATGGTCTAGAGGTCCATGTACGTCGCTCGCACTCTGGAAAGAGGCCATTTGAGTGCGACTTGTGCGAGAAAACGTTCGGTCACTCGGTCAGTCTGGAGCAACACAAAGCCATCCACACGAACGAGAAGGTCTTCGAATGCAAGCAATGCAACAAGACGTTCAAACGTTCCTCCACCCTCTCCACCCACATGCTCATCCACTCGGACACGCGCCCGTTTCCGTGCGAGTATTGTGGCAAGCGGTTTCACCAGAAGTCCGACATGAAGAAACACACGTACATTCATACTGGAGAGAAGCCACATAAGTGCACGGAATGTGGCAAAGCGTTCAGCCAATCATCGAACCTCATCACCCACAGTCGAAAACACACCGGACACAAACCATTCGTGTGTAGCGTTTGTTCCAGGGCATTCTACAGAAAAGTAGACTTACGACGTCATTCTGTCACTCACGGTGTTTTTATGTAGTCAACACTGAACTACACTAACGCGCGCTTAGACTTAGAGAAAAGGTTTTCAATCTTCTTCTGGGTAGAACGTCAAGTTTTTTATTACCTTCTTCAAAACAGCAGGAATCTTGGCGCTTTCGTGACATTCATAGAATGACTGTATGCCTTGCCTACAGGGTGTAAGCTTTGTCAGACTACAAATATACCGAGTTAACTGCCAGTCTGTTCAGTGCTATTGGTATACTCCTGATTGCTACGGAGAGACAAACTTCAGTGAAGTGTCACGCTGTGACTTCTACCACTGTCAGTGCTGCGCTTTTGGTTAGCCAATGTTTTCGACAAATCAATACCTACATGTATATTATATACCTTTCTCCCCGACCCTTTGCCTGGCCTCTGCCTGCTGACTATCCTGTAACGTGTTTTCCCTTCCTTTTTTGAACCTTTCTTACGCACTAGCAAGCTTTCTGATTCAAATTCTACACCCACAAATGAGGACATATCACTCTACCCATGAAAGTAAATAGACCTTCAGAATTAGGCTAAAATTTGGTTTAATGTATAAACTGGATATTGCAACTTGTACAAATCAATACTGAAGAAAGAATTTACGAACCGATCGTTTGAAAAACGTAGTTTATTAAAAGTAATCTTTTATTGTCTCTGCATGTAGTGGAGACACAAATGTAATATACTGATGTAAATAAAAATCCTTTCTAAACTACTGTGCAGTGATTTTGTTTTATATTTTAATATTGATATAGTATTACATCGTAAATTGATGGAAAGTTGGAGGTTGGATGCCCAGGGGGACGTGCATTTTACGGGAGCAGCGGCGGATTACCCAGTAGGCTGAGTAGGCTGACGCCTACGGGCCCGGGCTTGCAAGAGACCCGTAATTTCCAGAGAATGGATTTTTCATTAAGATTAGTTGTTATACGAATATCAGGGCCGTATCATACACTGCCTCAGAATGCAGGAAATGGCGTTTCCGAGACTCTAAATTCAAAAAAATTTCCGGAAAATATCGTCACAAAGGCCCGTGAATTTTATTTAGCCCACAGGCCCCGAAACTGATAATCCTCCACTGTACGGGAGACTTCAGTTTGGCCGATTTGTTTTGCTCTTGAATTTGTTTGAGCTAGCTACTATAGGACTCAGATGATTTGAACGTAGGTTGAATATGTGTACAACCCACAACTGTCTGATCACCAGTGAGATGATCTAACCATTGTGCTACTGGGACTCAGATGATTGAACGTAGGTTGAATATGTGGTGCAACTCACAACCGTCTGATCACCAGTGAGATGCTCTAACCATTGAGCTACTGGGACTCGGATGATTTGAACGTAGGTTGAATATGTGTACAACCCACAACCTGATCACCAGTGAGATGCTCTAACCATTGAACTACTGGGACTCAGATGATTGAACGTAGGTTGAATATGTGTACAACCCACAACTGTCTGATCACCAGTGAGATGATCTAACCATTGTGCTACTGGGACTCAGATGATTGAACGTAGGTTGAATATGTGGTGCAACCCACAACCTTCTGATCACCAGTGAGATGCTCTAACCATTGAGCTACTGGGACTCAGATGATTTGAACGTAGGTTGAATATGTGTACAACCCACAACCGTCTGACCACCAGTGAGCTGCTCTGACTATTGAACTACTGGGACTTAGATGGTTTGAACGTGGGTTGAATATGTGTACAACCAACAACCTTCTGATCACCGGTGAGATGCTCTAACCATTGAGCTACCGGGACTCAGATGATTTGAACGGAGGTTGAATATGTGTACAACCCACAACTGTCTGATCACCAGTGAGATGATCTAACCATTGTGCTACTGGGACTCAGATGATTGAACGTAGGTTGAATATGTGGTACAACCCACAACCGTCTGATCACCAGTGAGATGATCTAACCATTGTGCTACTGGGACTCAGATGATTGAACGTAGGTTGAATATGTGGTACAACCCACAACCGTCTGATCACCAGTGAGATGATCTAACCATTGTGCTACTGGGACTCAGATGATTGAACGTAGGTTGAATATGTGGTGCAACTCACAACCGTCTGATCACCAGTGAGATGCTCTAACCATTGAGCTACTGGCACTCAGATGATTGAACGTAGGTTGAATATGTGGTGCAACTCACAACCTTCTGATCACCAGTGAGATGCTCTAACCATTGAACTACTGGGACTCAGATGATTGAACGTAGGTTGAATATGTGGTGCAACTCACAACCTTCTGATCACCAGTGAGATGATCTAACCATTGTGTTACTGGGACTCAGATGATTGAACGTAGGTTGAATATGTGTACAACCCACAACCTTCTGACCACCAGTGAGATGCTCTAACCATTGAGCTACTGAGACTCAGATGATTTGAACGTAGGTTGAATATGTGTACAACCCACAACCGTCTGATCACTAGTGAACGTTTGATTCTACCAAAGACAACTTTTCGTTTACAATTCTGCGTTTGTTTTTGAGTCTGCATGTGGTGTGCTAAACCATGCAAACGGATTGGTTGCAGAGGATGCAGAGCAGACCGGTAAGTTTTGGCGGGAAATTTTCAAGAACCAAGGTATCTCCAAACTGCTTGGGGCAGCTGTGCTTTAGGGCTCGTCCCCAGTCTTCGAGTCGAGCGATTTTAAAGATGGCGGCAATTTCGTAATTTCGGTGGCACCAACAACTCTCCCTATTTTTCTCGCCAAACTGCAATTGAATCAACAGAATATGTTATAATATTATTCTAAAATGACTGAGATTGAGAAAAGGCCGCCCTACAAGCTGCCATCGTTTCATAACTGGACTCCACAGGCAACATTTTACCATCCCCTACAAGCTGGAAGCATTGATGGCACTGACTTGTTTCCTCACGACAAAGGTGTCTTACGGGCAATGCTTTCTAGGTGTAAGTATAACAACTGTTGGTGTTCATTTTTATAGCTTAACTTTTGGATAGACTGTAGTTCAGCTGACTCATAACTCATTTGCTATAAACTGGTGGTCACAACTCACAAACCCTGACCATTGACCAACCTACAGTGGTGAGTGGTAACGTGGACCTTACGTGCTAAAATAGAATCTATTCATAAATCATTAATGTTGAGCTTTAGTTAATGCTGGTGTCCAATAAATCAAGATACACACTAAATCTAGCTTGGTGTTGCAGCTAAAAATATGAGAATATGCTCTCAAGAACATGCTGTCAAATTGCCAGTGCATTCTGTGTAAAGTTCTCACCAAAGATACATTGAGACCTTGTATTTGTTACACCAAAATGCTATGCCAAGATCCTTAAAATCTCATGCTAACCAATACAAATGCCATCCATAAAACTCACATGAAAGTCTGTGATCCCATAACTCTATGCTTGATTAGCTACCATACACAACACTCCGTTTACATGTACTTCACCTATGCCACTACACATTTCTTTGAAAACGCACCAACTATGGGTTTCCCAGCCCTCGAAAACGAGGTCGGCATTCGGCAATGCCGACCTAGATGCTGACCTGTCAACGTCCGAGGTTGGCAAGTTTTTGCTGACCTCAATCCAGTTCTTCTCAACTGATGAATTACCTTTTGTGGTCGTGGATAGCAGCTGAAGAAGCCCTTGTTTTCGTTTGCATAACCCTCGCATTTAATTGATCGAGTTAAATTTGTCGACATCAGAATTATTTAAAAAGTGCGATATATAAAGAAGAAGCCAGTTAGCTGCATCAGTTGTCAGCGTTCTAATTTTTTCTTTGGTCGTAAACAACTCCATATATGGGAGTTGGTTCCATATATGGGAGTTGGTATTATAATATTATGATACGGTTGTTGGAAACATGGCATTTGGAATGCGTGCTACTGGAAACTAAGGCTTCTGGCTTGCAGGTGTTCTGAAATTGCAATTCTTGAGGTAGAAAGTGGCCACCAAAAAATTCCGAGAGGTGCCGACCTAGGTCAGATTTAGGTCGGCATTTTTTTGCCGACCTCAATTTTGACTTTTTTCGAGGGCTGGTTTCTGGTTTCCCGACCCTACCTAGTTTTTTTATTAGCAGAATGCTGAGTCTAATCTTTTTATTGAATTTTTAAGGAGCATGGGCCTGAGTTGCAGCATGATTTGCATCTTGGGATAGCAAGCGTGGTGTCAGAACCTAGTAATGTGCTCAAAATTAGCTTTAATAGATGTGATTGCATAATTGATATTTGGTGTTGGAAAGAATATTATTGTTATTCCTAGGCACTAAGTAAATAAAATCCGACCTACCCTACCTACATTTTTGTGAAGAGAAATAGGAAACCCAGGTATTATTTTTTTTTTGCCTCATGAATACACCTACTGGTAGTGGTACATTGTACACCACTCACTCTTGAGGACTTTTAGGTCCACCTTGAAGATTTTTGGCATAACGCAAACCTACCTAAAATGCAGGTTCAATAGGAAAAAAACACCAAAAACAGATACTGTCATTCTATGTAAGTTTAATGCCACAGATGCATTGATGCACAGTGGTACTTCTGGCTTGGTGAAATCTTGCTAATGAATATCTATACTGAAAGACCGTTTACCATCTCTATTTTAAAATTTTTATGTAAAATTTATTTTCTAGATAAACCAAATAAAAGCATCACTGGTGAACCAAACAAAACTCTTTTTGTTGCTAGACTGAGTAAAGACACAGGCCAAGGTAGATTGGTGGCTAAGCTTACAGAAATTATTTAGAATATAATAAATTTGTTCATCAAATCAATAGACAGTGATATAGAAATGTGGTCATTGTGGAGAAAATAATACTTTTATTTTTAAACAGATACTATCCAGAACATTTTTGAAAATTTTGGTGAACTACAGAATTGTCGACTGGTTAGAGATTTTGGTATGTAAACATTTCTGGTTGAAACACTATACATACTGCAACTAGATATCTAGTTGATGTGTTATTTTTCTTATATTTTTTTAGTCACTGGATTTTCAAAAGGATTTGCCTTTGTTGAATTTAAAAGAAAACGAGATGCTTTAACTGCTGCTTCGGTATGTAACAACATGTGACCATTAAAAATTTAGGCCTTAAAATATCAGTCAGCCAAGGACATTGTCCAACCCATTCGTGAAATTGTCCGGCATAGGGAAGGAACTACCGGACATTCTGGTTGACCCAAGTGAAATCGAGGTTATAGTTTGTGCGACCCAAGTGTATTGGTGTCTGACCGAACTGTAACTTTGTCCAACATAAATGTACTCTTGTCCAGCACCAGAAGCTCATGTGTTAAAGGGAGAACCAGGGTAATTATATGGTATGAAAAGTAGACCGACTTGTGTAAGACGCAAACATACAAGTCTTGGTACCTTTTTATACATGAATGTTTGGTGACTTAATTAAAACCCAATTTTTTCCCTCCTGTATAAACGACCCTATTGTGATGATATTAATTTTTGCTCCAACTTATTTCTGAGCTAAACTGAACTCAAAGTCATTGGACATTATGCGATATTTTGTCCAACCCAAACTCAAAGTCATCGGACATTTTGTCAGATGACTTTTCAAAACGTATTTTAAGGCCTGGAAATTACAATGTAAAAACAAAAATATTTACATTTATGGTTATCCAGTATAAATAAATTTAGTTCACATGTAGTTTTAACTTTTCTTGCTCACAGGAGACACATAAAATGAACATTGATGGAAGAGAAATTCTTGTTGATCTTGAATGTGAACGATCTCTCGATGGATGGAAACCTCGACGTGTTGGTACGAAACACAAATGTTTCACATAAATGTTTTTCAAGCATGCAAAATGGCACAAAATTTGTCCTGTCCTATCAAATTGCTTTTTATTCTTGATCTGGACTTATTTTACAGGTGGAGGCTTTGGAGGTCGGAAAGAATCTGGACAGTTGCGGTTTGGTGGGATTGACCGACCATTCAAGAGACCACTGTAAGTACAGTTAGTTCAGAAGTACAGTCTTGTTTTAAAAACATTTTTAGTAATTTTAGGGCTGATTGGATATGCAAATTTTGAGTCAGCTTTTCAAACTAATCTGACTGATCATTTTATCTTTGTAGGCCAAGTCAAGTTGAGCACTTTCCAAGGGGGCCTGAACGAGAATTTAGAAGCGACAGAAGTTCTCAAAAAGTTTCTGAGAGGGGAGAGCGTGATAGACCTCCAGAGAGGGATCGCAGTGGTTATAATAGGGAGCGAAGGGACAGAGAGGACCACAGGGACAGAGGGGATCACAGGGACAGAAGGGATCACAAGGATAGAGAGGATCACAGGGACAGAGGGGATCACAGGGACAGAGAAGACCACAGGGTTAGAGAGGATCGCAAATTCAGAGAGGACTGCAGGGACAGAAAGAGGGATAAAGATAGGGATGTTGACAGAGGGAAAAGGCGTAGGGATAGACACGCAGAGGACAATAGGAGGCCAAGGGTGGAGTTTGCAGATCATCATCGCAGTCCAAAGGAGCCCAGTAGATCAAGAGATAGGGATGAAGGTAGGACTAAGGAGGATAGACAGGACAATGAGAGATCTTAAGGTATGAGTACACTGGCACAAGGTTAAATTTCCTTTGTTATACCGTGGTTACACATTGAATATATTTCTGTGAAAACTAAGTAAGAACAGGTCCATATAAAGAACAACCAAATACACCGTATTCATAAAAATAACCACCAATTTATATCTTATATGCATTTAAATTAGTTTTCTCAGCCTCGTTCCTGTGTAAAGGTTCTTCAATTATAAACAAAAACAAAGCTGGAAAGGTTAACTTATAAAATGTATACAAAAAATATAAATTGGTGGCCATCTTTAATTTATATTAAAATCTTTTCAATTTTTCTTTCGAATTCTCTTTAATTTCGTTTATTGTGTCAATATGTCAGAAATAAACATGATTAAAAATAATTTGAAAGGCAAATTGAAAAGTTTTAACGTCATTAGGGTGAATATTACGTATTTTCTAAAAGACATTTGCCATTCAACTTTTTCATTTCTATTAAGACGAAATTGAAGAAAATTGAAAAGGCTCCTACATCAAATGCAAGGCGTAAATTTAATACGTATTCTGTACTTATTAAAAGCTTATATAGACTTATATATACATCAAGTTTACGCTATGTTGAACGGTTTTGTAGTTTACAAAGTTTTTCTATAAGACCCAGCTGATATCGGCATTTTAAAAATACATATGTAATTAGCTCTTGTTGATTAAAATAATGATTACAAATGGACGAAGAGTTGTCACACGAAGTTGCGAAAATGCAACTTCTTATGCCGAATGGATATTCCGTGTATCGTGCAGTTTCGGGTTTAATATCTATTTTAGTTCTATTATGATGCCAATTTGAGTTTGTTTCGATATTATATGACAGGCCTTGAAGAGTTTATGATAGGTTTCGTCAAGTATATTAATAAGCCGTATCAGATAAGCCCCTTATCTATGCCCGAACAAACACAACATAATGCCCGCCGGTTTATCACGCGAATGAATTATAATGCGAATAAAGAATATTTTGTTTCTCAACTTGCCCTAGTACATTCTTTGTCGGTATTTAAATTATCTTCATAATCTACCCACACAGCTTATTTGTAGAGTGTCTTTGAGCAGATATTGCAACTCGTTTCATCTTAGAAATTGAGGAATTCTTGTGTTGTGAAACAATAGATACTAATTAACTTGGGGTTTTATTTACAATATTTGACCAATCGCAAGCGTTTCTGGTGAATTATTACCCTGCTTTCGACCAATAGGAACACTTTATCAGTCGCCCCGACTGTGCTTTGGACTGAACTTGGGCATTTTAAAGACAAAATTATTCACATATAGTTCAATCACGAAGTACATTTGCTGAACGCTGAAAGCTGAATAAATAGCCATCTGTTGGTATTTATGTAAATACGAGAGTACCATGCTCTTGTATTTGTTCCGAAGTGGTTTTTCGATTGAGAGGAACGGATATTGAAGCAATTTGTTCTTGTATTGAACGTGTTCAAACTCCGCTGAAGCAGAGCCATCTTAAACTGTACAATTTGAACAAGGAAGTTGAATTATCTATGTTTTGATGTATTTGAAACGCCGGTAACAAGAGTTTGAGGAAGATTAATATGTCTGAAAGCACCATTCCTCTCTGGAAGCAGGAATTACTCAAACGACGAGAACGAAATGCGAAACTTCTAAAGCAAGAAAATATCCATGGCTTCGAAGCTTCGAGTCATTCGACGACGACTATAAACAATCACTTCTCGAATCATGAAACCGAGAGAAAAGCCGACCTTCCCTTCGGACGACAAAGAGGTTTAGAGCAGAAAGTGTGTGGAGTTACCAAACATGGAAGTTCGATAATAAAGTGTGGGCCGACATCAGAAGATGCTGTTGACGGTTTTGCAAATGACACGCGCCGAAAGGACTCAGGCTCTCGACTGTCAAGTCCTTTTATTAATAATGCCTCCCGTCTAGACCAGACGATTGAATCGTCTTCACAAGTGAGGAAAATGACGGGAAAATACAATAAAAACGGTCCAGTGCATGCTTCAGCTAACACGGGAAAACACGAAGGAGTGTCTCGACTCGATAGGGAGCGTCCGAGAAACAAAGCGAATAGTTTCAGTTTGAATTCAATAACATTGGATGACAACGAGAAAGAAAAGTTGAAGTCCTTTGTGGGAGTTGACCGGGGGGTGAACGACGAACATATACGTCCAAGAGAGGTGAAAAAAATGTGGAAACGGCAGGAATCGAAAGAGGAATTGTACCCACCACAGCAAAACACCAAAGAAAATCAACCCAAAAAATCAAGCTCTGTAAGTCATATTGAAAAACCTGATTCAGTGGAAGTCACCAAGAAGCAAGGCATTGTTCAGGGAGGGAAACCTATTGGGCATCTCCACCAGGGGGGTTCCATAGTTTCTCCCAGTAAAGCACCAAAGGCATACAAGTCACCATATGCAAAAAAAGATTGGGTTCGGAGAGGAACTGTTGATGATAAAAAACCTGTTAAAAAAACCCATGAGATACATCCACCCATTAGTAATGGGCCTGTAAAAACACAAAAGAAAGAGGCATTTGAAATTAATAGTTCCCGTTCGAAAGATCTCACTGGGGAAAAGGTTGAGAGTGATCACATTCAAAGTGTGAAGTCCTTACTCGGGTTGTTTGGTGGATCCACCAACCGTCGTAAGCACCGTGATGATTCATACCTGGTTAAAACCGAGAAAGAAATTGATGGTGGACAACTTGTTTCCCCTACATCAAAACCTAAACTTGCAAGACATCGGTCAGAACCTATTCTATATTCACACAATGAAGCTGTGACCAATGCACCAGTAGGGCATACTCAAAATGTGAAAACATCACCATCAAATGTCGATAGTGAAACATCTGGTGAACCGGTTGCTTCACCTTCACATCATGTGTCTCGTGGTATTGAAGAACGAATGTCGTGCCTTAGGAGAGCATCGCACTCGTCAATGGAAGAGTTTGTCAAAGATGATCCTCATTCAACTAGTGATAGCTCTGTATTGAATCAAGAAAATAAACAAGACCGATTAATAACAAGCAAAAATTATAACAATGACCCTAAAGAGGCAGTAGTTGAAAAGAACTTATCAAATAATAACATGAAAAACAAGGAACTGTCTGTTGGGGGGAGTTCTATCAGTAATACTAATATATCTAACCTCAAGAACAGAAGTGTGTACGTTAAGGAAACCTCTGCTGAAATATTGAACAAAAAAGAAAAATTGAACAAAAAAGAAGAGTCTACACTATCTAGTTATGTAAATGATGATAACAGCATTAATGAAGTGTCTGGTCGAATAATTAGTAGTGGAGGGCAGCTAAAGGTGAATCATTCTGAAGGTGAACTTTCTCAAGGCCAAGATGAGGAAGACATGACTCCAAATCAAACATTTGATAAACTTTTGTCTGTCTTTGGGCCAAGAGCTAGTAAGAAATCATCATCTGATGTGAATGACATCAAAGCCTCAAAATCCGATGATAAATATCTAGACAAACAAAACAATTATGTTATTGAGGTTGACCAATCAGGAGATGGCTTACAGGATCAGTGTAAGTCAACAGAATACTCAAATGGGATTATAAAAAACCAACAAAAGGACAACATGGTTATTAAAAGCAAGGAAGCTACTGGCAATGAACTTGAGAAGAAGGTAGAGAAGAAGTCAAGGAGAAGCTTGCTAAATGTGGTTGATCCTTTAGAAGTCTTGAAGCTTACCAAGGATCCCATTTTGCTGAAAGGGAAACCACCATCACCCGACCTTGGTTTAATCAAAGATCCACAATCTGGCAGGAAACCAACTGTTGAAATCATCAAAAGCCAGCCAGACAACAAGGCGAAAATTGCACAGATTAACAGAGCTTGGGACTTGAATCATGTGCAACCGTCATTGCCCTCAAATCATGTAAGTCCCCAAACTCTACCATCAACAGGCACCCAACAAATGTCTCCTGAAGTGAAATTGCCAAGCAAGAATATACCTGTGACTTCCATTGATGATATACCAGTCTCATCAATCGACGATGTTGTAGAAAGTGAAACAAAGTCTGATGTTCCAGAGATTAACACTGATCCTTCAAATGAAGTCAAGTTTGGAAATACAACATTTTATACTGGAACCCTGACTTCTGAATCTCTGAATCATGAAGGTGAAACTGAAGAAGAATTTATTCCAGTTTCATCTATTGATGATGACTCCACATTGTTACCTCCTCCCGAAATTATTTTTGAGAAGGATCCAGAGAAAGTGAAATCATGTTTTATTAGTGATCGAATGGAGGTAAGGAAACAAGTTAAATATTATGTTTTTAATATTTCTTTGTCAGCTGGCACTAAAACGTGATTTATCAGCTGTAAAGGTGAGTTGTACACATATTCAACATACTGTATGTTCAAGCTATCTAAGTCTCAGTAGCTCAATGCTTAATGTACACTTTCCATTGTTTTTATTATGATCTTAAATCCATGATTCTATGGATAGAAATATATTGTTTGATAGGCCAATTTTGTCAGCTACATATATAGCCTACAGTACTGTACAGTTGTCGCTGTACAGTTGTCTGTTGGTGACTTGACTAACCACCTCTTTTAGTATTTTGCTGGTGTTAGATCACCAATAACTCAATGAAATTATTGAATAGGGATAAAACTGCATTTGTATGCTTCTTTTTATTAAAAAAACCCTTTTATTTAGGAAAGAGGAAATGTGTCATTCTTCCAGCATGTTTTTATTCATGATTACCAGTCTGAAACTGCTGCAACAGCAGATTGGGATTTTGAAAATGGTCAGGCATTTGGCTCTTACACCCCAGCTGCAGTTAGACAATATACAGAGATTGATGTAACAGACAATGTTCCAGTACCCCCAGTTCCAACTGTGGATCACACAACTGCTTTCGATGAACCTAGAAATGATGAACCAAATATTATTTACAACGAGGAAGATTCAATGGCCTTTAGTGAGTCTAGTGATAGCACAGCTGGTGCTTTGCTCTTCTGAGTGAACTAAAATTCTAGTTTTTCATTAATTATAATACAGTATTACTACATGGTTTGACCACATATTTAGAAAATTATTTAATAATTGTAGTAATAGTAATAAGGTAGGTACCAATAATTAATTTTAGTTAATCAACTGTTTGATCCAGAAATTGTGTTTCTGGGTGGAACAGACTTAAGATGGCTTAAAAATGGAAAAGCTAGGGAAAAAATTTCTCCATCTATACAGTTTTGCAGTATAGATTTGTGCAATTGACAATTGAAAAAGTTTTTCATTTGCAGCGTTTGTGTATCTGGACAAATTAGATTTATTGTAATATGCAAATTTAATGCAAATTAGGAATTTCTGAACTTACTAGAAGAAAGATTTCTCCCATCATGAAAACAGTGGACTATCTACCATAATACTTTTCAGTAGTCAAAAGTAACACTAGGGCTGTGCAAGAAACTAGAATGAAGCACAAATCTTTACTACCTTAAACCTTGGGGACATTTAAAGACTAATATCTCTCAATGCCATGCATTTACTAAAAAATACACAAATACAGTACTACAATAGAACAATTTTCAATAACCCTTAGAGCTATGCGATGAAATATAATGAAGCTCAGACTATGGTACAGTACAGTATTCAGTACAGTACTGCAGTACAGTACAGTTTCAGTACAGTATTCATCAGTACAGTACAGTATACAGTACAGTACATATACATGCACATACTATATATAGTTCTGTTGGGTTTTCCATTCATTGGTGTAGGAGTCAAATCGCCCCCAAATAATTTCAAACAAACAATTCAATATTGGGCAATTTCAAAGTGGATTGTTCTAAAAGGCTCAAACCAAAAAATGTTTACATAACACGATATAAAAAATCAATAGTTGGACCCTTTGCTCAAAAATGTTTCCTTCTTCAAACAATATTGACCTCCTATGCCATTGCCTTTCTTTAGCTTTAGCTTTAGACTTTAGTTTGTTGTTATGCTGCATGAATAACTCTCTTTCAAGGTAATCGTTTGTCAAACTAATATTAAGTAATAATTTTCATAGCACTGTGACGTTAATCTGAGCTGTTTTCTGAGCTATCTTGCTCTTCTGAAAAACATCTTGACTTAAAGTGTCTATAAACTCAAATAAGATATTACTGATGTGGATTCTATATAAAGTGAATAGTTGAATGCATGCCAAAATATTTTCTGACTTGAACTTTTATTTGTTATATTGAGGTTTGTATTTCCAAAATGGTAATGAGATGACGTCCATGTAGGCATTTGTGTGTGTTTTTCTTTTATGATAAACCGCTTGAATATTTTAATGAAAAAAATGATGAATGTAGAATACATAATTATTCAAGTATTCATTAACATATGAATTGGGTAATATGCTGTAACGGAACACTGCGTATGCAAATTATGCCTACATAGACGTCATCCTCATTTTGGAAATACAAACCTCAATATAACAACAAATAAATGTTCAAATCAAAAAACATTTTGGCATTCAACTATACACATTAAATAGAATCCATATGCAGTAATATCATATTTGGGTTTATAAGCTAGCACTTTAATACTTCATTAAGTAAACACAGAAGAAATATTTTTTAATTTAGTGTTTTGAAAATCTCAGCCAGGAAGCTTTGAAATTTGTCAAAATATAGTACTTCGAAATTTTCGGTTGTCCATGTACTTTTGAAATATGCGAATTACTTTATTTTAAACGTCAGTTTACTCGAAACCTGGGGTTTTTAAAGTGCTTGTGTGTTAAAAAAAACACTCGTGCTTTGAAAGACTAAAGCCATTACGTTAAAGTGCCAAATGAAATTAATACTAGGAGAAAATTATTTAATGTATATCAGTTTAATTTACTGTATATGTACAACATAAAAATTTTTCGTTGCTGTACAAGCTGTCATAAGTTAAACTCTGAGCTCAACGCACAACCTTCCAAATGCTGGTCAGACGCTCTCACAGTTGAGGAACTCAGACGGTAGAGCTTGTTTTCGATATTTATACCTGCATGGGAACTAGTCAAATCGTACGTGTGTTGCAAGTAGGTATAAATACCGAGAACGAGGGATGTATGCTATATAAAGGCCCTCGCACGCGCAGCGTCCGAGGGCTTTATATCGCATAAATCCCGACGTTCGAGGGATTTATCTGACTTAATTTATTATTGAGGAGGTTTTCCAACAACGTTTTGTCTTTTTTTCTACCTTGGACAAAGATTTTCCTAGTTTTTTTCTTCATTTCTTATCTAATTAGTATATTCAAGGGCTTTATGCGATATAAAGCTCTCGGAAGAACAAAGAAAACCGACTCAATAATAAATTAAGTAGGTATAAATACCGAAAAAACAACCTTGGTCTACCATTGAGTCCCAGTGGCTCAATGGTGAGAGCGTCCGTCTCGCATTCGGAAGGTTGTGGGTTCCAGTCCCGTCTGGAGCTCAGAGTTTTCTCTGAGTTGAACTTACGACAGCTTGTACAGCAAAAACATACGAAAAAACTTTACCCATTCAAGCTGAACACACCAATAACATACAAAAACATAAAAATTGTTGAAATATGTTAATATTCTAGTTTTTCTTTATTAGTCTTCAGACAGTTAACTTACAATATTGGAAGATCATTAACTCTTATAAAGAACAGAATTCTGCTTTTTGTAATAATTCCTAGTATATTTAATATTATCTTTAAAAGAACTTTTTTATATGAAGAACAAAAAATATTTCAATAAAAGCACTTCTTAGATCTTAGCTGCATGGTTTTAGAGTTTTTTGGGCACTAGGAGGAAAGGGATAGGGATACTAAAAGACCGCATGGGACTAATCATCCTTACTTCTACCCTGCGAGTCAGAGCCCCTTTCCGACCTACGCAGGCTTCGGGGGAAAGTGGGCTCTGCCAACAAACTCGATCTTCGCCCCAAGTTTGGGGCGAGTCAGTCAGGTTTTAAACTGGTCAAACGAGTTCTAGTTTATGAACACACGTTAGCAGGAAAATAACAAGTAACGTGTTAGAGCCTGGGCCCCAAATAGTATATTGGCAACCGTTCACGCATGCTCAAAAAGAAATATCGAGTTTGTTGGCAGAGCCCACTTTCCCCCGAAGCCGGCGTAGGTCGGAAAGGGGCTGCAGGGTACCTTACTTGCAGCCAGTGGCTGAATAGGGACTTTAAGCTTCAGACTACGGCTACGGTGGAAAGTTTCAGAGTGGTATTAAATGGCGGTGTTTTTATACATCCAAATTTCAAGATACATAATCGCACAGGCTCTTTTTGTTCTTAAAATCTTGAAGAAAAACACTTGTTCAATCTGTTATTCGCGAGAGTAAGGTTAAGCCTTTCCAAGGCTTCTGTAGTGACTCAGGTTCCGCGTTGTCTTTACAACGTAAAAATGATTTTTCTACGTTGTCAACAGAGTCACGACGGCATGAAAATTACTCTTGGGACCGTCATTTGCAAAAGCTCTTTGTATATGACATGAAATTCTATTGTTCAAACATGTTGCCGTAGTCGTAGTCGTTGTGCTTGCTTAAAGTCCCTAATATTGCGAAGGTCGCAGATCAATTCAGGTTATCCACGCCACCCGCAGGCAAACGTGCTTTCACGACCAAGACGTCATCGCCCTTGTAAGTTGTTTCTATGGTGTTGGCCTCGTGTCGAGGCATATCAAAAGCGGTCCAGATATGCAGCTGCCATGCGACACAGTTCAGACCACGGATCACAGCTAAGATGTAGGTGTTGATTTTAGGGAGGGAGGAAAATCGGAGAACCCGGCGAATAACACTCGAAGCACAGGAGAGATCAACTACAACTCTACTCACATGAGTTCCAAGCGTGACAACGGGGTCATTCCAGTCACCCATCCAAGTACTAACCCCGTCTAACCGGGCTTAACTTTTTGGTGAGAGGCAGCGCGCTAACAGCATTCTTCGCCACCCCTGGGAGAGGAGAAGAAACATCTGGTTGAAACTATACAATTGTACGAATCTCGCTATATATAACGTGAAACTCAATCTCTTTTAAGAGTTTTTAGATTAGACTAGATTAGATTAGATTAGATTAGAAGACTTTAATGAGGGTTAACATTATTACCGCGGTGACCCAGTGGTTTACGTGGGTACAAATTTATTTTTTCCATTTAACAATAGCCCATTTTTCCAAACAATGATATTCGCTCTCGAACTGCGGAACTTTGAAGTAGTCCTTCAGATCGGCCGTTTTGATGTCATGTGCAAATGGTCTATTGCTTTTTCATTTTAAAAAGCCCAACCTCGTCCCCAGGGCATTTTGCCTCCACGTTGGGAGTTGGAGAAATGGCCCTGGCATCGGCTGGTCACGTGACACCCAGAATTTTGGGGTGTTTTGGCAAGAAAATTTATGCGGTCTTTGTGTTTTGTTTTTGTATAATACGTATACATGAATAATAAATAAGAAATATTTAACGCTCTGCCGAATCACTCATGTGAACCTTTATCATAAATGCAACTGGCTAGCATTATTCATCATGATACTCCCCACGATTATCCAGGATACATTTAAATGTCGGGAAGAAACATATATCTAATGTTGTTCTTGACTTTAACCAAAGCTATCGTTACAATTCTTTGGATGAACTTCGCAGAGTGGATTTATTGCAATTCATTAACTGTTCGTGCTCAGTTTAATCCACCTCCTTGAGGTGATATATACTGAAGGTGAGGAACATTTTTTGTCGAAAAATGTGAATAAAAAGTATAATTTAGCTTTCATGGAATTTAATGTACTGTTTAATAAACGAGCAGGAGTGTTTTATCAGATATAAAGACACGAGGTGAAGCCGAGTGTTTTTATATCTGATAAACACGAACTGCGAGTTTATTGAACGGCTTCAAAAACGAACCACTTGGTAAGTTTATTGGCGTAGTAAGTTACTACGCCAATGAACTTACCAAGACTAGTAAGTTTGAAAAATAACCTTGTGTAAGCCAAGAAAATCAAAGCTAAAGTTTATGTAAATCAGGAGGTATCTTTATCACATATAAAGACACGATGATTCTCATGATTTTTTACATAAAGACACGAGGCGATGCTTCGTGGGGTTCTGCGGCCCTCCCTCCGTAAAATCAACACTTAGGTCTTAGCTTATACAGGGTGTATCAAAAAAAAGGCTACCCTTAGAAAATATAATTAACATTCTTTTCAAATAACCTATTGTATATTGACAGCCCTGTGGTCAGTTGAACCATTTTTAATCGAACTGATATGAATATAATTAACATTTTTATTTCAGTTATGCTCCTTCATACGTTTAGAAGTTATCGTAATTTCCCAGGTGTATACGACCATTTGTTTTTTACGCATCCGTGACTTCAGAGGTGTCCAGGGCTGTCAATATACAATAGGTTATTTGAAAAGAATGTTAATTATATTTTCTAAGGGTAGCCTTTTTTTTGATACACCCTGTATATGTCTTGCACTTTAATCATGAGCCTCTGGCTCGGATGATTGGGCAACCACATCCTGTGTTTAACGACGTTAAATAAATCATTACTATTACTATTACTCAAGTCATGGTTTTCTTTTGTGTTTTCCTCATGAATTATTAATGAGTTTTTGAAGATTATATATAACGGATGTTTCTCCCGAATCGATACCAAAAAAAGAAATATGAATCAATAATAAGTGACTTTTATCCATAGAAATAATAGACCTAGAATGCGTGCTCTGTCACGTGAGAGGTGTCCAAATTTAATTTTATTTTGCCCTATAGATCCGCCATTTTGAATTTTGCAAGGGTGGGATATATACAACAATGATCGCCTCTCAAAATAAAGAATTGGAGGACGTTTCATAAGGAAACATGACAACAAATCAGCCACATACACATTAGCATAAAATAAAACAATTTGCAAAACACTTGCTTCATTAAACGTACTAAAAACTATAAGTTCAAAATTATATTTCGATCAATTCACCACAATTTAATACAAAAAGCAACAAAAAGATAGGCTCATGCTAAACTTGAAACTCAGAAATTGTCTGCATCAAAGCCCGTTTAAAAGAAAAGAAAATAATCAAATACGTAATGGAAACTAAGAGAAAATCAATAAGAAAAACACGGATTTAAAATGTCAATATAAATAGATGTCGAAAAGACTGAGGTATAAAAAGTATGACAGGTGCATAAACATATTTTATATTTCAAAAATCACAAGCTAGAAATCCCTATTAGATTGGATAATAAAGAACAAAACACTTACTGTCTCCTGGATTAATCCTCCACATTCAGTATAGATAACATACAGATTGGCAAGTGGGAATCATTAAAATATCATAAAAATATAATGTAAAACAGTAAAAAAACTAAAACCATTCGTATTAAAAGGCCGCTATCGTCGCCATTTCTACATCCAGAGTTTGATGTTCGAAATATTTTGGCGAAGGATATTGCACTTCACATGCCTTTATCTTTAAATTCACTAATCCAGTAAATTTCCCGGCGTAAAAAAACAAACAAACTCAGTGCTAAAATACATCCATCGTCCACTCCACACCGGTTACCAACCGCGGCCGTGTAAAAAACTGTTAAAAAGTCCTAGGGCGAGTTCCTTTTGCCCTTATAAACCCGCCATTTTGTGGCGACAATTTTTTGACTGACAGGAGATAGGAGCCCGCGTTCTAGGTATATTATTTCTATGCTTTTATCGCTAGATTTTTCTCAAGCTCGCTACGAGCATTCGCAAGCTCGCTACGAGTATTTTAGCGCTCGTGGCAGATAGTTGGAAATTTTGAACTATTTTTTTACTCGCGGAAGTACTCGCGGTAAATAAACCAATCAAAACAAATCAGTCAACATTTCAGACATTTAAGTAATTTCTTCCTTCAATATCCATGCAAATCAACCATCAACACGGTAATGACTGATTCTCCTTTGGGCAGTTTTCGTCATGAATTACTAATGAGTATATTCATGACGAAAACTGCACAAAGGAGATTCAGATCATTACCGTGTTGATGGTTGATTTGCATGGATATTGAAGGAAGAAATTACATAAATTGATCGAACTTTCACCTCGATTTTCTCTTAAAATACCGATTTGTTTGAGGTGCTTTTATATATCAAACACCCAAAAGAGTGCTTCATCAGGATATCCAAACACCTCGAATTGGAAGTTTCTTCTAAAAACGCGGCTATCGCTTCATCAGCCACGAGTTATCGCACCGTGGAGTTTAGAGAACTTTTTTCACTTTCCGAATTCGTGGCTATGAAACTTTTCCTTGGCTTTCTCATTATCGTTGGCTTTGCGGAAAACCTTACGGTAATCATTGCGATTTTAAAAAGTGACAGTCTACGCGATGTTCCTTGGTTTGTTCTAAGCTTGGCTGTTTCGGACGCTTTAATCTGTATGTTTGCAACCACTGTTATGCAGACAAAACGGGAAACGCGTATTACAATTGTTATCACATCGCTTTCATTTTTTCCAATTCTTGCCCGACTGTCTTACTTGACTATTTCTTGCAGCCTGTTCTGACTGAACTTCAACCGTTTTTTGTCAATTTACGACTCGTTGAAATACCCAAGTCGGATGACCGTACAGCGAGCCAAAAGCTTGGTCATTCTCAATTGGATTGTTGCAGCTGTGCTTGCCACTCTTAGTGTAATCTCGAAGCTTATATCACTACTGACGCTTGCCTATTTTATGTTCTGTGGTATCTTTACCATTCTACTGAATATCTACTTGCTTAAAAAAACTAGGGACCAACGCAAAGCCATTAGAAAACTCTACAGTTCGGTCGTGGTTGGTCAAAAGAAAAATAGCATGGGCGAGTCTCGATCGGTGTTTCGCCTAACTGCAGTCACGCGTTCACTTTTGCTCTTGCTTCTGTATTTATATTTATGTTTGAGGTTTATCTTCATACTACGAACGTGGAGGAATCCGATACGGTTCAACGGTTGCCTATTATGAGTATTATTATGTACGCTATGAACTCAACTGCAGACCCCTTGATCTACTTTTCAACTTCACAAGAATTCAAGAAGATTGTCAAGAAGATTAAATTTTATCTTTTTGGCCAGAACATTTGGAAAAAATTGGACCATGAAGCTAGACGGAGTACCCCACCGTTCGTCTTCTGCGAAATTAGTCGTATAGAACCAAGCACCAATCTCGTTCCCAGAGCCCAACGTTCCCCACACGGGAACCAAGCACCAGCTCTACATTCTGATCGGCATGCGCACTGAAACCAGTCACGAATACGGCAGGGCCTTCTCAGCGAAGAAATAAGCCGGAAAAGTAGGCTCTGCTCGCAGAGTAGTGAAGACTATATACACAGTATATATAGGTCAAGACTGTATAACAAGACTGTATAATAATATACTAGAAATACATAAACGCAACAACCCCTCGCCCACTCTTACATGCTTTTTTGAAACACAACACCCACCCACCCCCTCATTAGAATAAGCACTCCTGATATACAGCCAATATAAAAACAAACAGATATAAAAACAAATGATATTAAATCCTTGGGATAATTATAGAATTTATGGATAGGATGACAAAACTTATTTAAATCATTTAATGAAAGTTGAGCATATCAAAGCAAAACTTAGATTTCATTATTAAATTCTGGTTGTAAAAATTATATTGTTTTTAGGAGGTTTCAAAAGGGATTATTTTTAGCAAGCCTTTAAATGGCTTGCCTATGCAATAGATATTTTGCAAAGGCAGAATTAAAAGTTAACAGCTCAAAAATTACATTTATAATAGACTCTGAGATAAAAACAATTCAGTAGAATCAGATTCCAGAAAGAAGTATTATGGCCAAATAAAAAAATATCCCGGTTTCTCATCAGCGCCCACGTCTGAAAATCGCGCCGCATTTTCATTTTTTTTTAAAAATATATTCAATAAGGATTTATTGGAACAACAGGGATACTATCCCATTTCGGGCATTTGCCAGGGCTGTACGGCAGCTAAAAAGGGTCTTTCTTGTCAGTCGACGGACCAAAACATTTCAAGCCAAAGACTCTGTTTTATATCGAACTGGTTTATATTATATTTAGTTCCGTTTTACATTTTATATCCGTTTTTAAGTTGGGAATAATTAATAAGGAGAAATAAAAAAAGCGCATGCCTCATTTACTTTTTGAATAAGTTCTGATGAGAAACCGGGATATTTTTTTATTTGGCCTAAACAGACCAACGTTTCAGTCGAAAAATTGGAAATACAGGCAAGTAAACCGACAAAGCTCATGCGTATTTTTAATAATAAATTATAAAGTGCATGCAAAGTCAATGAAAAACATCACGTCCACGTGAGCCTAAGGTATAGTGTTTTAAGTTAGCTTTAGTTAAGCTAACTTATGGTTTGGACGAGCAAAGGGAAAGCACATAAGGACAAAATACAAATTACAAATCCCCTACCGTTAACTTAATTGAGACCACTGAGTTGTTTACCATACGGCGTTTGGTTTCTTCAGGTTCTCTTGGTTTCGCTTCAAAATATATTAAACCGGCTGTTTGTATCCTTTTCTTCGTTGTTCACTTTTATTATTTAAGTAGAGCAGGCTCCATTTATTTAAACGAAAGCAAAATACTTACAGATTTACTTAGTTTTCTTCGTCGCTAGTCACCGTGTCCAACTATTCTTACCGCGTGACACCGTACCAAACATATATATATATATATATATATATATATATATATATATATATATATATATATATATATATATATACAAACAAATAAATAAATAAACTATTTCACAGATTTCGTCTCCCTCGCTTTTTCTACACGCGTGTAAAATGGATCGGCCCTACGCCCGGGCTCGGGGATTAAGTTGAATATAATAGCAATTTGAATTCAAAGAATTTTTAATTTTAAAGTGCCTGTAGTAAGCTAAAATTAAGTCTCATTTGACAAAGTAACATCTTTTGCAGTTTTTCGTTCCCTTGCTTCGTTGTTGAGATACTTTAGTTTGCTTGATATGCAAAATAAACATCTTGATCTCACATGTGCATAATGAATTATCAGAGAAGGTTATATATCTTTGCTATTGTCAAACCAAATTAATTTGAAAGAAGCACGTGGGGGTGTTTCTCCCACAACACCAAACACGTAGATTTTCAAGTGATTATATGATTATATCTGATGATTGCTGCCGTAGGCAGCACACTAATCTTGACCATGTCTCGCGTCCAGACCTCTTTGCGCACCTATGTATAGTCGACGAGATCTCGATATGTGAAAACAACATGTCCTCTCACTTCGAAATGATGATTATCGTCATTTCTTCACAAAGTCGAATATGATGATTATCATGATACTCAAGTGAGATTCTGTCCCACATGCGGGATGTTAAACTAAATTGCATATAACAAAAGAACCATTAGGGGTGTTGTGGTCGGGGTCTGAGAGGCGGGACTCTTTTTTCCGGAGGGTTGTGGTTAGGGTTAGGTCCAACGGGGGGGTTGTGGTTAGGGTTAGGGTTGTCAGGGGGGTTGTGGTTAGGGTTAGGGTTAGGTTTAGAGGTGGGGTTAGGGTTGGGGGTTTGGGGGCAGGGAATTCTTTTTTTAAAATGATGATTATTGTTAATTCAACGACATCTCACAAATGACGATAATCATCATTTCGAAATGAGAGGATATGCTGGTGAAAATTCGTGTACGGATTTCTGTCCAGTTTTATGACGTTTTGTGACGTAGTTGCTGCCAATTTACATCCATACTCCAGAGGGTTATTCGTTTGCACGGAAGTTGTACGGAATTAATGTTCGGAACTTGTCAACGCCACCACGAACATGGCATTTTGTGAACTCGCAATTCTCGAATGATCTGTTCTGCTGTCGCGAATTTCAATTCATTTGAGGAAGAAGATATTCTTTTGTCAAGGTATTTGAGGAAGGAGATATTCTTTTGTCAAGGTAGGACAACTAAGATAGTTCTGTGTACTTATTGTTTCTTGTTTGTCCTTAAAGGCTCACTTAAAACGGCAAATATATGGTTGAGTGAGGTAGAAATTTATAAGATGTCATCTGCGATTTCTTGCCATCACTACCATCAATTATCAAATTGCTTTGTTTGTGAATAAAATGTACTTTCTATTTTAGGTGTATATTGTTGTGACATTATCTGCGTGTGGGTATAACGCAACTCAAATCAAACGAAGCCATTGTGCTCGTTAAAATCAAACCTAGAAACAGTACAAACGAAGGCAAAATTTGTGCCTGTAGACTCAACAAACTTACATCTGTACAGATAAAAACCTTGTTGTTAAAATATAACTGAACATTTTGCCTAAATGGGAGTGACAATTGAGCAATATCGTGCCCGAATTGGTTCACACAATAATGTAAGAGTCAAACAGTATTCAACACCACTCGAACATATAAACTGTTGTGGAACAATCTTGATGTTATTTCAGCTGGTATTCACAATTATGGTATTACTAATATTGGTGCGAATATTTTACCTCGGTGTATTTTCATATTTATCAAAGAGGTTGAGAGAACAGTGTAAAAGTTTAAGTCAAGTGATAGTGTCGTTCACTCGAATGTCATGTTACAATGTGTATGTTCCACTGTTGTTGAGAATGGCAAATGATGTTGAAGAAAATCCTGGACCCACAATATACGATGTTGTGGACCCAAGTAAAACAATATGTGCTGATTTTAGCCAAGGCAATACCAGAAAGTTTAAACAAAATGCTGGTAAACAGTGCGTGGCCATGTCTTTGACTGCAATAATACATAATCAAATGAAAAATATTAATGCATGGGATTCATCATTCCTAAATGTCATGCTTTATTCTATATATGCACAATTAATAAAATATCTTATGTCCTTTATAACATATATTACTATTACTATTATATTCCTATGTTACAAGTAAATTAAAAATACAGGCATGAATATTTAGAATATCATGAATATTATAGACCTAAAGCCAGGGGAATTCCACAAAATATTACCCCGAGGGATGATATTATATCACCGGAGGGGCTGTAAATGATATATATTATTATACTGAAACAACTTTGAATATATTGATACTCAATGTAGCGTCGAGACATTCTTGATTTGTTTCCGACGCTTCGACACCATGTATACTGCCTTTAAATATTTTGAATGCATTCTTGTTCCTTTTTGGTATTTTTTTAGTCTTTCTTCTCCAACAATCTGTGTATTTTTTCATCTGAATTTTCATGACTTCAAAATTCGTCGTGTCTTCCCATCATTGTTTTATACAACTTCGTTAAAGTTCACACGTGGACGGTGTGGTACTCATGTGTGTGACACAAAATATATTTCGTGCTGCACCCCCCGCCCATCCAGGGGTGAGGGAGGCGTTAGAGTCGGTCCATATAAGAATATGGTCAGCTCACAATCAATAGTTTGGTTGGGCACTAAATACTATTCTCAAAAACATATTCATACCTTGCAAAATTATGATCGTGTTCTCCTTCATCCAACACCACAGTCATATGAGCCCATGGATTATTTTACGAATTTGCTCCAATATCAACCATCTTCCTTTTGGTATTTAATAATAATCGTAGGGATTCGTAGCCAGGCAGCATTCCCCTTGTGATAATAATTGCTAGTAGTAAAGATATATATGTATATATAACCTTCTCCAATAACTCATTTTGCTCGTGACACGTGTGACGTCACAATGTTTAATATGCACAACTGTAAAAGATGTTACAGGGATTTTAGGTGAAGGAAAATTCGAGTGTAGAATATATACATTATAAGACCAAACCGGGACCAGTTGCGAAAAATGCAACTACACAGGCCTTCCGGCAGGAATTGAACCCACGACCTTGCAATTCTAGTGCAATGCCCTGACCACTGAGCCACGGAGGCCGTTGCCGAGAGCTTGATCGCGAGTTCTGTATACATTAAGGTGGTAATGCCAGGAGAGAATTGGGTTTATTAGAAGTAATATTGGGCATTTCACTCGATTACATAGAACTCGCGATCAAGCTCTCGGCAACGGCCTCCGTGGCTCAGTGGTCATGCAGAGCATTGCACTAGAATTGCAAGGTCGTGGGTTCAATTCCTGCCGGAAGGCCTGTGTAGTTGCATTTTTCGCATCTGGTCCCGGTTTGGTCTTATAATGTACATATTCTACACTCGAATTTTCTTTCACCTAAAATCCCTAGAACATGCTATGTTATCGAGTGAAATGCCCAATATTACTTCTGTAAAAGATGTTACTTTGTCATTTTAAGTGTTCTTTTAAATAAAGCAAACTTAATTTTTGTTTCAAGGGCAAGGCGCTTTAACTCTTTCCTGACTGGGACTGACGATTTTACTCTGGCTAACGCCAGACGATTTTACCTCTGTCTAACGCCAGACGATTTTACTTGTCAAAAAGAGAACCCTCAGATATCGTAGGCAGCGTTAACGCATCCCTGCTTGAGCTTGCAAAAAACGGACCCTTTATTGTTCTGTCTAACGCCAGACTATTTTACTCTGTCTAACGCCAGACTATTTTACTCTGTCTAACACCAGACATTTTACTCTGTCTAATGCCAGACGATTTTACTCTGTCTAACGCCAGACGATTTTACTCTGTCTAACGCCAGACAATTTTACTCTGGCTAACGCCAGACGATTTTACCTCTGCCTAACACCAGACGATTTTACTCTGCCTAACACCAGACTATTTTACCTAGGCTGTCTAACGCCAGACGATTTTACTCTGGCTAACGCCAGACGATTTTAATCTGTCTAACACCGGACGGTTTTACTCTGTCTAACACCAGACTATTTTACCTCTGTCTAACGCCAGACGATTTTACTCTGGCTAACGCTAGACGATTTTACTCTGCCTAACACCAGACTATTTTACCTCTGTCTAACGCCAGACTATTTCACTCTGTCTAACGCCAGACGATTTTACTCTGTCTAATGCCAGATGATTTTACTCTGTCTAACGCCAGACGATTTTACATTGTCTAACACCAAACTATTTTACTCTGCCCAACGCTAGACGATTTTAATCTGTCTTAACACCAAACTATTTTACTCTGTCTAACACCAGACTATTTTACTCTGCCTAACGCTAGACGATTTTACTCTGTCTTAATTAACACCAAACTATTTTACTGTCTAACACCAGACTATTTTACTCTGTCTAACACCAAACTATTTTACTCTGTCTCACGCCAGACGATTTTACTCTGTCTCACGCCAGACTATTTTACTCTAACACAAGACTATTTTACTCTGTCTAACGCCAGACTATTTTACTTGTCAAGACTCAAGGGGAGTCACCAAAGGGTTAAGATTATAGGTAGACGCGGTAGTTGATTTAAACAGCTTTTCGTGCAGAATGTTTTTTTAACTAAAGTAGTATAATTTTTACAATGTTAGAACGTAAATAGTCTTTTATTGAAATAAGCAAACTGTTTTTAAGTCTTTTAATAGTTAGTTCTACACGGCCCTATGAAAATCAACATTTTATAGTTTCTTACTCTTGGATTTTATTGTATTTGTAATTAGGTGATAGGCTACCGTGTTTAAATATAGTTCAATAATAACTAAAGTAGTATATATATATATATATATATATATATATATATATATATATATATATATATATGACTTTATGGCCCCATGCTGCAGATGAGAAAACTAACCATTTTTTTGTTCGGAAACTATCGGTGCAGTGTCATCGCCGTAACTTGGTAACCTCACGGCATTGACTTACGTTCCTAATACCTTTGTTGTAATGGCTGCCATTGACTATTCGGGAACGTCTTTGTTAACCTTGGCTTTTCCTCTACGCCGACGTTTATGAAAGAATTGGCAAGAGATCACCGCGACACCAAAGATAATTATCATAGCAACAAGGACGAGAATTTGTAAAGGGAAAGCGAAATTGTCTTCCAGAACATCACAGGGCGAACGAGATTCTTCACATCTGCCATTCGAACAACACGCCTGACTCCCACAGTCGTCGCTTGAGGAACATTTAACACCCGCACAACTAGCTTGGCAGGTGACATTATCTTCGACTCCACAACAATGCAGTAAGCATTCTTTTAAAGTCGAAAAGTGCCAACATCTTCTCGAATCGACCAATGTAACGCTCGAAATTAAAACCAAACTAACGAATGACAGCATCATAACGGGATCACCACTCAGTAAAACAAGAAGACATAAGCTAGAAAACCTCAGATTTGATTCATTTGAAAGCAAACTTTTAAGGACTCAACGCGTTCAGCGAAGTGGCAGAACTTGTAACACCTTTGAGAGCGGGTGGCGAACTTTTTATTTTAATTGTCTTTTGACGCATATGTCAACGATGAGAATAACTAATAAATATATATGGGGCTAATTTGTTGTAATTTTCTCGCATCTTTTATAAGATTGAACATCCTTTGCGGTTCAATTTCGCGAGAAAAACTCATAAAACAACACGACAATTTACATACATTAAAACCGGCTGACTTGCGATCGATGCCGAAGAGTCTGCACGAAGAGGCCAAGAATATTCAGAGTTAACCGGATAATTGTGCTAATTTTACAGCTTGTATTTACATGCAGTTAATGGACCTTTTTTGCCGACATTTATAAATAAACTGGAGGAAATGAAATAACAATTCAGTTTTCTTTATCTCCAAGATCTCCTGAAGGTAATTAATAATGGCTTTTACCACAGTTTTTCTATTTTCATTTTGTCATCAAAGTTAATTATTTAGAGTTGTTTTAGATATGTAAATACATAAACTATGAGGTAAAGTTATGTACAGGTACATAAAGAGAGGATATTACACGGTGGTACGAAGATATGGATTTTATCTTCGAGTGGTGAAAACAATATTTTACGAATGAGTAAAATATCGTTTTTACCACACGGGAAGATAAAATTCATATCTTCAATCAAGCCAGCGTGTAATTTTCTTTTTATTATATAGATTCAATGCAAAAAGAGGTAAAATTCTAAATGACGTCATCGATATTTTTCACTAGTGAGTAAAACACTCGCATCCATATAATAAAAACTATTATTGCTGCGAGCCGTAAGGCGAGCAGCTCACTAATCTTGACGAGGTCTGGGCCGAGTTTATATGCGTTCACAAACTCGATTCTTAGGATTTCGTGGGCGATGATAATGCCTGCCGCTGATCGATAGACATTAAAGATGGCAACATTAAAGATGGCAATAGCCGTTATTGCTGCAAATCAACAACCTAAAACTGCATAGATTGCCGTTCTTCACTTCAAGCAAGAGTACTGACGCCATCACTCTTTAATGGCTCGATTTTATACGCGTGACGTCCATGTTGAGGAAAACGACGCATGCTTAAGCTCTTTAATTGAAAATGCTTCGGACGATAACAAGTATTTTACTACTACAGTAAATAGTAAATGGTAGCAACTCGCAGCACTTCACTTTTGATAAAAACTTCTAGTTCTATAGATATCGATGAAATACCAGGTTTTCTTTTGTTGCGAAAAAGTGATATCTCCACATGTGAAGATATCGATGGCGTCAGCACTAAGAATCCGCTTCGGAACTCTTTCTTAGCGTAAACAAAATTGTATTCATTCTAAATTATTTACCTGTGCTACGCTTTGTTCTACAAACTATGGAAATTCTTGTGAAAAATGCTTTCAAAACTTATGGCCGTATATATGTTGTAATTTATTGAGTATTTTTCAAATAGAAGTGTTATATAACCTTTGCTCCATTTTACGTATATTTTTTATAGTTTATCGATATCAATATAATAAACAGAACATATTTTCGCTCACTCGTGAAAGATATTGACAACACTCGAAAATAAAATTCGTATCTCCGCATGGCCATGTAATATCCTCTATTTATAATGCTAAGGAAGAGATGGTGTCGCTGGATCATAATATAAAGACTAGAGGGGGCATTGGGGCCAAAAATGCGAAGAATATTGACGGCCGCCATTAGAGGCAAAAACGAGCTAAAATTCGTCTAAAACAAGCCTTTTACAAAATTTTCATCACGATTTTTAAGAAAATAAAGAGTTTTCGGTCTTATTACTACTATAAATTCTTACCTTAGTTCTTTACTGAGGCGTCTATTATCTTTGTTGAATTTTTCTACTCCTTAATTGGGCTTGGATATAGATTATGGCCGCCATTTTGAAGCACCCGGCCGCGCGTATTGGCAAGTCTTCAAAGGGCCTGGATACTAGCTTTTCCCTTCTAATGGACGGGAGAGGCTCTGGGGACGAGAATGTTCTAATGGCGGTGCCCTAGTTTCCTCGCACATTTGACTGGACTCAGTCTAGGAATGCCCTCTCGCTCTAGTATTGTGCTAGAAGTTACTATCGCAAGGAAGTGCTGCCTGGTTAATAGTTGGTAGGGTTGTTCAGCGACAACAATTCTTCACGTGCATGGGACTCAGGAACGAGTCAATTCAAAACAACTATTGTCTCGTCAAGAAGATAATTGCCCAGCAAATAATTTTCAAAAAAGCCATAACGATAAGGTTTGGAAAAACATAATTTAATTTACTAACGTTTCGTCACTATTCAACCCTACTTTCAATAACAATATCCGTTCCTTTCCTTTAACACTATTTTAATCTCCATCACTGATTCTTCACCTCTCTACCACTCCCTTTTCCTTCTCTTATTTCATCACATCTATTTTTGTATCGGTTAAGGTGGTACTGTAAATATTTATCACTCTGAAGATTGTTACTTGAATAGTGACGAAACGTTAGTAAATTAAATTATGTTTTTCCAAACCTTATCGTTATGGCTTTTTTGAAAATTATTTGCTGGGCAATTATCTTCTTGACTAGACTACGCTTTCCGCCTGGTATATCAATAGCTACAACTATTGTCTCCTTTGACTAAGACTCGGTCGATAGTAGACTGAATTCCAATCGTTCACTTGAATAGTTTGTGCTGTTAACAGCGTTGATACCCATAAAAGAGCACTGTTTTCCTCGAGACTGACACTAAAACGTTCATGGCCTTGATGAATACTTCTACAAGCAAGTATAAAAGACATGATCGTTGGCCGCACTTGCTTAGCGGCAGTTGGTTGCATGGTCAGGGGGGTTCAGAACCAACATCTCGAAATCCGAAAATTGATATGCGCACATTACGCAGCCCAGACTAGTTCCTAGTCCTCTTTTCTCTCGAACTTATTTTGGTGACGTCACAGAATAGGGATCGAGCGAGAGGACTAGTGGAAAATGTTCATCTTTATCTTTCATGAATCCTGCTGCTCGGATTCTTTAATCTTTATAAACGAGGGCACTTAAACAAACTTCTTCTTGAGAGCAGACAGCAAACGAGTAGGTTTCTTTGTTTTACATTACGTTAAAAGATTGTTACATACGAGGCTTTATAAAGTGGTGTTCGGCGTAGGAAGTGATTGTTGAAACACATTTATACAAATCGAAATATGCTATTTTAACGTTTCGGCAGTAGACCAACCTTGCTATATGATGTTATAAAGAATTGTGCAGACCGACGTGAGTGTTATCTGCCTTGGTTATCCACCAAACGGCTGTTTGGTGCCTGTATAATTTGGGGCCAGATTTGGGGCCAAGCAAAACATTTTATTCCAGGCCTCTCACAATTTCGGTCTGCCGCTCGACGTTAGAAAGAGAGGCCTGGGAACCAGGCTGTACGCAGCCATACATAGCTCGGCAAAAAGACTGAGCACGAGTAACGCATAGATAACCGAAGAGAGATGTCACGCTCTGTGGTTGCAATGACAAAACTGACCATAATTCAACCTCCATAATTATCCTCTTTCGTAATATCCGCTTCAGCGTTTGACACTGCGCATAAATTAGCTTCAAATTGGAAAAAGGTCAACTATACTGTTGAGATTATTCATGCTAAATTTTTATATATACGTAATACATTAATTTATTTGTATCTCCGTACACTTCTTGAAATTTACCTTTTTATATTACATTTAGAACTATAATTGAGCTGTTTTCGGATTATTCCTCGATATTTATTTCAAGCACAACTTAAAAATCTCTTACAGTCACTTTCAGCTTGCTTTTGACATCCGAAACGTATAATTGAAATGAACATTCCGAACTTACGTTGCAATATCAAAACTATACATTGCGAAGTAGATACAAATTTAAGTCGGCAATTTGTTTCTGTTTAACCAAGTATCTATTATTCTTCATTTCCACCAAACACTACACAACAAATAATCTTCTACTCCGTGATTTCGCCAAAGGAATTCAATTCAAAGCTTATTATTAAATTCGAACTTCACAATGAACTTCGCGAACTTCCGTACCTACAATCCTGGACAAAAGTCCTTGGGACACCAAGTGAAAATCGTCAAAAACGGCGAAGTGTCCCAACAATTTTGTCCAGGACTGTAGTTCCCAACCTTCCAACAAATGTTGACAAACGAATTTCAAAAGCAAGCTGAAACTGATCATAAAAACAAGAATATGGTCTGATAAGCATTTATAAGTTGAATATTAATTATATATATATATATATATATATATATATATATATATATATATATATATATATATATATATATATATATATAGATATATATATATATATATATATATATGTGTATATATATATATATATACTGTATACATGAAGTTACTATTATACTGTAAACCCGCATATAAGAACCTAGATTTTAAGAACCTGTTGGGCTAAGATTTTCCCGTTCTAGGCTAAAATTTCTTATTTTATCAAATAGAGTCAAAACTAAAAATTCGTAAATCAAAGAAAATAAGCTCTACAAAGTAATGAAATTGGCAAATGTCATGTCTACAAAGTAATGAAACTGGCAATGTCATAAAAAATAATGTCATCGGATACTCTTTATATGTTAAGTACCATGTATGTATATGTATATGTATATATATATATATATATATATATATATATATATATATATATATATACACACACACACACACACACACACACACAACAGTATGAAGTATAGTTACCTTAAAGTCTTCGCTACCAGAGGTTTCACCCTAAACGGGATCATCAGTCGCCTGATGATCCCGTTTAGGGTGAAACCCCTGGTAGCGAAGACTTTAAGGTAACTATACTTCATGCTTTGTATTTTGCTCTATCTATATGGTATTGAGCACTCTCTCTCTAACATTTTGTGAACCAAAACTCACTAGTCAACGGAAGAAGAGTACTACAAATACTGCCGTACGTCGTATTAAGCTTGGTAATCTGGTGGGGGACCATCATGCCCATGGACCATCACCTCATGACTGCAGGTTGCTGTCGAACCTGGCTCTTGTCTTCTTTCTTCGGAAAACTCTTCATGATCTTCGGCGGTCGTCAGCGGAATGGAGTCGTCTCGAGCGACAAGTTGACCGTTTCGTGTTAAAGTCGTGGAGATAACCAGGCCATTTGTGGCACGTGTACCGCGACGGCGACACCAACAGACCGCCGCAAACGGCGCACACAACAAGGTAAGCAGGACAATCGTCCCAAGAACAAACCAGATTATAGTTTTGATCAAGGGGCATGAACGGGTACAGACACCATGGGAACAGCAACCAGCACCACATTCATCGTCTGACGAACATTCCACACCTACACAACTATCGAGGCATTGCAAATTAACCAAATAACCACAGCATGTTTTTTCGCATACTTTGCCACTACGAATGTATCTGCATTCAGTCGACTGGACTACTGATTCGGACAAAATAGTGGCAAGGAATAGTATCGCCAAACTAATCAACGCCAATCCCTTCATCTTTGGCCTTTAACTGATGAAACTCTTCTGACTATAATTGTAAAGGTTAAACCGTGGTTAACGTAAAGCGTCTGCCACTGTATCAGAACTTGTCTTCTTGAACTTCAACTGAGATCGAGTGTTGATCAACCAACTTCTTTTATAACGGCGCGGGGCAATAAAATATCTGAATTATTTCTTTCAGTAAGATATTCTTTATTATTTATTATTTAAAGAGTTCTTTCAAATAAGACAAAGTAAATTTCCGCTTCAGAGGCACTGCCCATGCAACAGTTACTCCAAACAAGGCTGTGGGCACTTGTTCCAGGAAAAGCGAATATAAACCTCATTATAATTTTGAAATCATAGTGACGTAGGCAGTGCTGAAACGCAAATCGAAATATAGTTATGTCATGCATGTTGGATAGTAGATTACCCCGGACAACCAGCGGAAATATGTGAAGAATGTTGACGTCATAGGGGTGTGCGCACAGGCTGATGTCACAGGGGTGTGCACCCAGGGGTGACGGCATCATTTTTGCGCACGTACGCGTACGTACGCACATGTACGCGATATCATCAAATTCCCCGTAAGTTCTAAGTTAAGGAGATGAGTAATATTTGTTTATTCTGTTCAAAAGAAGGAAAAAATGGGGTTAGGCGAATGCGAAAATGTATGCATTTTTAAGGCGAAATATGTTTGGAGTAGGTAATCCCCTGGAAGGAATCTATCGAAGCAGTTCGTGTCATGAAGCTAGATTACCATGGACAAGCGGCGGAACATTTTAAAGATTTTGGAAAAGATCATGAGGCAACTCTTAACTTTCTGATGGATTTGAGACAGAGTTCAGGTTTTTCTGATTATCAAGCCATTTTAAATTATCTTTCTTTTTGGATTAATGATCACAATGACAATGTGCATTAGACACTTTTATAAGTTTATGTACACTGAATTACTTACACCGATGTTTTATAAGTTTATGTACACTGAATTTCTTAGACTGATGTTTTATAAGTCTACGTGAGAATTTTCTACCCGATAACTAAATACTTAATAAGTATACTGTTCAGGTTTTTACGTTGTTTGTTTATGTAAATGGTTACACGAGAAAGAAACGTCATGTGGTTATTTTCAATGGGTACCTGAACCAGCAAAGTCGTCCCGCGTTGAAGAGCCGATCATTTTTGTGAGATGAGAAGATGAGCACATGCTCATAACTGCTCTGAGCACTTGCTCATTTGCTCATAACTGCTCATGAGCACTTGCTCATTTGCTCATAACTGCTCATGAGCACTTGCTCATTTGCTCATATGGCCCGATCAGGCCCGATGGCCCGATTGCTGACTAGACGTCTAAATGTCATTTTATGAGTTATATTACACGCGCTTGCGAATCAGAGAACTTCATTTTGAAACATGCCACGAAGACGTAAAGATTGTCCCTTATGTGGGAACAAAGTTTGGTAAAGCTATCCAACCATTTGGCTGATGTTCATCAACTTTCTCGCGAGAAAAGGAAGCCATATCTTACTCAGGCAAGATTAAATGCGTTAAAGAATGATCGACAAAAACCGGTTGCTAAAGTTGAAATAACTATAGAAAGCATGGACGAAAGAAATTCCTAGTCCAAAAATCAAGTGGTGTTTATTAATAAGGACTTTCCGTCCCTACTCGTCATTTACAGGTTGTCTGAGCTGAAAGAATGAACTGCCAATATTGTGGGAAAATGTTTAGTAAAGGCTATAATCTAAGACGGCACGAAAACGATTATTGTCCGTCAAGGGAATACACTGACACTGAGGAGCCTGATATGGAATCTGATGAAGAAATGTCAAGCTCGTCGTATGATGAAAACAGTCAGAGTTCCGAAGATGATGGTGAAATAAAGGAAGAGATTGATCCTTGGGCAACCATGATTGACGATGCAAAAGTGACGGTTCGGCCAGAATATGATGAACTATTAAAAACGTTGCAAATGGAAGGGCAAGAAGAAAGTGTAGCTAAGCAGAAAGCCTTTGAAAAATTTCTCCCTAAACTTCAGAAAGAATTCGCTGACGTTTACGTGGATAATTTACGTTGGATGAAAGCACTTAAAAAGGATCCTGTGCATGGAAAGATCATGGAAACGAAGCAGACACTTGTGAACGAAGACTCGTTTGATCCTGATGAAGCTTTATCTGCAGCGGTTGACAAAAGAAAGTTTCTTTTGAAACAGCTTTTAGAAGATCAAGGACGTTTTTCAGATAGTGATGATGATCAGTGAATCGATGTAATGTGAAATAAAAATTTATCAAAATTGTATTGTGTCTTGTTTCATTTTTTAAGCAATAATAAGTCCTTGAAGAAAAAAATGTACACCAGAATTAAGCCGTACCTTCTATCGGGCGTGATCGGGCCATATGAGCAAATGAGCAAGTGCTCATGAGCAGTCATGAGCAAATGAGCAAGTGCTCAGAGCAGTTATGAGCAAATGAGCAAGTGCTCAGAGCAGTTATGAGCATGTGCTCATCTTCTCATCTCACAAAAATGAACGGCTCTTCAACACGGGACGACTTTGCTGGTTCAGGTACCCATTGAAAATAACCACATGACGTTTCTTTCTCGTGTAACCATTTACATAAACAAACAACGTAAAAACCTGAACAGTATACTTATTAAGTGTTTAGTTATGCATGGTAGAAAATTCTCACGTAGACTTACAAAACATCAGTCTAAGTAATTCAGTGTACATAAACTTATAAAACATCGGTGTAAGTAATTCAGTGTACATAAACTTATAAAAGTGTCTAATGCACATTGTCATTGTGATCATTAATCCAAAAAGAAAGATAAGTTAAAATGGCTTGGTAATCAGAAAAACCTGAACTCTGTCTCAAATCCATCAGAAAGTTAAGAGTTGCCTCATGATCTTTTCCAAAATCTTTAAAATGTTCCGCCGCTTGTCCATGGTAATCTAGCTTCATGACACGAACTGCTTCGATAAATTCCTTCCAGGGGATTACCTACTCCAAACATATTTTGCTCTAAAATCAGTACGATTTCGCGTTCGCCATACCCCATTTTTCGCCCTTTTGAAACCTGTGAACAGAATAAACAAATATTACTCATCTCCTTAACTTAGAATTTACGGGGAATTTGATGATATCGCGTACATGTGCGTACGTACGCGTACGTCACCCCTGGGTGCACACCCCTGTGGCGTCAGCCTGTGCGCACACCCATATGACGTCAACATTCTTCACATATTTCCGCTGGTTGTGCGGATTAATCTACTCTCATCAAAGAAAGAACCCTGAGATATCCTAGCCAGGAATGGTTAATAATTGGCTTACTGCAAAAGGTCGGCGAAGACATGAGTGAGGAAGAGGGGAAAATAGAAATTGTCAATTTTGTCGGAAAGAGTGGGAGCTTCTTCTGGGAAATTGTGTATATATATAAATGGCAGTATCATGAAAGAGTCAAAGACGTCTTTGCTATATTTCGTCATGCATGCAGTTGATATTTTGTTTTATAAAATAACAGGTATGCTACGCACGCTCTGATTGGACGAGAGCCATTTTCACTCAGAGTACAGAGACACGTTTGACGTCATTTTCATTTTATATTGTACAATGCATGCTCTGTTTGGTTAAATCTCACGTAATCACTGGCGTATTTATTTGATTACTATACGCCATCATTCGTCAGCTGAGTCTCGGTCACTTTGGTGGCTTCTCCTTGTTTTTTTTTACCTCGTAAAACGGTTAGTTATTTTATAAAACAAATAGAAAATCGCTTTTGTGACTCTGTACTGTGATACAAACACGAATGACGCAATTTCAACCGGAAAAAATGTGGAATTTTTTCCGGTTGAAATCACGCCATTCGTGTTTGTATCACAGTACAGAGACACGCAAGCGATTTTCTATTTGTTAATTATAAATAAGGTGGACTCTGATTGGCTGACACTCTGATTGGCTGGAGCGGGTTTTCTTTGGTTTTCGCGTTTTTCATTTTTCATATCTTCCGCGTCGGTTAACTCATTTCTGTCCGAGAGCTTCCCCAGAGGTGAGAAAAATTGTCTAGCGTTAGCTATCATGCACCTGCAGCGCAGGCGTTTTGGTTGGCGTTAGCCAGAATAAAATGTACTGAAGAACGATCGATCATGTTCCTGATTGGTTCAGACAAAATTCTAACCGAGTAGGAGCATGGGAACGAATTGGTAATTGACGATGTGATTGGTTGCTTTATATAGCCAATCAGAAAAGCCGTTCATTATAGACTGTTTCTTTACAACATGTCTTCTCACTTGAATATCATGATAATCATCATTTCTTCACACGGTCGAATATGATGATTATCATGGTACTCAAGTGAGATTCTGTCCCACACGCGGGATGTTAAACTAAATTGCGTATAACAAAAGAACCATTAGGGGTGCTGTGGTCGGGGTGTTGTGGTTAGGGTTAGGGTTGCCAGGGGGGTTGTGGTTAGGCTTAGGGTCAGCTTTAGAGGTGGGGGTTGAGTTGCGGGTTTGGGAGTAGGGAATTCTTTTTTTAAAATGATGATTATTGTTAATTCAACGACATCTCACAAATGACGATAATCATCATTTCGAAATGACAGGATATGCTGTTCTTTATTAAGGCGGTTTTCCACTAGGCGACATTTGTCGACCGACTCGACATTTTTCTTTTGGCTTGGCTAATTAGTTCCACTCGAGAGCTTGCGAGACAAAACAAAACGTCCGGCTTCGCCCGACATTTTTCGCCTAGTGGAAAACCGCCTTTAGAGACGGTTTCTTTCAGAATATTTAACAAGGGCGCGTGGGGGGGGGGGGACAAAACAGGCAATACTTACTACGTAGGGGCAGGGGAGCGCCGAAGGTGAGAACAAACTTCCGGGGGGGGGTGCGGGGGCGTGCTCCCCCGGAAAATTTTGAATTTTAGAGTCTGAAATAGCATTTCCTGCATTTTGAGGGGGATTTGAAATTGAAGGATGTATATAAATTACCAAACAAAATTACCATACAAGGCATACATCAGGTAGGACATGTCGTCATTGTCGTGGACTCATGGGGATATGTTTTATAAGTTTATGTTCTAAAATTACTATGTATATTCAGATTGAGAATGTATACAATACGTCTATATAAACGTGATTCTTACTGTTTTAAAATTGGGGTTTCAAATTTACAAGATATTAGCTAGCGTATGTCCAATCTTATTGCAAAGGAGAGGCCATAGCTACGGCCTGTATCAATAAGCATTGTTATACAATATAATTTATGCACGTTTTACACACGAGTGACTGTTGTGATTTGTATAAACAGCTGCTATCGCTGTATGTATAATCCTGTATTGGTTGGGACAGGGAGTGAGTGACTAGTCACCCCCCCCCCCCTGTTCCGCCCCTGCTAAGAAAGTATAAACAGCAAGGATTTGAACTAAACTCTGTCTTTGTGCCCGTAGGCTATTAAACCGTAAGAATATACTTTATATATCACGTTTCTCTCTGCCTTCGCTCGAAACGTTAGACTCCTACGTTCTCTGTTTCGGCAGTATATCTTTCGGCACTATATTGCGATTGTTGTTTCAACACTGCCTACGCAGCACGCTACTTTTATTTATAAAATAACAGGTATGCTACGCACGCTCTGATTGGACAAGAGCCATTTTCACTCATTTTCATTTTATATTGTACAACGCATGCTCTGTTTGGTTAAATCTCACGTAATCATTGGCGTATTTATTTGATTACGCCATCATTCGTCAGCTGAGTCTCGGTCACTGGTGGCTTCTCCTTGTTTTTTTACCTCGTAAAACGGTTAGTTATTTATAAAACAAATAGAAAGTCGCTTTTGTGACTCTGTACTGTGATACAAACACGAATGACGCAATTTCAACCGGAAAAAATGTGCACTAGGCATTTTTTCCGGTTGAAACACATCATTCGTGTTTGTACAGTAGAGACACGCAAGCGATTTTCTATTTGTTAAATACTAGAATATACCTCGGCCGTTCTGTATTGGGGGATTTAAGGCCCATTTCCACTCAGGAGAATTTTCCTCGGACAGGAAAAATTCCCTTTGTCTTGTAAGCTCTTGGGCAGAACTAATGAGTTTGAGACAAAAGAAAATTCCTGTCCGAGGAAAATTCTCCTGAGTGGAAATGGGCCATTACGAGGCGAGCCGAGGCTTTCCGTTCGGAGAGAAACTCTATATACAACGGAATTCTTATCGAGTGTTCTTCGAAGCTTCTGTGCCAACGAGAAGGCTTTTGTATCTATGCTAAATGTTCACTTCTTATTCTATAACGAATATACATGCAGTTGAAAACATGCAGAGCATTCAAACACTTCCGTTTCCCGCTTCATAAATTTTCCTGTCGACTTCGCAGCAAAATCTGACAAGAAACTCGTGAAATTTTCACCAGGATTTCTTTGATGATAACACAAAAACTGTAAACTGCCAAAAGAATTTACTTTAAGCAGAATTTAAGAAGGTACAGACCTGTTGAAAGTATCTCATTAAAGCATGCCAATGAAATACTATTCTTGGCAATACACAGCTTTGAGTCCGCTAGCTATTCACTTGAGAGTTGAAACACCTTTATCTAGCTTGTTCACAATTTCGTCAGTACACTCAGGCAAGTATAACATAAACAATTCGTATATATCGAGTATAGTTAACATATAATATAAAACACTGTTATCTCAAGCACTGTTTTTTTTGCTTACACAGCTTCTTTCAATTCACTTGAAAGGTGAAACCCCGTAACCCGTTTACAATTTCGTCAGTGGAGTCGTGTAGTGGTTATTTCTATATTACAAAAACGATTCGTGTATATTCAGTTCAGTTAACGTTTCTTCAAAATTCTGATTTACTGCGATACAAGGAGAACCATGCCAGGTTGTTGACGAGTACGACGACAGCACCACACACAAAGGACTGTTGCCAATACGATAAGGAGAATGATGACACAAAGGACGACCACGGTTATAATAACTATGTAGCTCTTCTCTTTCTCGCATTCGGAACTATCAGGGACACAGAATCGACCATCACAACATCCTTTTCCACAGTCATCGTTGCCGGAACAGCTAATATTCGTGCAACTGTCGAGGCATTGCATGTCATCTTCTTTCCCACAGCATTGCTTCTGGCATTCTTGTCCGTAGTGCCATATATCGACGTATTGACATCGCCGCGACTCGACCGACAACAAAGTGACGGCGAAAACCAGAGTAATCACAAGTAACCAATTCATTGTTGCTTCGGGAGATTAAGCTTGCATAAAATAACGTCCAATACTGATACAGAGAATTGGAAGTTGTGGCTTGAAAGTTGAAACTCCAGTTGAGTGTATTGAAAGGCAAAGCTGTTTCGTGCTGGGCCAGGTTTAGATATTTGCATTTATTGGCATGTCAACTGCATGCTATTGGTCAGACAAACAATACCCGTACATAATCAATATATAATTGGCTGATCGGCACTTTTGAAGTTGATGTATGACGCACGCAAATTGCGTCATTCGGCGTAACCAGCAGTGATGTTGCGCGCGCATTAACCTCCTCCCCCATGTCCCTGCGCCAGTAAATAAGAATAGTCACTAAGACGAGATCACAGAACAACAACAACATTTATTCAAGGAGATAAGCGCCAACAACAGGGCGCGAATAATCCAAGTAATAATTAGCGGAAGTAAATGTCAAAAGTGTAACACGCTGTTATAACAACAACATGTGGCAGAGTCACGTGTGGTGCTGATCAAAAGCGACAGGCACAGGAGCCCATCTTGGCACAACACGATCTCTTACCAAAATTAAGCGTATATCTTAATTGTAAAAGGGCGTTGTGGTCGGGGTCTGAGAGGTGGGACTTTTTTCCGGAGGGTTGTGATTAGGCTTAGGGCTACCGGGGGGTTGTGGTTAGGTTTAGGGTTTCCGGGGGGTTGTGGTTAGGGTTAGGGTTTCCGGGGGGTTGTGGTTAGTGGTTGGGGGTATGGGGGAGAGTTTTCATTTAAAATTAAGGATTAGCCTTAATTCTAGGCGAGTTGACAATTAAGGATAATCCTTAATTTTGGATGTGAGGTCGACCTGCTTGGCAGCACGTGGGCACCAGTGGCGGACTCGAAAGACGCGCGGGGGACTGTGGCAGGGGATTTATAAAAAAATACGGGCACCACGATCGAGTGTGCCACAGGACCCACGCTCTGCCAAGATGGGCTCCCTGTGACAGGGGTTGTAATTGCGATTAACACCTACGCACACTCTACTTATAGACCAGTGCTTGGCACTGGTCTGTCGGCGTTTTATTTTACGCGTAAATTTGTCCGTTGCTTTGCTGCCGTTCTACACCTGTGTGCTGCTCTGGCTACGGTCTCGCACTAATGACCGATCACATGTCGATCACATGTTGGATGCATGTCATATGACACTCCGATAATCCAGGCGCACGCGCAATTCCGTTGTTGTTAACCTTGGTTATTACATAACCTCATTAACTTTTGCGGCATTTCCATTTTTCCCTGCTGGCAGAGGACCTCTGCAAACATCCGACACTTTTTCTGTCGCGCATGCGCGAAGTTTCCTTGGCAACCTAACGAAGATGTTAGAATATGCCTGAACATCACGAGGCGACAGCCAAGTGTTTCTCCCAAGCACTGTAAACGACTTTATACTGACTCTGTGACAAAGTATTCTTATTTCTTTACGGAAATAATGTCTTGAATTGTAAATAAAGAGATAAGGACAAGCTTACAGAAGCTCAAATAATCTCTGTAAATATAATAATTCTCTTTAAACTTGTAAATTTTCTGAACTGATTATATGTAAATAGATGAACGAATATAACTTCCACTAGGGGTCTTATTTAAAAAACCTTTTAGGTTTCTAGCGGGCCGTGCTCAATGCGTAAGCACGCTTATTAGCCAATCAGAATGTGTGTTGCACCAAACCTGTTTTCAAAACTGGTTTGACACGTCACGTCGTCCAAGCAGGGGCGTAGGAAGCAGGGGGCCTGGGGGGCCTGGGGGGCCTGGGGGGCCTGGGGGGCCTGGGGGGCCTGGGGGCCTGGGGGGCCTGGGGGGCCCCCTGCTTCCTACGCCCCTGCTTGGACGCCCCCCCCCCCCAATATTTTATAAAAGGGGGGCCGGAATAGCTTTCGGCCCCCCAAAAAATAATTGAATTTAAAAAAATTGCATTATAAGTGCGACTTCGATTGCGCTGATCGGCCAATTAATAATAATAATCCATCCTGACTCACGGATAGCATAGACTCACAAATTATAATGAAAGAATTAATGAAAGGGCCTAACGAAAGAGGTAGAGGAGCCTCTGAAAATGCCATTTCCGACGATCTAGAGACTCCAAATTTTCAAAATTTTACCAGTCGGCGCCAACCATGGTGGCGCCTCGTGGAAGTCGGCCCCCCTAAGTTTATCAAGCTTCGTACGCCCCTGCGTCCAAGATCATGGACGGCGGCGTTAATCACGTACACCATTACTCAACATGGCGGACGAGCTATATGTTTTTGTTTTGGAAGCTTCGTATGGGTTACACGAGAAAGAGTAATAGCTAAAAGAAAGAAAGAAACAACGGAACAAAGAATAGCGAGATGGAAGCTTCTACAACAGCAGGGCAAAAAAATGCATTTTATCGTATTAATAACACCGTATTCAATAGCAAGCGTTTTTCAATCCCGTTGCGTTTACACGGCCAAGTGATTAACTGATCGTGCTCAGTTTAATCCACTTCCTCTGTTCTCACGGACATTTTAAGCCCGCTTAAGGTGGTCTTATACAAAGTTGTGTTTTTTTGTTTAAATGGCTGTTTTGTTGTGTATAATAGAAAAAAATGAGAGACAAAGCTTTTCTTTGAACAAACAAGTGGTTTTGGGATGTGTCAGTTACCATGGTTACGAGATAATTGACTCCACAGGCGGTAAAATGGCCAATTTTCAAAACACAATTAAAGAAAATCTAACCATCAGAAAAACACCGAAACATTTTTGTTGTATAAAGCTAACAAATATCTAGGATCTAGACCTAATGATGCTTCCGGGCATCCCATATAAAGCTAGTGAAGAACATTGAAATTTTATAAATAATGCGGATACCGTCGAGACCATTTGATCATACACTCGTTGCATTACAATTCTACGCGATTCTGAAAGCTCTGTTCGTCTCTTTTATAATAAATACGAATATTTAACCTACGTGGGAAAATGAGCCTGCCAAATAAGGCAAGGCGATTACACGGGGGGTAAAATTGGCGCTAAGAACACTACGACCCTATTGCATTATGGGATACAAATTGAAAATCGGACAACACCCGACGGCCCCCAACCATAACCATAAATAAACATTTATATAAGTCACAAAGCAAGTCACAATTCAAACATTTCGAAATACTAGAGCAATACTTCAATACATCTAATCCACATATATATGAAGTAAAATTTAAACATTTTTACTTGCTACGAGACGGACTTAAAACCAGCCTCCCATACTGCCACGATGACAGTGTCTCCAACGAACGAAAAAATACGACACGATTCGCGCAGCAGGGACGTAACCAGGGAGCCGCGGCTCCCCCCCTTTTGATATAAAACAACATGAATTGTGTCAGGAAATAAACTGTAAACAGTGTATTCAATCTACTAAGTGTATGCATTTTGAGTATCCATGTGACGTTTGCATGTTTCGAGTATTTTATATGACGTTTCTTAACCTTTAGAGTCTGTAAAATCTTCCTCCAGAAGCCAGAAAATGGCATTTCAGCGACTCTCGATTTCATAATAACCCCGGGGGAGCATGCCCCCGGACTTCCCTAAATTTTTTTATTGATTTCGGCTCCCCCCCCCCCCCCCTTTCAAAATCCTGGCTACATTCCAGGTGATCTGACCGTGAGGGAAAGGCCTGGAACTAGCAACCTAATAGAAATCCATTTTGCTGTATTGAATAACTTATTTCTTTCATTTTCCTTTATCAAACTGGTTGAAACTTTGTATTTATGTTCAGTGTTGAAAATGATAAGTCTATGCTAAATTTGGGAACAAAATAAAGTATATTTCACGAGATATTAAATAGTTTAATTCGAAAAATGGATTTCTATTTGACAACTAGTCCCAGTCCTTTTCCGTGTTTTCAGATCACCTGGTTCCTGTCACACAGTACTTCTATCACACAGTTCTTCGCATGACAGGGATCGGGATCAGGCTTTAACACAGAAACGTAGACAACATACGTCTTGCTATGACAAGCCATTACGCTCTTGTACATTCTCGTACCCAGACCCTCGGTATGTAGTAACGAAAAACAAACTCGTCCCCAGTACTTTTCCCGCGCGCTAGTAGGCTTCAAAGATTGAAATTATTCAAAAATTAAAAATTGATGAATTCGGGCCCGGCGGACCAGAGCCATTTGTTCCCGCCATCTTGGCCCCCACTTTTTGGTCAAATATTTTTGCTGACATAAGCATTTCTAAAAATATATAAAAATAGCGATATAAAATTTTTAAGTTTTATTACAATAAGGTGCTTCAATCTTGAAAACGAAGTCCAGAATGAGATTTGTCAAGGAATACTTAGTTAAGCACCGAGTTTTATCTTCTCGTTACCTCCCCGGCGTAACATTATAGCTAATTTATTCAGAGAGTTGTTTTTATTGGGGTTTTTTTACCACTCGTCATCTTGCGTCTTGCTTTTTCCCGTCATGAAGGTTATTTTATGTTTTAGTTTAATGTGGGAAGACTGTTTTCTTTTTATTGTCTTTTAAACAACAATTTTACCTTTGCCTGCAGTTTGTAGTTCGGCGTACCAAGGTGAAGCTTAAACATTCTATTTAACAATTAGATTATGAGCTCGAAATTTCTATGAGTGAATAGTTGACGAGAGCGGAGTTCTGCTCGAGTCAACTATCATCTCATAGAAATTGAGAGTGAATAATCTAATTGTTTTAGTAGAAACTAACCATGTGTACCTTAGTTGTTCCAAATTATTTCAAAAAACGAAGCATAACCATTGTTTCTGTGCGAAAACCAAGGCAAAACAATCTTTCACTCCTCGTGTCCTCCATGTTGTTTTACTGCATGGCCGCGCGAGTACTGGTGCTCAATTTGCTACTCGCTATCTATTGACGAATAGATATCGAGTAGAGTAGCCAATCAGATTGCAGCATTTGCAATAGTATACTAGTAAGTTTCTACTAATAGCAAATAAATCCGGCAGGTTAAAAAGCCGTAATTATTCAAATGCCTTAAATTATCGTGAATTTTCTCGTTAAATGCCTGAATATCACCGTTGTCTTACCGATTGATTTTTCGGAAATTCCTCTCAGAACTCTCCGAAAATGCCTTTCTGGGGCATGCAAAATTCAAAATTTTCTGCCCTAGCCGCTCCACTTCTCCAGAGCTTCCGCCGGGCCCAGAATTTCGTACTTTTTTGTATAAGACCACCTTAAAGTCAGATGCGGCTTAGATCCCGCTTAAATTTGGGCTGTGTGAACAGGACTAAAGTGTCGGATGTTTGCAGAGATCTCTTTCCCGTAGAACCTATGAGCTCTCCCAGCTTCTCAAGTACATCCCCCTGCATACCGATACAAAAAAGTGTCAACACAGCGAAAAACTTTGTTTTATGTGAGAGTAAAGCAACAATTACATACACTGCATGCTTACAGCAAAGTTTTGTGCGGGTATATGATTATACTAACCGACTATTTGTCTTTACCATATCTATATATACAAGACAAATTACGAGAACAAGACGTGCAACTGTTAACAATCCCGGATAGTTTGTTTCAATTGTCCGTATACGTTCTTGAACAACCCAAAACCACTAAACAAGAAACAATATTCCCGACTACAATTGTATGTATCTACTGAACTACACACGAAAATTAATCAGATGCGAAAAGTTAAGGTATCCAGTCGTTTCGCTACCAAAATATATTGTGTACGAAGACAAGACGTTTAATACATGTGCGTTACGAATATTATCTTACAAAGCTTCTGACAAAGTCTCACCATCACATGTCCATGACCATGTCCAATATTCGTGCCAAATGTTTGGGTAGTATAGTTTGACCGCATATAGCCTTAATATGTATAGAGTAGGTTAGTACTGCCGAAACAGAGAACGTAAGTGGTCTAACGCTCTGGTCTAACGTTTCGAGCGAATTAAGGTCTAACGTTTCGAGCGAAGGCCCCTCTGACGAAGGGCCTTCGCTCGAAACGTTAGGCCACTTACGTTCTCTGTTTCGGCAGTATTAACCTAGTATACCATATTTCGATTGTTGTTTCAACACTGCCTACGCAGCACACTACTTTTATATAGCCTTAATAGGCTGTTTTTACAATATACACTCTGTATATAGTCATCGTTATCGAATCTAATATTCTTGCCACATATTCTCGCCTGGTGTACATGTCCTTGTAGATGCGAGAGCGCTTATGTGTGTAGCGAAACGACTTGTAGCAAAACGACCGGTGAACGAAAATTAATCATTCGCTAAAAAGGAAGGCACTGTTATCAGACATAATCTATAGAGAAAAAGGCAAATATATAATGAAACAGTGAAACTAAAGACAAGTAGTTTGCTGCATAAGCAGTGTTGAACTAACAATCGAAAGTAAAGTATATTAAGCTTGGGTATACTGCCGAAACAGAGAACGTAGGAATCTAACGTTTCGAGCGAAGGCACAGGTGTGGCGGTGTGAGATTGTAATCGTGCTGAGATTGTATATCGATGTGTGTTATCAAATGTTTGACGTTCAAAACATTCAAACTTTTTGCCTTCAAATGGCTTATGGTTTGTGGGTTATGTTTTGTTAATCTTCTAAACTCTGGATATATTTAATAATTCAATGGAATGATCGATACAAGACATCGTAATCAGTTATATAGTTAACGTCCGAAACTTTCGTCATGCATTCTAGTTCACGAACGGATATAATGCTCATTTTTTCATTAAAACTGTGGTTATTCATCTCAAGTATTCGATTTTATTTTGGCAGTGTTCATAAATCAGTCATTTATTGGCAAAAAGTTTGATTGTTCTGCTCATAAAGCCGATTGCAATCTCAGCACGGGTGTCACGGTCTCAGCGATCCCCCAGTCTGAGTTATCCCCTAAGACCAACTGCGTAGTTATCCCCTGCTTTTCTGCATTGATAGTGTCGTTATTCTAAGTCAAAAAATACGTATAATCATGGAAACCATACTTTTATCACGTTCTTTTAAACATTTGGTCGCAAGGTAATCAATATCATAAGTATAAATATAAAACGTCTGTGATTATTACGAATGGCAATACCATGTAACTCATATAAATAATAGTCCGCTATTCAGAGCATCGACGACTACTTATGTCTTATTAAATTTACATATTCTTAGAATGATGAAGTATCGAGTTTAGCGAGACGAAAGCTTAGCGAACTATTATTTACATGAGTTGCGTTGTATTGCCATCCGTAATAATCACAGACGTTTTATATTTATACTTATGATATTGATTACCTTGCGACCAAATGTTTAAGAGAACGTGATAAAGTATGGTTTCCATGATTATACGTATTTTTTGAGTTAGAATAACGACAATATCAATGCAGAAAAGCAGGGGATAACTGCGCAGTTGGTCTTAGGGGATAACTCAGACTGCATGGGGGGTCGCTGAGAATGACACCGGAAAGGCCTTCGCTCGCAACGTTAGACTTCCTCTATACCGCGGTTCCATGTTTCAGTTGGCAGTATATCTAATCTTACTATATTTCGATTTGTGTTTCAACAGTGCCTACGCAGCACAATTACTTTGATTTTACTAAATTAATTCGTGCGTACTAACAATCAGAGTTATATAGTTTGTGGAAAAAATGTATAACAATGTCAATGAGTCACGAGTTATAATTAAGCTGAATATGCTGGTGGTGGCCCACACGGAGAGTTGTTCGCTTCTGTTGGTAATGGTGTTGACTCTTCTTCTTGCCGGCGTTCATATACTCGTTGCAGGTGATCTTCAGCTACGATGGGCACTGTATCAACAACATGACTGTTCACAGGAGCAGGCCGAAGGACACGGACCACGGTGACAGACCGACTTCGAACAACGTAACAACGAGCGAACAGGAACAACTTGAATAGCACCGCAAAGATACCTACAAATACCCATAATACGATCATGCCGCTGTCAGAATGCCCTCCATGTTCTCCTCCATTATCCACTCCATTATCTCCTCCATTATCTCCGCCATCATTCCCTCCATCGTAATCATTACTTCCCCCACAAAGATAACTTGTTGTCTGGCATTCACCGCCGAAACAACATCCGCTATCGCACTCGCTCGAAATACATGACGGCTTATAGGGCTCAATAGTATAGGTAGCCTCGGTGGATGGTATTCTGGGTGTTTTCTCGCACATGAAATATGATATTTGACAGGTTTCATTCGTGCAGCAGTTACTTTTACAGTCGCTGTCCACAGAACACGGGAAAAACAATGGTCGTTTCACAGTGGGCCGAGTTGGACAATCTGCGAATATACTTTTCTTTTGTTGGCATTTACCGTTCAAGCAACATCCATTCAAACACTCGTAGTCCGAGGAACACGAACCACATGTAAAAAGTCCTTTACATATACCATCAACACCGCAACAACCGCCGATGATACCACATTCACTGTCAGATGAACATGACTGGCCTACACAGTTATCGAGGCATTTCATTCCATCGAAGTCATTGCCACAGCACTCGCCATAACACCAACCAGCGTCACCACATTGTTTGGAGTGAACCAAAACACTGGCGGTAAAGAGAACCGAAATGGCAAGCCCTAATCTGCTCATGGTCGATTGACGGTTATACCGAAAGGAAGCTTTTGGTTTTCTAAGTAGGAATCTTAAGACGAAGTAGATGATGTTAAGTGCGTGAGACTAGAAACGTTTTTCCCTTCAAGAATCTACTTCCTGGAATTTTATTTACTGCCTGATTGGTTATACCAACCACAGGGCATTTTTTAATGAGGGTTGAGGGGGCGGGGGGGGAGGGCGTTGACTAAAATGGACTCTTCTAGGGAGGTCACAGGGAGCTCATCTTGGCAGCGCGTGGGCACCTGTGGCAGACTCGAAAGACGCGCGGGGGACTGTGGCAGGGGATTTAAAAAAAATAAAAACGGTTACCGGAAGCGGGAAAAAAGGCGGAAAACGGGGGAAAGGGGGGGAGGGAGAGGAAAAAATTTAAGGGATGAAACACCAAACGTTCAACGTGGAATGTGTTCCGCAAGTAGCCAGGACATCTCGTATCGTCGGAAGCCACCGTTGGAATACTGAAACCGACTGAAACTCAGAGTCCGATGAATGTGCAATAAATCAATAATCCTGAGACTTCCCACTTTATCCAAAAAGCTTATCGTAGGATTTCGTAGCTATCCGAAGTGTCAACGATGATGTAGTGTCCTAGCTACTTGCGGAACACATCTCTCGAAAATACAATATGTAATTTAGCTGCCAAATCACGCCTAAAAGGTGAGATTTTGCCTCATTTTGATTATATTTTGATAAATGAATCATTATCACAACTACTTCGCTCAATTGTCTTACAATTTTAATACCTATAGGCGCTTAAAAAGATGTTCAAAACAAGGAAGAATTCGTGTTTCACCCTTTATTATTTTCCTAAACACACCACGATCGAGTGTGCCACAGTGTGCCCACGCTGTGGGGAGGTTCGTGGGCATGCCCTCCCCCAGAAAATTTTAAAATTTAGAGTCTCGAAATGCAATTTCTTGCATTCTGAGGAGTGATTTTTAAGAACACTGCCAACATCACAAAATATTGTAAAAACTAGTCGAGGGCTGTCAGAGACGGTATATACCTCCGCCAGTGGGTTATTAGAGATGTTTAAAACGAGAACGAGTCATCCCGCTAACCAGCTAGCTCACGAGACCATAGTCAATCGAGATATCATGGTCTGGAAACTCGGCAAACTTCAAAGCTCCTATAATGAGCTGTGATTTTATGTTGAACCGTACCTTACACCGTGCACATCCTTTGTTTTAGGTTTATTAATATTTAAATAGCACGGTTGAGTAATTGAACTGAAACGTTGCTATTGGACAATTCGTTCATTATACTAAAACACAATGTGTTCAGTGACCGTACACCGTGCACAAAAATGCATAAAGGTGAACAAAAAGATAGACCAAAGACTTTAGCTAAGTTTCCAGACCATATCTCGATTGACTATGACGAGACCAACACATGCATGTATGAATAAAATGCTTGATTGCACTCGTACCAAAATTATGCAAAAATATTTGCATAAAATAAAGAGCGCAATCGAGCATTTCTTACACACGGAGAATCTTGTGGTCAGATTTTTATGTATTTCTCATCCAAATTTTGACTAAATTCAACTAAAATTTAATGGATTGGTCGTTGGTCTATGGCCAACCCTTCTGCAACATTCATGAAAATTGGTACAATAGTTTTTGAGATATCCTGGTGACAGACAGACACAGAAGAGGGTAAAAACATAACCTCCTGGCGGATGTAATATAACTAGCTAAAATACAACACATTTCTGACTGTTTCGCTTTGTGTCAGAACGTATCAGCATGTTTAGAAAACAGGCACTAACGACAAATTATTAATGCTGTTGTCAAATAAAGCTGGATACGTGTGTTTGGATACGTATGAATTACAAAGTTGAGCAAAGCGTAGCTGAGTTAAAAATCTTCCTTTTGTATCTTTACTTCAGCAAAAAGGCTCTTTTCCTTGCATTGGGGAGGGGGAGAAAAATTTATAATGCTAGACGTTGGTATTTCAAACTTGACTGATCGACAGACCACAGCTGTCGACATAGTGTCTTCTTGTTATTGGCATCGTACATAATTGGTGTCTTGTGCTTTGTGTGCAGATATCCATGACCTGAAGCAAAACGCGACTTCCGATCTTCCATTGGTTGTTCTGGTACACGTTCGTAAATCCTTCGGACATACGAATAAGACTTCTGAAGTATGCCTACCGTAATTTCTCTATTAAGCCACCTCTCTTTCAGGCCCCTCCGCGGTCTAATAACCCCTTTCTGGAAGCAGAAAATAATTAAGCCGCCCACCTTCTCTATTAAGCTTCCCCTCCCTTAAAAAAAATCAATCAGTTGTTATAGATAAAAGAGAATCAGACTTTTCGTATACTTATTTCGGGAACTCATAAGGCCATGTCGACACGTATGCGTTTTAAATTTCATGGCCTTTTTATGTTGTTCTCGGTCCTCAGGCGGGAGCAGAAAAGAATGGTGTGTTACCTGACACAATATGAAAAGATGTCTCCCTGTTTCGGCAGCATGTCTAACCTTACTATATATATTTCGATATATATATATATATATATATATATATATATATATATATATATATATATATAGTATATAAAAGAGCCAGCTTTGGACATCAATTCACGCAACAATTGCGATGATTTCGTGAACATTATTTAAGATGTTATTACAACGTCTATTAGTAATAACCCACTACATGACAATTAGAAAATTGGAACTAACTATAGTCCACATATGTTAGATTATAACATAGGAAACTCAGTTATCCTGAATATGCAGGTGGTTGTTCGCAAGGAAATTGCATCAGCATTTCTTCCTGTGCTGTTTGTTGTGGTGCCCCTTCTGGTTGTGGTGCCCTGTCTTGTTGTAGTGCCCCTTCTGGTTGTGGTGCCCCTTCTGATTGTGGTGCCCCTTCTGGTTGTGGTGCCCCTTCTTGTGGTTTGAGTTCTTGTTGTTCGCGATCCAGCTGCTCTTGATCTTCGGCCATAAGAGGCACTCTATCACGGGCGTCTGATCTAGTCCGCCAAAGTTCTCTGTCTCTGATGTGGCTAATTGAAACGTTACGTGGTTGAATTCTTTCCCTGCAATTGACAACAATAACTCGTCCTTGCTTTAGTCGTTGAAGACAAGCACAACAAGACCAGTATATGCAAAAAGCCTTGAAGACTATCACAAATGGAGTCAAAACGAGAAAAATGGTAAGTGTGAGTCCTTGCATGTTTAATGACTGGGTGTATATACGTAATCCAGAGACAGTACGCTCTACGTTACTCTAACTCTTATCTTAAGTGATCGTGAAGTCGAACGGGAGGAGTGGAATCTTCGCTATGGTGCTTCGCGATACTTATATACTGATATACTTCAGGATATATATACGGAAACGTAATTCAACATTCAATCCTTGCTGAAGACTTCCTGATGACGTGTTAAAAGATACATGTGTGCACTTTAATTGATCATAATTGCCAGAGTGGCGCCAACGTACCCCTCCTACTTGAGGGAGTAGCCATCGAAAGAGAAGCCTTCTCGCTTCCTCCCACTGCAGTGTACCAACTCACTCACTCACTCACTCACTCACTCACTCACTCACTCACTCACTCACTCACCCACCCACCCACCCACCCACCCACCCACCCACCCACCCACCCACCCACTCACCCACTCACTCACTCACTCACTCACTCACTCACTCACTCACTCACTCACTCACTCACTCACTCACTCACTCACTCACTCATATTTATTTTGGGGGGCTAGGCACTCCCCCACGGCGGCATAAAAGAGGGGATAAAAAAGCGAGCGCTTATTAAAGATGCTTGAAAATTTTAGGGGCGTACGGGGGTATGCTCCCCCGTGAAATTTTGAAATCTAGAGTCTCTGAAATGCCATTTCCTGCATTTTGGGGGGAAGAATTTACAGAATTCTGAAAGGCAGAAAACTCTCAAAAAACCATGCTGACCATGCTTAGTTTGTTTGTTTGTATGTATGTTTACATTAATAGATTAATATTTCTATATTAGAAACACAAGAACAAAAGGTCAACACAACAAATTGTCAACAGTAACAAATTCTAAACAATCCAAAATTCTGCTGATGCAACTCATAGGGCTGAAATTCGGGGTATGGCTGCGGCCAGAAAATTTTGAACTTTAGGTCCTCTGAATTGGCTAAAAATGCATCGTTAGAGCAGAATCATACTAACAACTGGAGAAACATACAAGCTGAGATTTATGACTTGCATCATATCTTTCACCTTTTTTTCCATCCCTCAACCCCCCCCCCCCCCCCCCCCCCACTTCCGCGGTCCCTGCAGATACGCTTAGCGCCTATCTTTTATTTGCTTAACCAATTTAAAAACAATAAAGTACAAGTTAAACATTCAAAAATCTTAAAATAAATCTTAAATGGTAGTCCCGCTGGACCGTCTTGCACGTACGCGCGCACATGAATTTACACGTCACGTGTTGTGATGCTCAACGGCATGGTAACAATATAATAATATTCATTTCTCACTGAATATTCCAAGTTCGTTAACTTGGGGCCTGTGCATGCATAGAAGCAAAACTCCAAAATACTGCAACAAATTATTAACAAAAATACTTTTTATATTTTTTTTACTTTTGCTGAAATTTCCTGAATTTCCTTGGATTTCCTTCAATTTTCCTTCATCCTGAAAAATTCCTTTTTACAATGAAATTTCCTGCAATCAGGAAACTTCCTGCAAAGTGGAAACACTGGAGAGACATATAGACAGAGACATAGAGAGACAGAAAGAGAGACAGCTAGCTTCGGACTTCAATTCACGCAACAATTGCGATGACTTCGTGAACATCATTTAAGATGTTATTACAACGTCTATTAGTAATAACCCACTACATAACAATTAGAAAATTGGAACTAACTATAGTCTACATATGTCAGATTATAACATAGGAAACTCAGTTATACTGAACATGCAGGTGGTTGTTCGCAAGGAAATTGCGTCAGCATTTCTTCCTGTGCTGTTTGTTGTGGTGCCCCTTCTGGTTGTGGTGCCCTGTCTTGTTGTAGTGCCCCTTCTTGTTGTTCGCGATCCAGCTGCTCTTGATCTTCGGCCATAAGAGGCACTCTATCACGGGCGTCTGGTCCAGTCCGCCAAAATTCTCTGTCTCTGATGTGGTTAATTGAAACGTTATGTGGTGGAACCCGTTCTCTGCAATTGACAAGAATAATTCGTCTTTGCCTTAATTGTTGACGATGAGCGTAACAACAAAACCAATACATCCATAGCTTGAAGATGATCAATGGAACGATAATGAGAACAATGAATACTGTTTCCATGGTTGATGACTGGGTGTATATACGTAATCCAGAGACAGTACGCTCTACGTTACTCTAACTCTTATCTTAAGTGATGGTGAAGTCGAACGGGAGGAGTGGAATCTTCGCTATGGTGCTTCGCGATATACTTATATACTGATATACTTCAGGATATACGTATATATATATATATACGGAAACGTAATTCAACATTCAATCTTTGCTGAAGACTTCCTGATGACGTGTTAAAAGATATATGTGTGCACTTTAATTGATCATAATTGCCAAAGAGTGGCGCCAACGTACCCCTCCTACTTCAAAGAGTAGCCATCGAAAGAGGAGCCTTCTCGCTTCCTCTCACTGCAGTGTACCAACTCACTCACTCACTCACTCACTCACTCACTCACTCACTCACTCACTCACTCACTCACTCACTCACTCACTCACTCACTCACTCACTCACTCACTCACTCACTCACTCACTCACTCACTCACTCACTCACTCACTCACTCACTCACTCACTCACTCACTCACTCACTCACTCACTCACTCACTCACTCACTCACTCACTCGCTCGCTCGCTCGCTCGCTCACTCACTCACTCACTCACTCACTCACTCACACATATACATATATACATATATATATACGTGTGGGTTTTGGTCTACGAAACGCAAAGAGTGCTCGATAACATATAGTTAGAGCAAATATAGATTTTCGCTTACCTCAAAAGTCTGCTACAGGCTGTTTCATCTAAAAAAGAATCTTCAGGCAGATGACAATTTTCGAAAACAGGGGGTGCTTATATCCTTATTGTCGGAACGTGGGAGTGTGGGGGCGAAACAATACATGCATTCATGGCTTTTGTCGCGCTGTTTGCGCGGAATTTGTTTCGATGACGACATTAACTGATAATTTCTGCTCTTTTGTTGAGTAAACAATTCTTGTTTTTATCTTTCAAAATATAAAATTTTTCTTCTAAACATAAATTACATCGTTTTGAACCTCCCGTGTACGAAATAGAATGTTTTAAAAGAGCGATTGGCCAACCACACGAAATCTTTTCAGCATAAAAAGCATGCAAACGACACCGAACTTTCGAAATATATTTGGGCCTTGAAAGAAAACAATAAGGATTTTAGTATTAATTGGCAAATTTTAAAACATTCTATTTCGTACACGGGAGGTTCAAAACGATGTAATTTATGTTTAGAAGAAAAATTTTATATTTTGAAAGATAAAAACAAGAATTGTTTACTCAACAAAAGAGCAGAAATTATCAGTCAATGTCGTCATCGAAACAAATTCCGCGCAAACAGCGCGACAAAAGCCATGAATGCATGTATTGTTTCGCCCCCACACTCCCACGTTCCGACAATAAGGATATAAGCACCCCCTGTTTTCGAAAATTGTCATCTGCCTGAAGATTCTTTTTTAGATGAAACAGCCTGTAGCAGACTTTTGAGGTAAGCGAAAATCTACATATATATATATATATATATATATATATATATATATATATATATATATATATATATATATATATATATATATATATATATATATATATATATATATATATATATATATAAAAGAGCCAGCTTTGGACATCAATTCACGCAACAATTGCGATGATTTCGTGAACATTATTTAAGATGTTATTACAACGTCTATTAGTAATAACCCACTACATAACAATTAGAAAATTGGAACTAACTATAGTCCACATATGTTAGATTATAACATAGGAAACTCAGTTATCCTGAATATGCAGGTGGTTGTTCGCAAGGAAATTGCATCAGCATTTCTTCCTGTGCTGTTTGTTGTGGTGCCCCTTCTGGTTGTGGTGCCCTGTCTTGTTGTAGTGCCCCTTCTGGTTGTGGTGCCCCTTCTGATTGTGGTGCCCCTTCTGGTTGTGGTGCCCCTTCTTGTGGTTTGAGTTCTTGTTGTTCGCGATCCAGCTGCTCTTGATCTTCGGCCATAAGAGGCACTCTATCACGGGCGTCTGATCTAGTCCGCCAAAGTTCTCTGTCTCTGATGTGGCTAATTGAAACGTTACGTGGTGGAACCCGTTCTCTGCGAGTGACAAGAATAATTCGTCTTTGCCTTAATTGTTGACGACGAGCATAACAAAACCAATACATCCATAGCTTGAAGATGATCAATGGAACGATAATGAGAACAATGAATGCTGTTTCCATGGTTGATGACTGGGTGTATATACGTAATCCAGAGACAGTACGCTCTACGTTACTCTAACTGTATTTTATCTTCGCTATGGTGCTTCGGGATATACTGTTATATATATATATATATATATATATATATGGAAACGTAATTCAACGTTCAATCTTTGCTGAAGAATTTGACCAATTGACTTCCTGATGACGTGTTAATATATGCGGGCACGTGAATTGATCACAATTGCCAAAGAGTGGCGCCAACGTACCCCTCCTACTTCAAGGAGTAGCCATCGAAAGAGGAGCCTTCTCGCTGCCTTCCACTGCAGTGTACCAACTCACTCACTCACTCACTCACTCACTCACTCACTCACTCACTCACTCACTCACTCACTCACTCACTCACTCACTCACTCACTCACTCACTCACTCACTCACTCACTCACTCACTCACTCACTCACTCACTCACTCACTCACTCACTGACACTCACTCACTCACTCACTCACTCACTCACTCACTCACTCACTCACTCACTCACTCACTCACTCACTCACTCACTCACTCACTCACTCACTCACTCACTCACTCACTCACTCACTCACTCACTCACTCACTCACTCACTCACTCACTCACTCACTCACTCACTCACTCACTCACTCACTCACTCACACCACCACCACCACTCACTCACTCACTCACTCACTCACTCACTCACTCACTCACTCACTCACTCACTCACTCACTCACTCACTCACTCACTCACTCACTCACTCACTCACCCACTCACTCACTCACTCACTCACTCACCCACCCACCCACCCACCCACCCATCCATCCATCCACCCACCCTCTCACTCATGACTCACTCACTCACCTACGAACAGAATTTTCGGCATATTTTGAGATTTTTTGAATTTGAAGATTTTGAGACTTTTTTGTCAAAGGGCTTGCGCATAAGTGTTCGCGAGATCTTTTTAGACTGATGCACCCACAATTTGAATCGTGTATTGGCTTTCGTGCATGCTTTAGACGTTCTTTTAAAATGAAGTGCTGCATGAATAGTTATACAAGTATCGTGATCATTATAAATCTTTATACGACCACGCATTTCAAGTTGTTTTTAAAAAATTCCGATAAGTATAAAAGATCTTTCACGTGGCCCCCCACTGGTTCAAATCTATTCCTGTTGGTTGCTATAACACTGAACACCCATGCATGCCTCGATTATATATACATGTTAATCTCTGCCTCTAAAAGGAACTATTGCATGCTAATTGACATGTTATTATTTACATCACGACAACGCTGAAGCAGCTTTTTGTCACTTGTGGTGATATATTTTGAACTGCTATTCTACTCCTGTTATTATATATCCCACTAAAGCTGTATTGGTCAGTAATTTGGTCAAAGAGCGTCCTCTACTGCACAAGGAACTTGTACTAACGCTTTCAATTGACGTTGCGTGATTACTCACCAGAACAACGTTATCGAGGCACAACGTTATCTTCTCTCAATTTTGGTTGTACATATAGACCTGTTACTATCTGATAGTCACTGGTCTGAGTAGCTTGGACCTGTGATCTCAAGGAATGCGTATAAGAAGGAAGGCCTAAGGAACATGCTTTCAACTGATTGACGTTGCTTGATTAATCATCGCAACAACGTTATCGGGGAGTTTCTTCTCTAAATTTTGGTTGTACATAATATAGAGCTGTTACTATATGTAGATCACTGGTCAGTAACTTGGTTCTGGATCTCAAAGAGCCCGCGATTCAAAGAAATAACTTTGAAGGAACACTGCAGCTAGCTTTCAATTGACGTTGCGTCATAAGTCATCACAACAACGACATTGGAGCAGTTTCTTGTCTAAATTCTCGGCTGGTATATATAGAGCTGCTTCGTCAGAGCTGTTTTGCTGCTTTTGTACTTATCTATACAATATTTTGGTTGTTACTGGCGATTGGTAACTTGTGGTGCTACCTGTATCATTCTGAACAAGAACTGTTGCTTAGTATACTGGGTCATTATTCTCCAACAACGATGTTTAGACAAATTGTTGTCTCAACTTTGGTACTTAGTCTTGTTTTTGTACCAATATCATCCAGACTACTACCAACACCACCAACATCCAGTCTACCACCAACACTATCAACATTATCCAGCTTACCACCAACACAATCTAGCTTACTACCAACACTAGTGTCAAACTTATCATCCAGTCTGTCTACCAAACTGTCATCCAGTCTTACACCAACGCCATCAACATCATCTAGTCGTACACCAACATCAACAAGTGTAACAATGAGAGCGCAACCAACGACTCGGGTCTTTTTTGATGTGTGTCACTCTGATCGTGATTGTCGCCTACACTACCGTAATGAACTGCGTTATTGTGTTGACGGCGGGAGATGTAGTTCAGATAAACCCGCGTCTGACTCGAAAAGAGCAATTCCCGTAGCTGCTGGTGGAACTCTTGCTAGTCTTCTCCTCGTAATTACCATCGCTCTGGTTTGCCATTTTCGGCGAAAACTTTCTTCGACTCCTCCGAACACACAAGACCGTACAACAGAAAGGGATTCTTCATCTCCAAGAGAAAATCCCGTTCAAAACATAAACTATCCTCAGTATTCAAATACAGCCGAAGGTGGAGTGGTGCTTGATCTATCGTTAATGGCAGCCACGAGTCAACAACCACCCCCTTATAAATTCAAAGCGGATCCAATCCCACCCCCTCCGCCATATGAAGCTATCGATAACAGTAATACTAACAGCGGTTATAGCTAATTCACGAAACTGTGGCAAGCAAAGCAAAGCGGTGAATTAGGAAACGGCCGAGATCAGTTTTAACAACGAAATAATACTGACGTTCGAGTGGAGTCCTTAAAGTGCAAATGAAGCGAAAGTTAAGTCAATCTTATTTGAAAGAACACTTAAAATGATAGAGTACATCTTTTGCAGTTTTTCGTTTCCTTGCTTCGTTCTTGAGATATTTCAGTTTGTTTGACATGCAAATTAAACCTTTTGACATCATGATGTGCATAATGAGTTATCGAAAAAAGTTATATATCTTTGGTATTGAAAATCTACATGTTTAGTGTTCTGGGCGAAACACACCCACATGCTTCCTTTGAATTAATTTGGTTTGATAATAGTAAAGCTATCGATAACTCATTCTGCACGTCATGACTTCAAAACGTTTAATTTGCATATCAAACAAACTGAAATATCTCAAGAACGAAACAAGGAAACGAAAAACTGCAAAAGATGTTACTCTATCATTTTAAGTGTTCTTTCAAATAAGACTGACTTAATTTTCGTTTCATTTGCACTTTAATTAAACCTTGGTTTTCATATAGTTGTAATTGTTGTAATTCAGTGGGCGAATGACAACTTAATGGAAACACTTGTTGTAATCCAGTCGGCGACTGTTGTAGAAGTTGAATCAGGTTCAACTTCTACAACAATTACAACAGTCGCCGATGCGACAAGAGTTAATGGGAACATCAATCACCGACAGTCGGCGACTTTTTGCTAGATGTTTGCAACGTAAAACACAAAATTATTTACAAAAACCGGTCAAATGCTTTCGAAAAACCCTCGATTTTGTTAAAGAAGTCTATTAAATGACTAGTTCGAAGACTTGAATAATGCCGTATGCCAGCTCAAATGTTTGCAATATACTGTCGTCAAACGTTCACGAAACATGAGATTTAAGCGGCGAAGTTACTGAACTTGTAAATAATGCCTATATATATAAACTGTGAAAATGATCACAAACAAAGTTTAATTCAGTCATTCAATTTAATTCTTTTTGAATATAAAACTTAGCTCATCTGAACTTTGTCAAAACCAAGAAGTCCTCAGTCCGAGCGAATCGGCGATCAATTACAACAATTACAACTATATGGAAACCAGGCTTTAAAGTAGAGTGCTGCGTAGGCAGTGTTCTAGATATAGAGCAAAGTGAAAAGGTGGTAATTAACTGCCAAGTATAGTTTTAATAATGAAATACTGACGTTTCCAGGGGAGCCCTTCACATTCTAAGTATAATATTGGGCATTTCACTCGATTACATAGCATGTGTGTTCTAAGGATTTTGGGTGAAGGAATATTCGAGTGTAGAATATATACATTTTAAGAACATGCTATGTAATCGAGTGAAATGCCCAATATTAGTTTAGTTTAGTTTTAGTTTAGTTTAATGGAGTTGCCACAAGAAATAAATTATACACAATACATCAACCGTTACAGAACATTACTAGAGGTGGCAGGGGTCGGGAACATGACTAACGTCCCAATTGCTACGCAATCCCTTTACAAGAATAATATAAAAAGTATATGCATATATATATATATATATATATATATATATATATATATATATATATATACATATATACACATATACACGCACATACATCAACAGCGTAAGTACAAGTAGGTTTCAAGCATGGTCGGGAGGAGAGTAGGTAGGTAGTTTGGTTAGGTACAGGTTAATAAGTTTAGATTTAAAGAAAATAAATTACAGGCTTTTATATTTGAGGGCAGAGTATTCCAAAGTGCAGCATGATCTAATAAAGTATGAGTTTCTAAAATAATCCTGTTTGTGCTTGAGTATAAGGTTATAGTTATTGGGGTCAAAAGTGCGTATCTGATAGCGTGAGACGAAGGTCTTCAAGAAATTGTTTATATCAATAGACACGAGGCCATTTCTGGACTTATGGAACAGTAACAAGTCAGAGACTTCTCTTCTGAATTCTAAAGGTAGAAGGTTAGTTTTTACAAGTCTCTCGGTGTATGACATATTTCTGGGGTAATTTAAAATAAATTATTATAATATACCCAATTCTCTCCTGGCATTACCACCTTATTATATATACGGAACTCGCGATCAAGCTCTCGGCAACGCCCTCCGTGGCTCAGTGTTCAGAGCATTGCACTAGAATCGTGAGGGCGTGGGTTCAATTCCTGCCGGAAGGCCTGTGTAGTTGCATTTTTCGAAACTGGTCCCGGTTTGGTCTTAAAATGTATATATTCTACACTCGAATTTTCCTTCACCCAAAATCCTTAGAACATGCTATGTAATCGAGTGAAATGCCCAATATTACTTATAATATACCCAATTCTCTCCTGGCATTACCACCTTATTATATAACAGAACTCGCGATCAAGCTCTCGGCAACGCCCTCCGTGGCTCAGTGGTCAGAGCATTGTACTAGAATCGCGAGGTCGTGGGTTCAATTCCTACTGGAAGGCCTGTGTTGCAACTGGTCCCGGTTTGGTCTTAAAATGTATATATTCTACACTCGAATATTCCTTCACATTCTACTCTGATGAAAGGCTCAGTATTTTGAAACGTCAGTATTTCGTTATTAAAACTATTCTCGGCAGTTTACCACATTTTCACTTTGCTCTAACTTAATGATTTACTCTGACGAAGGGTTCCGCTTGAAACATCAGTATTTCGCCGTCAGTATTTTTGGTCAGACAGTTTGCCGTTTACAAATACCACCATTTCACGTTGTTTCATCCAAAACACTGCTTACACGGCAATATATACTTCATAGGCGTAGAGGTTTGCTTTTGTCCGGGGGGGGGGGCTAAACAGGGCCTTTTAGAATTTTCCCATGGGTCTAGGGGAGTCCGGGGGCATGCCCCCCTGGAAATAAATTTAGAGTACTGGAAATGCCATTTCCTGTATTCTGAGGGGTGATTTTTAAGAACACTGAAGGTCATGAAATGTCATAAAAAGTAGTTAAAATACAACACATTTCAACAATTTTTCGATGTTGTGTTTACTGGGTTGTCTTATGTGTACATGGGTGCTTTTGGCTGACAGGAATGAGGCTGTAATACAGTTACTTTACCCTAACCAGTAACCTATAATTGGTGAATGGTGATTGATGAGCCAGTTGCTGCAAAATTTCTGGGGGGCTCAGCCCCCCATTAAGATTTCTCGGGGGGCTAAAGCCCCTCAGCCACACACCCCCCCCCCCCCCCCCCATACTCTACGCCTATGATACACTTTGCAGGCCTTCTTTTAAGGATTTCCCCGTTTGCCGTTCACAAAAAGGGACTCTTCTAGGGGGGTCCAGGGACATGCTCCCCGGAAAACACTGAAATTTAGAGTCTCGGAAATACCATTTCCTGCATTCTGAGGGGTGATTTTTAAGAACACTGAAGGCATAGTCAATCGGGATATGGTCTGGAAACTCGGCAAACTTCAAAGCGCCTATAATGAGCTGTGATTTTATGTTGAACCATAGTTAATAGAAAATATACATGGTTTGGAAACCCGGCAAACTTCAAAGCGGTTAACAATCAAGCTACGATTCATCTTGAAAGGTACACGAAGGTGCCAAATCCTTTGTTTTAGGTTTGTTAATATTTAAACAGTACGGTTGAGTGATTGAAGCCAAACGCTGCTATTGGATGATTGCTTCATTATACAGAAAACACAATATGTTCAGTAACCATGAAAGTGCAAAAATTTCCATAAACCTGAACAAAAACATAAAACAATGACTTTTGTGAGCTTCCAAACCATGTATATTTTCTATTAACTATGGTTGAACCGTACCTTATGGCCCATTTCTACTCAGGAGAATTTTCCTCGGACAGGACATTTTCTTTTTTCTCAAACTCATTAGTTCTGCCCAAGAGCTCACAAGACAAAGGGAAATTTTCTGTCCAAGGAAAATTCTCCTGAGTGGAAATGGGCCTTAACACCGTGCACATCCTTTGTCTTAGGTTTATTAATATTTAAATAGCACGGTTGAGTGATTGAACTGAAACGTTGCTATTGGACAATTCGTTCATTATACTAAAATACAATGTGTTCAGTGACCGTGCACAAAAATGCATAAAGGCGAACAAAAAGATAGACCAAAGACTTTAGCTGAGTTTCCAGACCATACCTCGATTGACTATGCTGAAGGTCATAAATTGTCATAAAAACTAGTTAAAATACAACACATTTGTGACTGTTTCGCTTTGTGTCAGAACTCATCAGCATGTTCACTTTCAAATATAATATGGAAAAGGTTGTGAGGAACTATAAAAAGATTTTTCATCATCACAACATAATCTTATCAAAATGAAAACTATTTAACTAATATAAAGATTTATCTATGCCTTTGTAACAACTGAAACTATTCAAATGACTTGCATGCTTATCCATAGACCACTTTCATAATAGTAACTAATCTGAATATTCTTTTATGTCCATCTTAATAAGCCTTTCTAACCTCGTTTGTGTGTCTGCAATTCAAAAGAATATTTGCTTCATAACGAGGCTAGGAAGGCCTATTTAGATGCACATAAAAGAATATTTAAAGTGGTGGCCATTATGAAAGTGGTCTATACGCATTTTGTCCTGGGGCAAAAAGGGACTTTTACTGGGGGTGCCAGAATCAATTCGTGGCGCGAGCCGCGGCTCCCCCCCCCCCCGAGCCGGGGCTCCCCCCCCCCCCTTGATATAAAACAACAGACATGTAACTACAAAACTGATGCAATATTAATTGTGTCAGGAAATAAATTGTAAACAGTATATTCAATCTACGTAGTGTATGCATTTTGAGTATCTATGTGACGTTTGCGTGTTTTGAGTATTTTATACGTTTTTTAACCTTTAGAGTCTGTAAATCTTCCTCCAAATGCCAGGAAATGGCATTTCAGCGACTCTCGATTTCAAAATTTTCCGGGGGTGCATGCCCCCGGACCTCCCTAAAAATTTATTTGGATTTCGGCTTCCCCCTGGAATGTACCAGCGCAGATGTATAAATATTTAGTTAGAATTTCTAACAGACTGGAACAGCTCCGTAGACAACACATACCTGTTCAGTCTATTATATCAAACTGATACAGCACTGACCGTGTCAGGCTGATACAGTTTGACAGAATCTGTTCTGAACAGTCTGTTGTAGCTGCAGGTATGATAGAGATATGATATCATAGGTGTATCGTAGCTGATACTGCAACAGGCTGAAACAGGAATCGCTACATTTTTCTATACGACCACGCGTTTCAAGTTGTTTTTAAAAAATTCTGATAAGTATAAAAGTTCTTTCACGCGGCCCCCCACTGGTTCAAACTAGTCCTCAGGTTGCTATAACACTGTGTTATCTAAAAGAACACCCATGCATGCCTCGATTATATATACATGTTAATCTCTGCCTCTAGCTGGAAGGAACTATTCCACGCTAATTGACCTGTTTTATTTTTTACATCACGACAATACTGAAGCAGCTTTTTGTCACTTGTGGTGATATATTTTGAACTGCTATTCTACTCCTGTTATTATATATCCCACTAAAGCTGTATTGGTCAGTAATTTGGTCAAAGAGCGTCCTCTACTGAACAAGGAACTTGCACAAACGCTTTCAATTGACGTTGCGTGATTACTCACCAGAACAACGTTATCGAGGCACAACGTTATCTTCTCTCAATTTTGGTTGTACATATAGACCTGTTACTATATATGATAGTCACTGGTCTGAGTAGCTTGGACCTGTGATCTCAAGGAATGCGGATAAAAAGGAAGGCCCTAACTAAGGAACATGCCGACTAAAGCTTTCAATTGACGTTGCGTCATCAATCATCGCAACAACGTTATCGGGGAGTTTCTTCTCTAAATTTTGGTTGTACATAATATAGAGCTGTTATTATATGTAGATCACTGGTCAGTAACTTGGTTCTGGATCTCAAAGAGCTCGCGATTCAAAGAAATAACTTTGAAGAAAGACTGACCCTAGCTTTCAATTGACATTGCGTCATAAGTCATCACAACAACGACATTGGAGCAGTTTCTTGTCTAAATTCTCGGCTGGTATATATAGAGCTGCTTCGTCAGAGCTGTTTTGCTGCTATTATATTTATCTCTCCGTTCCTGGCGATTGGCAACTTGTGGTGCTACCTGTATCATTCTGAACAAGAACTGTTGCTTGGTATACTGGGTCATTATTCACCAACAACAATGTTCAGACAACTTGTTGTCTCAACTTTGGTACTTAGTCTTGTTTTTGTACCATCACCATTATCCAGCCTCCCACCAACACAATCTAGATTACTACCAACACTAGTACTGTCAAACTTACTACCAACGCCATCAACATCACCCAGTCCACACCAAACATCATCTAGCTCACTATCAACATCATCTAGTCTAATAACACCATCACCGTTCTCATCCCGTATAATAGCAACATCAACCAGCGTAACACTACTTACACCAAAACCTGCACGTAGTTTCCCGGCCCGGTGTGACTCTGATCGCAATTGCTCAGACTACGCTACTGACCTGTGTTGTGTTAAAGGGAGTTGCGGAGGATGTGCGACATATGAACATGAGAAACCTTCATCTCCGACCGATCCAATTCCCATAGTTTCTGGTGGAACTCTTGCTAGTTTTCTCCTCGTAATTATCATCGCTGTAGTTTGCCATTTTCAGCGAAAACGATCTTCGACTCCTCCGAACACACGAGACAGTGCAACAGAAGGCGATGTTTCATTTTCAAGAGAAAATCCCGTTCAAAACATCAACTATCCTCAGTATTCAAATACAGCCGAAGGTGGAGTGGTGCTTGATCTATCGTTAATGGCAGCCATGAGTCAACAACCACCGCCTTATAAATTCAGAGCGGATCCAATCCCACCCCCTCCACCGTATGACGCTATCGATAACAGTAATACTAACAGCGGTTATAGCTAATTCACGAAACTGTGGTAAACAAAGCAAAGTGAAATGGTAAACGGCCAAAAGATTAGTTTTGATAACGAAATAATACTGACGTTTCGAGTGGGGCCCTTTATTAAAGTAGAGTGCTGCGTGGCAGTGTTTTAAGCCTGGTTTCCATATAGTTGTAATTGTTGTAATTCAGTTGGCGACTATCGCCGACTACCGCCGACTGAATTACAACAATTATGTTTCCATATAGTTGTAATTGTTGTAATTCAAATCGCCGATTCGCTCGGACTGAGCACTTCTCGGTTTTGACAAGGTTCAGATGAGCTAAGTTTGACATTCAAAAACAAATTGAATGACTAAAACTTTGTTTGTGATCATTTTCACAGTTTATATAACAATATAACAAGCATTATTTACAAGTTCAGTAACTTCGCCGCTTAAATTTCATGTTTCGTGAACGTTTGACGACAGTTGCAAACATTTGAGCCAGCGTACGGCATTCAAGTCTTCGAACTAGTCATTTAGTAGAATGCTCTGACCACTGAGCCACGGAGGCCGTTGCCGAGAGCTCGATCGCGAGTTCTGTATATATAATAAGGTGGTAATGCCAGTTCAATTCCTGCCGGAGGGCCTGTGTAGTTGCATTTTTCGCAACTGCTCCCGGTTTGGTCTTAAAATGTATATATTCTACACTCGAATTTTCCTTCACCCTAAATCCTTAGAACATTCTGTGTAATCGAGTGAATGCCCAATATCATTAGTCATTTAGTAGTCTTCTTTAACAAAATCGAGGGTTTTTTGAAAGGATTTGGCCAGTTTTTGTAAATAATTTTGTGTTTTACGTTGCAGACATCTAGCAAAAAGTCGCCGACTGTCGGTGATTGACGTTTCCATTAACTGTTGTCGCATCGGCGACTGTTTAATTGTTGTAGAAGTTGAACCTGATTCAACTTCTACAACAGCCGCCGACTGTCGCCGATTGGATTCCAACAAGCGTTTCCATTAAGTTGTAATTGTTGTAAGACTTGATCAGCGACAGTCGCCAACTGAATTACAGCAATTACAACTATATGGAAACCAGGCTTTAGAGTAGAGCAAAGTGAAAAGGTGGTAATTAAGTTTAACTGCCCAGAATAGTTTTAATAACGAAATACTGACGTTTCCAGGGGAGCCCTTCACATTCTACTCTGATGAACGGCTCTGCCCGATACGTCAGCATTTCGTTATTAAAACTATTCTCGATAGTTTACTATCTTTTCAGTTTGCTCTAAAAATGATTTACTCTGACGAAGGGTTCCGCTTGAGACATCAGTATTTCGGTCAGTATTTTTAGTCAGACAGTTCGCCGCTTACAAATACCACCATTTCACGTTAACCTTGTTTCATCCAAAACACTGCTAGCATGGCACTATATACATTGTTCCGTGAAACAAAGCGTTTTGCCGATAATCGTGCATACTTGGACGGAAAGTCGGAAATAAAATTAGCGTGCTGCGTAGGCAGTGTTGAAACAACAATCGAAATATAGTCACGTAGTATCGAAATATAGCCACGTTTCTCTCTGACGAAGGGCCTTCGCTTGGAACGCTAGACTCCTACGTTCTCTGTTTCGGCAGTATATCTAACCTTACTACCAGAGGCGTAGGAACAGATTCAAAGTTGGGGGGGGGGGGGGGGATGAAGTCGACATGCAGATAATCAGTGACCGCATTTTTAGCGGGGTTCGGGGGTGCTCTCCTGGAAAATTTTAGCAATTTGAGGAAACTTTTTCATCTAATTCTACAGCAAGCATAGTTCAAATTTTAACATAAAAACGAAGAAATTATTAAACCAACATACCTTAAAGCCTCGACAGACGACACTTCACAAAACTGAACACTTTTTGTATCTGCGCAGCAGATATATTGCTATCGTGTTGTGTGTGTGTATGTATGTATGTATGTTAGCTTTTTTGGGTAACCACTGACCTGTAGTGTGTGCTGTGCTGTAACAATATTTCGTCCGCCATATCACGAAGTCCTTCGAAGCGACAAAGTTTTGGATTAAAATACTACGATTTTCAGGGTTCTATGCTATACGATTTTTTCAAATTCACATATCTTGTACATAATTTAACGTTCTATCTAACTGTATGAATTTCGTGAATGGTACAAACCTACAGACGATTCGGGAATACTTTAAAATGATTGCGTCTGACCGTACGCCAAGTGTTAGCATAATAATGCAATTTGATATTTGCGCTCATCTCAGTTCAAATAGATTTTTCTCCGTTGCTATTCTATACGATTTTTTCTAATTCACATACGTTGTACAGAATTTTACGCTCTATCTAACCGTGCAAGTTTCCCAAATGGCACAAATCTACAAACGATTCAGGGATTTACTTTAACTATGACGTGGTTTGACCGTATGTCAAGTAAATAGCGTAATAATGCAATTTGATATTTGATATTTGCGCTCACGTCAGTTCAAATAGCCTTTTCTCCGTTGCTATTCTATACCATGTTTTCTAATTCACATATGTTGTACAGAATTTAACGCTCTATATAACTGTTGAGTTCGTGAATGGCACAAACCTACAGACGATTCAGGGGTATACTTTAAAAACGCGGTATCCGCGGGCGGCTCAACTGCAATGAAGATATATCCCAATACGGCTGTTAGCCGTTAAATTCTATATTTCCGACAAAGTTTTTGACTAAAACACTATGATTTTTCAAGGTTCTATTCTATGCGATTTTTTCTAATTCACATGTGTTGTAGAGTATTTAACGCTCTATCTCACTGTAGAAGACAGTTTCGTGAATGGCACAAACCTACAGACGATTGAGGGATACTTTAAATATGATTGCGTTTGACCCGATAATTGACATTTGATATTTGGCGCTCATCTCAGTTCAAATAGATTTTTCTCCGTTGCTATTCTACGATTTTTTTAATTCACATTTGTTGTACAGAATTAACGCTCCATCTAACGGTATAAGTTTCCAAAATGGCACAAACCTTACCTACAGGCGATTCAGGGGTATACTTTAGACCCGCGGTGTCCGGCTCAACAGCTGTATTGGGATATATCTTCAGTTAGCCATTAAATTCTATATTTCTGACAAAGCTTTGCACTAAAACATTTCGCAGATAGGGGATATTGCTGATAAAACTGGTAAGTATTTTTAACGTGACTTATAGTAAACTTTTGACTGCGATCTACCACAGTTTTTGTGAGTCATGATAAATTATTTTGGTCAGAGAATTGAACGTGTACTTTCTCTGATCTGTAATTATCTTATAAGATCTCGATAAAATCTTATAAGATCTACGTGTAAAAATCTTATAAGATTTTTCTTAAGATCTTACAAGATTTTCCAAGATCGCACAAGATCTTGACATGATTCTCACAGTGGTGGGTTTGCGCAGATACATGTACGCATAGCGGACCTTTTGTTAGGGATTGCGTGCATTGAAGTCGCTTTAATAATCTTTCAATAATTGTGTTTAATTAAACACTACACAATAGCTTCTAATTCTTCGTCAACTTAGCTTCCGTAGAATTAACTTTGTTGTCGTCGTCACTCGCCATTTTATGAAAAGGTAAGATTATAGACTCCGATTAATCGCAGACATTCTCAAATTTGTGGTTTATGACCGGTAAGCTGCTTTTTATTGACAAACTTACAAAATATGGTATACTATACAAACAAATGAAGTACAAATAAAGTAATTTTAATACGAACCAGGATGAACCCCGTAGGTAGATTACCGTAAGTAGCTGCTCTCCTAGCCTCTGTATAGTCGTACTAATACAATCATTAAATTTGGCAACGCTTGTCCTGACTTTTTTTTGGGGGGAGGGGGGGGGGGACTCAGCTCCCCATTCAAACTTGGGGGGACTCAAGCCCCCCCGCCCCCCCCCCCCCTTCCTACGCCTCTGCTTACTACATTTCGATTGGTGTTTCTACACTGCCTACGCAGCACGCTACTTTTATTACACTATAGTAAGGTTTAATATACTGCCGAAACAGACAACGTGGTGTGCTCTGTTTCGGCAGTATATCAAATCTTACTATATTTCGATTGTTGTCTTTGATGTAGATATACAGTGTGTATAAAAAAAACTTGAACCGTTAGAAAACAACCTATTGTAGTAGTTTGAAAGCCCTAAAAGCGCTGCGTTATAAATTAATCAGCACATAAGTTAAACAGGAAGAGAAAAAGCTTTTAAATACTTTAAGTCTTGTTCTTTAATTAATTTTTCGTTCACTTTGTAACACCCTCGTTCCAGGCTCTAGGAACAAAAACGGCGCGTGGAAGAGCCTACAGACCACTCCGCTGACCAGACCGCGAGAAGTGGATCTGGGAACTACTTCCTATAAAGGAGGGCTAACCTTCCTTTTTGGCCAAACTCAAGACAATATTCTACGATTTATATTTTAGTTTTATTCAGTCTTTCTCGTTTCGATCTCACCACTTTTGCGTTGGGAAGATACTCCATCATCTGTAGATCATGGAGGTTACAGTTAAAACACTGGATTCCCAAACTAAAACCATTCAAGTTGCTGCTGAAGTAAGTCCCTTGAATTTTTGTTTAGTTTCGTTCATTGTTCGTCCTTGATATTTAATCGCTTTCTCGCTGGGATTTTTGGCAGATTCAAACAATATTATTATATTCTGTTCCTTTTTCAGACAACTGTGAAGGATTTTAAGAAGAAAATCGCCGAGGAATTGGTATGTCGACATTCATTTAATTGAAAGAAAACCTGTATATATTTTTGTTAATTGGTTTTCGTCATTTCTTTTCAGGGAATACCCACCGAAAAACAGAGGTTGATATTTCAAGGAAAAGTACTTCAAGATGAAAAGCCGTTACAAGAATACAGTATGTCGTTTAATATACACAGGTTTTAAGATATAAACTAAACGTAGAAACAAGGAAAAAACACCTCAATGTCTTATAACGAGGTGATGCCACAATAAACCATTAATTTCTTCTAATAACACCGGCTGTGGATACTCCCTTTCACAAGTAAAATCATCTGGCATAATGGCATTAGACACAGTAAAATAATAAACTAGCCATTTTTAGCCAGCTCAGTCAGGAATGGGTTAGATGAAGACACCATTTTGACTTCTTCATAAACAAAATTTAAAAAAATAGTGTTGTTATATGTATATATTAAGAAACATTAAATGCCAAGAAAAAAGTATCAGCTGACACATAATTTTTTCCCTTGTGCACTGATTATAATTTTTTTCACATTTTTACTGAAAATAAATAATTAAATAAATATATTTTTGCTGTGAGCCGTAAGGCGAGCAGCTCACTAATCTTGACGAGGTCTGGGCCGAGTTTATATGCGTTCACAAACTCGATTCTTAGGATTTCGTGGGCGATGATCTTCGGTATACGCAATGTCTACCGATCAGCGGCAGGCATTATTAAATTGTGTGCTACGCTACACCTGGCATTGTTTGGCGGAGGAATATATTGATTTATTAAAGAGAAGTGTATTTTTCTACTATACTATTATATCAAACACAACTCTATTTGTTGTTGGAAGTATATACCAAGGCCACAAAAGGCTAAGCGACATTTTGAGGGGCAGACAGTGTATTTATACGAGTCTTTGTTCATTAATTTTTATATGACATACTACACCATTGTGCCAGATGATTTCACTTAACATTTTAAGTTGTCAACACTCACGTCACGCATATAAAATTGAGCCATTAAAGATGGCAACAGCCGCTATTGCTGCAAATCAACAACCTAAAACTGCATGCATAGATTGCCGTTCTTCACTTCAAGCAAGAGTGCTGCCGCCATCACTCTTTAATGGCTCGATTTTATACGCGTGACATCCATATTGAGGAAAACGTTGCATGCTTAAGCTCTTGAATTGAAAATGCTTCGGACAATAACAAGTATTTTACTACTAAATAGTAAATGGTAGCAACTCGCAGCACTTCACTTTTGATAAAAACTCCTAGTATATACATGTATACGATAGGGGTGTTGGTGGCACACCTGGCTTCGATTCTGCTCTCAGCAGTTACAGCCATTTGCAGTTGAGCTTGCAGCTTGCTAAATTAAGACATTTCATCATTTGAAACTCTGCGTTCATTGGACTGCAACGTATTGTTGTCAAGGGCACAATGTGACATTGCTACGGAGCTTTAACAGGGTTTCAATTAGTGATTAATTTGTTATTCGCGATTGTGGTGAGTAGATAATATAAAAAAATGTCTAGTAAATGATTTAGCAAGGCCGGACGGACATATAATGTTGGGAAAGCTCTATCAGATGACTTAAGGAGAAGCATTATTGATAAGATATTGGAAATGGTGGAGAAAGAGCAACGGTGATGGTTATAATAAATTAATCACTAATTGAAACCCGTCAAAACTCTGTGGCAATGTCACGTTGTGCCCTTGGAAACACTACGTTGCGGTCCAATGAACGCAGAGTTTCAAACGATGAAACAATGTCTTAATTAATGCAAGCTGAAAGCTCAACTGCAAATGGTGGTACAGTGAAACCTGAGTTTTGTGACCACCCCAGTTGCCATGTAAAAGTGGTTGTTAAGGACAAGTGGTCGTTCAGACAGGTAGTGATGTGATGTCATAGCAGCCATTTTGGCAGTGCTGCGACCTGCAGCGGTTCTTTGTATAAACATTGTTTGAAGGTTAGGAAAATGGTGATTTATAAAGATTTACAAGGGAAATGGAAAAAGCAAGAACACTTCAAAGAAGTCCAGTCTTGAAGTTCACTTCAGTTTTTGCGCTGTGTTTTTGTTACGTTTGATTCAATTTTTGTGCTAGTTTGATCTTGTTAAAAGCTCTTGGCTTTATTTACGATCTTCCAGTAGTATTTTTTAGATGTGAACACTCAGTTTTGTCACTTTCCTTTCCAAGTTAAAAAGCCGTTGTAAAATATACAAACTTGTTGCTATAAACGATCGTCAAGATCAACTCGTCTAAAGTTAACAAATATTAAAGTATTTGGCTTTGGCAGGAGAAATTCACACATATTTTCATCAAATAATGCTCAAACAAGAAGCAAAACAAGACTAAAATGCGGTAACAAGGCAATTGAGCAACATTTCCAGTTTCTTGTTTTTGCATTCAGTTTTGTTGAGATGGTCACTCATAACAGGTACATATCTTGTTTGGGACACAAAAAACCGGTCGCTTGTCGCGTAAGGCAGGTGGTCACTCATTGCAGGTATATTTCAACTACAAATCATCCGTGCCAGAAAAAGTGGTTGTATATGACAGGTGGTCGTAAAACATGGGGGTCGCAAAACTCAGGTTTCACTGTATGTAGAATAAATAAAGTTAGTTCAGTAGGAATTACAAAAATTACTCATCTATAGATATTTGGTAGACCTTTGTCACACTCAAGTACTTGGAAAATGTTTCTGAACCCATTTCTATCTAGACTACAAGTGGCTGGCTTTCAGTCTAATTTCTGTTAAATTGATATTTTCCTTGAAAAAGAAATAGCCCCCTTCCCCAAGAAAAAAAGGGAGAAAATGCATTATTGCATTAATTTGGGGAAATTTTCCTTTTTAAGGTAAATTAAAACAGTTAAAATAAAATTATACTGGGTACATGTATGTATTATGGAAAGTTTTTCAAAATCATAGTTCTTGAGTTCATGTTCTTTGTACTGTAGTGATAAATGGATTTTTTTACTTTTCCACCCCACCCCACGAAGCCCATCGGGAAGTTCAGCTGTTTGTCCAGAAGTTTGGAATCACACTGCCAAGGCCAAAACACTATCCAATCAAATTGCGAGCTTTGGGTCAAAACTTATTGTGATTGGATAATTTTTCAACCTTGGGCATGCAATTCCAAACCCCGAATGAATACCTGAATCCCCCAACAAACTCTGTGTTAGAGGTGAGCCAATCATCGGCAAAACATCGGCAGAGCCGATTAACGGCTAATTTTTCTCACAATCGGCCATCGGCCAATTGTCTTTCACCATCGGATCGGCTGTCTCGTGACTCTCGTCCTCATTTATCATTCTTTGGCATTTTTGCGCTTGTTGAGTTCTTGGTACAAAACTATTTTAAATAAAGGAAACACTGCTGACTACTTGACTGTTTTCTGTTTGTTTTGTTGCGCTCAAAATACGAGAATTGGCTTGATGACTTCCTCTCAGTGCAAAACTTGAGACGAATAAAACGACAAAACGGGAGCACTGAGCATCAGGTTAGCAAACATCGGTTTTGCTGATTAATCGGCCGATGGTGGGGAAATATCGGCTCTTAATAATCGGTGTCGGCAATCGGCTTTTTTTTAACATCGGCTCACCTCTACTCTGTATAAATTGTTTTCTTAGGAGTTGATGGTTGTGTTGTGCATCTGGTTGAGAAACAACCTCCCAGAACTACTAGATCAAATGGACAAAGTGAGTACGATATCATTGTAAAACAGTAGCGTTGAAAGGGGGGGAAGCAGGATAATTACCCCAGGGTGAATAAGGGCTCGTAACATCAAGGTTCGAATTAACGGTTCGTGATTCGTGATTCACGAACCAAATTACAAATTTAACAAATGCAAAAGCAAAAATTTTAATAAAAATCACGAATCGAAAATAACAAGTGACTTTTGAAACTTATATTATTGCAGATTCGGTACTAATACTGAACTGGTCTCACACAGCAACACAGTGTACATGAAGTAGTTTGCGTTAAGTGGTCAGTTGTACTGTGGAAGCATTTTTCAAGCGCCCACTTGCACCCACGCAAACTTTCCACTATGGCACAGAATAAATGTGAACACGTCAAAAACCTAGCATACTACAATAAGCTGTGGGAGTTTCAAAGAGAAGAAAAGACTGTGAGAAAAACTAAAATCAGGCATGTTACACACATATCAAGATCTCTACAAAAAATAAACCTTTTTGTTTCTTGAGAGAATTAGTTTTTAAGTTTTTAAGGCATTGATTACTATTTTAAAATGGAGGTAAAAAATCAGGCATTATACTGATGGAACTTTTTTAAAATTCAGGAACCAGTTTCAATAGTTAATTCGAACCTTGAACATTTTAGTCCAAGAATTTTTGTTATTGCTGATATAAATAGTCTGACCTAAGAAAAGTAAATTTACAGGTTTCTGGCAAAGAGTAGACAAGGTTAATTCAAGTTGCAAGAAGTTATATATTAATTCTTTGAAAGTTTTCATGGTGATAATGTAATAATTATAGATAAGGTTTGTGGAAACACCACATAAAATATTTATTTGCTTGTAAATAAGTTTATTTCAATACATTTATAAATAAGTTATATATTACTCCTAATTTTCAATTGTTCTTCTATTTCTGATGCAAAGATTGGCATTTAGAACATTTGATAATGATGGTATGATTAAAACATTGACCCAAGGGCCCATCCCAGTTCTTGACGGCCCTGTGGCTGTTGTGAAAGATTTACTACCATAGTTTGTTTTAGTTTTGTGAAGAATTTCTAGTATAACCAATTCAAAGAAAAATTGCTGAATAAAAATAGTCTGATTCTTTATTCTATCATCATAGTTCAAAGCACTTGAGAACAGGATAAGAAATGTAATTGTAAAATGCATGCAAAAGCCATTTTACGTTATTCTATTATGGTTCAAAATACAATCATAAAACTGTGCAATTCACTTTAATTCATTGCAGCCTAGGCTGTCTGAGGGTTCTTCCTTTAATGAAAAAAAAATCATCTGATGTTAGACAGAGTAAAACAATAAAGGGGTTGTTTTATCCCAGCTCAGGCAGGAATGGGTTAATCACTTGTTAACCCATTCCTGTCTAGGATGACTGAAGGTTCTCCATTTGACAAGTAAAACAGTCTGGCCTTAAACTGAGCAAAACAATAAAGAGGCCATTTTTTGGCCTGCTCAGGCAGCCTAGGAATAGGTTATGCATGTATAACTAAAATGCTAGAAATTTCAATCTATAGTTTTATATTATCAAAATAGTAACAACTGACTTATGATGTTAATTGTCACTTTAGGTACAGAGACAACAACAAGTTCGACTCCCAGTACTACCAGTCCTGGAAATGCATTTATGGGAGCATTTGCTTTGCCAGTAGATGTAATGGGAGTAACACAGGTTGGTATTATTATTAGTATGCCATAAGATGTGGTGGACGAGCATATTAAGAAAACAGTAATTTATTCTGGTCCTGAAGATTATGGTCAGGCTCCCTATTTGAAAATGGGTTGCTCCACATGCTATGCAAACTGAAGTGCACCCCAACACGCCGGAAAACAGTCTGTTCAACTATCAAAAGTGCTCTAAAAATGCTGAAAATCATATTTTGGGACATAGAATTGAATTCAAAAATTTTCCCTGTGTAGCAAATTGTGCAAGGTATCATTGAGCAGATTGGAGCAGAAAGTGCTCAAGCCAACATTAGCACATCTTCCTCGGTAAGTTACTGTGACTTTACATTCATTTCTCTCATCTTCTCTCTCCTCTCACCTCCTTTCCTCTCCCTCTCTCTCTCTCTCTCTCTCTCCCTCTCCCTCTCCCTCTCCCTCTCCCTCTCCCTCTCCCTCTCCCTCTCTCCCTCTCCCTCTCCCTCTCCCTCTCCCTCTCCCTCTCCCTCTCCCTCTCCCTCTCCCTCTCCCTCTCCCTCTCCCTCTCCCTCTCCCTCTCCCTCTCCCTCTCCCTCTCCCTCTCCCTCTCCCTCTCCCTCTCCCTCTCCCTCTCCCTCTCCCTCTCCCTCTCCCTCTCCCTCTCCCTCTCCCTCTCCCCTCTCCCTCTCCCTCTCCCTCTCCCTCTCCCTCTCCCTCTCCCTCTCCCTCTCCCTCTCCCTCTCCCTCTCCCTCTCCCTCTCCCTCTCCCTCTCCCTCTCCCTCTCCCTCTCCCTCTCCCTCTCTCTCTCTCTCTCTCTCTCTCTCTCTCTCTCTCTCTCTCTCTCTCTCTCTCTCTCTCTTTTCCTTCCTTCCTTTCTTCCTTCCTTCCTTCTTTCCTTCTTTCCTTCCTTCCTTCCTTCCTTCCTTCCTTCCTTCCTTCCTTCCTTCCTTCCTTCCTTCCTTCCTTCCTTCCTTTCTCCCTTCCTTCCTTTCTCCCTCCCTCCCTTCCTTTCTCCCTCCCTCCCTTCCTTTCTCCCTCCCTCCCTTTCTCCTTCCTTCCTTCCTCCCTCGCTAATTCCCTCCCTCGCTCCCTTCCTTCCTTCCTTCCTTCTTTCCTTCCTTCCTTCCTTCCTTCCTTCCTTCCTTCCTTCCTTCCTTCCTTTCTCCTTCCCTCCCTCCCTCCCTCCCTCCCTTTTCCCGTTCCTCCCTCCTTTGCTCCTTCCCTCCCATTCCTCCCTTCATCCCCCTCTCTGCTACTCACCTTCTCTCTCTCTTCCCTCTCTTTCTCTCCTTTTCTCCCCTCTTGTTTCCCTCCTTATTTCATTCTCTCTCCTTCATTCTTAGACCTCTTAAACTTAGTTGCTTTGTTGTCTTTTTTGTTTACAGGATGATGGCTCATCAGTTAATGTCCATATCAACTTATCAACTGTCATGGTAACTATCTCCGCAAGTTTTAACATACAGTAAGAAAGTATGATGCATTTAGCAGTAAACTTTGTCGTTATTATTTCAGTCTAGAAATGATGCCAGGTCAAGAATAGGACCCGCAAGAGTACATCTTAACAATGTCTCCAGCATTGTCAGTCGACTTCAGGTATGACAGAATTCGAAATTATTTTTATTATGACAGATTTTGTATCTACTGACTGTGATCAGAATGTTGTGGGTTGTACACATAGGCCTACGCCAAACGTCGCAAATTAACTTCGTCGGTAATGCGACGACGTCGAGTTAAACGTCAAATTTCAGTCGAATTTAATTGTTTTTACTTGGACTCGTGTAGCCTGAAAACGGCTTCTTGAAACCATGGCGCCGAATTGTCACAGACAGAAGAGAAACATTTAATTCGACGCGACGATAATTTGACGTGTAACTCGAACACGCTGGAGCCGTCCGACTCAGACGAATTTAATTGCCGAGACGAATTTAATTCGTGTGTCGGATTTAATCGAGTTATACGTCGCAGTTTCGTCGAATAAAATTCAAACAATTAAAATTCGTCTGAATTAAATTCGTCTATTGTGCGACATTTAGCGCAGGCCATATTCAATGTACGTTCAACCGTCTGAGTCTCAGTAACTCAATGGTTAGAGCATCTCACTGGTGATCAGAAGGTTGTGGGTTGTACACATATTCAACCTACGTTCAATCATCTGAGTCTCAGTAGTTCAATGGTTAGAGCATCTCACTGGTGAACAGAAGGTTGTGGGTTGTACACATATTCAACCTACGTTCAATCATCTGAGTTTCAGTAACTCAACGGTTATAGCATTTCACTGGCGATCAGAAGGTTGTGGGTTGTACACATATTCATCCTACGTTCAATCATCTGAGTTTCAGTAACTCAATGACTATAGCATCTCACTGGCGATCAGAAGGTTGTGAGCTGTACACATTTTCAACCTACGTTCCATCATCTGAGTCCCAGTAGCTCAATGGTTAGAGCATCGCACTGGTGATCAGAAGGTTGTGGGTTGTACACATATTCAACCTCAGTAACTCAATGGTTAGAGCATCTCACTGGCGATCAGAAGGTTGTGAGTTGTACAGTACAGTACGCGCACTGTAGCTCTAATATAATAGAGGTGTAGCCTGCGAAATTTTACAAGTGGTGATTGATTGAGGGCGACATACAGTAGCTAATGCGTGCTGGGTGTTTTTAGAATGACGGCATGCTTCCAAACAACGACATGGATGAAGAAGCGAGTTCTAGTTCGAATAGCCAGTCACAAAATGAAATGGAAAACAACAATGAAAGGTCAGTAGTCCATAAACATTTACTAACAAGAAATCCTTTGTGAAGCAGGCTTATACTCTGACTTTTGCGCGGAAGGCAGACCATGGCGCATGTGTGCACACGGGATAATTATGCTAATTTATATCTTTCTTAATAATTGTCAGTTGTTTGCTGTACAAGCTGTGTTAGTTGGTAATACTCAGAAAAACTCTGAGCTCTAAGCGGGACTCGAACCCGCAACTTTCTGAATGCTAGCCAGACGCTCTAACCATTGAGCCACTAGAACTCAGATAGCGGAGCAATCAAATGGTTAGAGCGTCTGGCTAGCATTCAGAAGGTTGCGGGTTCGAGTCCCGCTTAGAGCTCAGAGTTTTTCTGAGTATTACCAACCGACACAGCTTGTACAGCAAACAACTGACAATTATTACGGACATCAAGCTGCAACTTCTTAAACTAACTAACAATGTTTATATTCTTCTTATTCGTTATTCTTCTTTGACATGTCAGCTCGCCAGAAGATCTGGCCGACATACTTCAAGAGGTAGTTCGACTCAACGATGAAATGCGTCCACACTTGGAACGTTATCAAGAATTGTTGCGCGCTTCTTCGAGACAGGTAAATACTTTTAAACTAATCTGAGATCTTACATAATTTAACGCTAATCTGGCTTAAGGTGCCGGCTATGGAGTGAAAGTTCACTTCAGTTTTATTAAGATTGTATTTGGAAGAACACCTAAGATAATGAAAAATGGCTTTTACATTCCTTTCAAATCTTATCCCATTCTTGAGTTATTGGCTATGCAATTTGAGCAATGACGTCACACGTTGTATGTGGGAGAAATTAAACGGAAAATCAGTCATATCTTTGGATTGGTTTAACTACACGCGTAGAAATCTCGCAAGTTGTTACAGCATTGTCACCTGAACAATGCTGTAACAACTTGTTGACGTATGTGAACAACATTGATAAATGAACAACATTGTTCATCATTGTTTCAACAAGTTGTTACAGCTTGATGAAACAACAACCGTTGTTCACGCATGTTGCATTGTTGTTCATCGTTGTTATTTCGTCATGCTGTTACAACATGTTGTATCATGTGCGAACAACGTTGTTGACTATAAAAATGTGCTATTGGAACAACTTGTTCATGACTGTTGATTTAACCGTGAACAACTTGCTGACAACTTTTTCACGGCGAGCAGCACAACATTGTTCACGGGGTGCAGCACAACATTGTTCACGGCGAGCAGCACAACATTGTTCACGGCGAGCAGCAAAACATTGTTCACGGGGTGCAGCACAACATTGTTCACGGCGAGCAACACAACATTGTTCACGGTGCAGTACAACATTGTTCACAGCACAACATTGTTCACGGGGTGCAGCACAACATTGTTCACAGGGTGCAGCACAACATTGTTCACGGAGTGCAGCACAACATTGTTCACGGGATGCAGCACAACATTGTTCACGCCTGTTGACAACCGTGAACAAGTTGTGCGTTTTTACGCGTGTACACCAAACCACACACTGCAGATGTAATCTGACCATACCCCAAGGAAAATTTTCAACTTTTGATTCAGTTTAGTCAAACCAATCCAAATATATGACTGATTTTCTGTCTGTTGAACGTACAAATAAACTAATTTTGTCACTCTTCTTTTTCAAGTTGAGGCCTGGAGATGACTCGTTACCAGACCTAACCGCTGAAGCTCTTCATAGTCTCAGTCATGCGTACCACGCGTTGTCCGACCTGACCACGAACTTTCGTGTTCCCGAGCCCCGACTCAACGTCTTACCCCCAATGTCCCCCATCCCGGCATCCATCGGTCACGCCCACGCTCACATGAGGCCTGGTCCAGCAACTGGCCAATCACAGCCACCGGGAGCGCGACCGGATCCTACCACGGCTGCGCAAACAAGTAGAACTACGACCGGAAGTACTGTAACCGGTGGTATCCTAACCGGAAGTGGTTTGTTTACAGGAAGTGGTATCTTGACCGGAAGTGGTGTGATAAATACGAATGGCAGTTTTACCGGAACTACTCCGACGACATCAGTACCGAATTGTACGGCCCGGTCTGAAACCCCCGGGGATAGACCTCGTCCACGTAATGTAAGTATAAGCAAGATATCAAACCAAACTTAATTCGAAGGAAGTATGTGTGTGTGTTTCTCTCACAACGCCAAACATGTAGAAATTTCAAGTGATTATGTTTGATAATAGCAAAGATCAATCTCGCTCCCAGAGCCCACGTTCTCCTTACCCAGCGGGCGGGAAACGAGAGGCTCTGGGATAATCCGTTCACGCCATCACAGGATTCTTGTTATCCAGAAGAAGAGTTATATAGAGTTTACTGTGTTCATCAGCCAATGAAATATCGATGTGAAGCGGATTATCCCAGAGTCTCTCGTTTCCCGGGTGGGGAACGTGGGCTCTGGGAACGAGATTGAGCAAAGATATATAACCTTCTCTGATAACCCCATTATGCACATGTGACGTCAGATTGTTTAACTTACATTTCAAACAAACTGAAATATCTCAACAACAAAGCAAAGAAACGAAAAACTGCAAAAGATGTTACTCTATCATTTTAAGTCTTCTTTCAAATAAGACAAACTTAATTTTCGTTTCATGTGCACTTTAAGTCTCAATGTAAGGACCACCCACCCCCTCTATGTAGCAGGCCACTGACCCCACAATTTGTGAGTACGACTGACCTAGCAATGTTCTATGGGTATCAGCCTATTATAATCTGGAGTCAAAACTATTGTGTAGTGGGGGTGCTACGTGCTCGACGCCTTCTTGCTTCTCCTCCTCGACTATAGCAGGCTAAATAGCTTGTAGCCATGGCAAACTTTGAGAGCTCATAACTCCAGAAGTATACATTAGTTTCTTTCGAAATTTCAGTAAATGCTCCTGCCATGCTCTTCTGTTCATTAAGACAAAAAAGTGTCCATGTGTTTCTCAATTCATGGACACTCGAACAATGATGGGGTCATCTATGTATTTCTATACACTTAGTGTCTGCTCCCGAGGGAAACAGTTAGTTTTGTTTTCCCGAGAGTCTTGATATTTCCCGAGACGAAGTCGAGGGAAAACAAAACTAACTGTTTCCCAAGGGAGCAGACATTAAGTGTTTTGTAAAATAGCTAGAGTTTCGCTGAATAATTTCGACGTTTATCAAGGGAAAGTACACAAAAGACAAACTGAAAGACTTACCAAAACATTTCGCCTGGCTCCGTAATTTCACTTCAACCAAACAAATATGAGTCTCAGAACAAAAGAACAGCAATACATTTCTCCAGTTAATCTTCACACATGCTTTGAAGACCTATAAATATTCTTTTTTTCGTACCAAACAAGCTTTTGTTTATAGGATGCCGTGAAGAATTCAAAGTTCTATAGCGGGCAACAATTGAAAACTTATTGACCGAGCAGGCAATAAGTTCTCAATTGTTGCCCGCTCGGTAGACATTTAGCTAAGGTTATGTGACCACAAACCAACCAATGTCAGTCATCGTTGCATCCAGTGAAACCCTAGCTATATAACAACACTAGTTATTCAGTTATCTATTACTAAGCACAAAGCTGTCCCTGCCTGAATCGAAGGGTAGGATGTTTGGCTGAAAAATTTTATATACCAGTACGGTAAACTTTACCCTGCGAGTCAGAGCCCCTTTCCGACCTACGCAGGCTTCGGGGGAAAGTGGGCTCTGCCAACAAACTCGATCTTCGCCCCAAGTTTAGGGCGAGTCAGTCAGGTTTTAAACTGGTCAAACAAGTTCTAGTTTATGAACACACGTTAGCAGGAAAATAGCAAGTAACGCATTAGAGCTTGGGCCCAAAATAGTATCTTGGCAACCGTTCACGCATGCTCAAAAAGAAATATCGAGTTTGTTGGCAGAGCCCACTTTCCCCCGAAGCCTGCGTAGGTCGGAAAGGGGCTCTGACTCGCAGGGTAGGTAAACTATAACCCCCTCTTCGAATATAAGCCACCCCTTAATGTTAAACGAAAAGTTCCCTTCTGAAAATAAGCCCCTCGGCTTGAAGTTGCTACTACAAATGGCTTCTTTTAAATTGGTTGTGTTGTATTTATTGTAGCCTAATCCCTTCCTTGGATTTCCTGTCAATCTTCGCAACATGCCTAACCTAGCCGTTCAGTTCAACCCCGGTGCTGGTAATATAACCATTGCTCATATCATGACCACAGCTGTCGATGAACACGGTCTTCGTGCTACCACAACCACCACGAATAGCACACCTGCCCCCCGGACTTCGTCCCGGGGTTCCGCGCCAGTTCCTCCATCTCAGGGAAACGGTCAAACGCCACAGGGTCCAGAAGCTATGGACGATTCCACGTCACAGCAACCAGCACCGCCTACGACAACGCCCGGTACGACAACGCCCGGTGTTACCCCATCGGTTCATTCCCATGGAAACGGCAGTGGCCAATCGGTGCCTAGATCGAATGAAAACAACACGGTACTTAATTTCCCGCCTCAACATGTTGGACACAGAGATCCTTTATTGCCGTGTCAGTCTTTTCATTTTGCCTCCTTGATCCAGCGGCCTACGATGGCAACCAGCCAAGCGTCATCTGTATCCCAGAATACGCCACCTGTCCCAACACCAGGACAACAACAACAGCAGCAACAACAACCACCAAATGGACAACAAACCGAACAGGAGAGAGAAAAAGAAAACGGACAGACACCACAACAGCCAAATCAACCCGGACAGCAGCCGCAGCCATCTCGACAACCACAGTCATCTCCTCAATATCCAATACCCAGTAAGATATTATTTAAATAGTCATAATCAGGTAACGCCTGTATTCTGAAAGCTCACTCACACTCACACTCACACTCACACTCACACTCACACTCACACTCACACTCACACTCACACTCACACTCACACTCACACTCAATGAGTGGCCCCTCACTCTCACTGAGTATGAGACTACACTCACTCTCTAAACGCTATTCAATTGAATGGTTGGAGAGTGAGCGTAGTCTCATACTCAGTGAGGGTGAGTGGAGACTCCTTGAGTATTGAGTTGCACTTATTGAGTGTGAGGGGCCACTCAATCAGTGTGAGTGAGCTTTTAGAATACAGACGTTACAACCATAACTCGAGTAGTTGTGACCCATAGGCCATTTGCACGATGATGTACAATAGCGTTGGGTAACTAACAACTACCAGAATGCTTTGCTAGTATTCTCGTACTAACAACTACGTGAAAATGATCTAAGTGGCGTTGTGTAAAGAACAAGGACGTCGCTGAAATTATTCTAGGGACGAAAAATTATTCATTCTCTTTGTTTTTCAACTAGAGTTATTTTGTTTAAAAGACGTCGTCGTTGAAGTTGCCGTCGTACTTCGTAAGGTCCGGTCCCTATTGTACATCATCGTGCGAATGACCTATTTACAGTTCTATAAAAGTAGCGTGCTGCGTAGGCAGTGTTGTAACAACAATCGAAATATAGTAAGGTTTGATATACTGCCGAAACAGAGAACGTAGGAGTCTAACGTTTCAAGCGAAGGCCCTTCGTGCAGAGGGACGTGTGACGAAGGGCCTTCGCTCGAAACGTTAGACTCCTACGTTCTCTGTAGTATATCTAACGGCAGTATATCTAATATGTTTGAAAAAGTACGTTTGAAAAATATGTTTAGAGTAGTCTTGAGAAAGACTGTTTGTGGTGGTAGTGACTGACGTTTTTAAGCATGTTATAATACTCCTGGGTTCAAACCATTTACTTTAGTATATCTAACCTTACTATATTACAGTTCTGCTAACCGTGAAACATTGTTGTCCAGTTATATCAACAGTATTTTCTGCAGCTCTGTTGAAACATGTCTGATACAATCTCAAACTCATTAATAATTCATGAGGAAAACACAAACGAAATCAGTACCGTGTCAGTGGTTTGGATATCGGAAGGAGAAAATACATAAACTAAGCGAACTTTCACCTCGATTTTCTCTTACAGTCAAAATGGAAATACCTTCTCACTTCTGCCTCTGTAGTTTGTTGCCGCTACAGAAACGTGAGAAAAATCTAGCGATAAAAGTCGCTTATTCTTGATTTATATTTGGTTAGAGGTGAGCCGATCATCGGCAAAACATCGGCAGAGCCGATTAACGGCTAGTTTTTCTCACAATCGGCCATCGGCCGATTGTCTTTCACCATCGGATCGACTGTCTCGTGACTCTCGTCCTCGTATTTCTGCTCTCTCGTCCTCGTTTATCATAGCCTGTGTACAGCCGCAACCCTCCCGTCAAAATCGGGGAGCGAGCGTCTGTGGTACGGCGTCAATAATCGCGGATTGGCTTGATGACTTCCTCTCATTGCGAAACTTGAGATGAATAAAACGACAAAACGGGAGCACTGAGCATCAGGTTAGCAAACATCGGTTTTGCCGATTAATCGGCCGATGGTGGGGGAAATATCGGCTCTTAACAATCGGTATCGGCAATCGGCTTTTTTTAATATCGGCTCACCTCTATATTTGTTTGTTGGTATCGATTTGAGAGAAACATTCGTTATATTATGATTAAATTCCATGAAAGCAAAATTATACTTTTTATTCACATTTTTCGACAAAAAAGTTTCCTCGCGCTTCAGTAGCGATCACAGAAATACAGTAATACACAACAAACTACAGAAGCCATGGCAAACGGACGTGGGAAGGTATTTCCATTTTGACCTGTAAAATACTGATCTGTTTGAGATGTTATATCAAACACCATAGTCAATCGAGATATGGTCTGGAAACTCGGCAAACTTCAAAGCGCCTATATTGAGCTGTGATTTTATGTTGAACCGTACCTTACACCGTGCACATCCTTTGTTTTAGGTTTATTAATATTTAAGTAGCACGGTTGAGTGATTGAACTGAAACGTTGCTATTGGACAATTCGTTCATTATACTAAAATACAATGTGTTCAGTGGCCGTGCACCGTGCACAAAAATGCATAAAGGCGAACAAAAAGATAGACCAAAGACTTTAGCTGACTTTCCAGACCATATCTCGATTGACTATGCAAACACTCAGAAGAGTGTTTCATCAGGATATCCAAACACCTCGAAGTTTATACAAAAACCTTCGCCCCAGTTTTCAACAAACGTCTCGTTGTTCGGATATCTTGATGAAACACCCCTCGTGGTGTATGATATCTTACATCAAAGGCTACATAAGATGGCAAAGACGCATCTTATTTAACGACTCAAATAGTGTAATAAAAGTAGTGTGCTGCGTAGGCAGTGCTGAAACAACAATCGAAATATGGTATAGTAGGTTAATACTGCCGAAACAGAGAACGTAAGTGGTCTAACATTTCGAGCGAAGGCCCTTCGTCAGAGAGAAACGTGGACGAAGGGCCTTCGCTCGAAACGTTAGACCACTCACGTTCTCTGTTTCGGCAGTATTAACCTACTATACCATATTTCGATTGTTATTTAACGACTGACGGATATACTGCATCTACATGTGTTCTTTCTTCTGTGTCTCTAGTCTTCCATACAGCAGAAGTTCCCAGCCCAGCGGTTATCCAACAGTTATTGAACATCGGGCAGCGTGCGGCTGCTGAGGCGGCGGTAAATATGGTCACTGGTCAAGACGCGAACGAATTTTTGGAGTTCTTTCTTCCTCCACAATCGACTGTACCCCAGTCGGTAGGTATATAGACAGCGCAGAGAATAAACTCTCTGTTCTCTGAAGAACTCGATATTGTAGTAGAAAGAAAGTGAGAGTTATAATACCCATACCATACCATACCATACCATACCATACCACACCATTACATACCATACCACACTTTACCATACCATACCACACTATACTATACCACACCATACCATACCACACTATACCATACCATACCATACCATACCATACCATACCATACCATACCACACTATACCATACCACACTTTACCATACCATACCACACCATACCACACCATACCATACCACACCACACCATACCATACCACACAATACCATACCACACTATACCATACCATACCACACTATACCATACCATACCACACTTTACCATACCATACCACACTTTACCATACCACACTTTACCATACCACACTTTACCATACCACACTTTACTATACCATACCATACCACACTTTACCATACCATACCATACCATACCACGCTTTACCATACTATATCATACCACACCACAGCATGCCATACTATACATCTCGACACCTTGCCATGCCCTGAGATTAATCATTGAAAACCAAGGGGTTTTTTCCCCCCAAATAACTTGCCATAAAAAAGCTAAAGTTCTACGTTTGTGACAACTGATTACTTCATATTACAAATGTCGAGTGTTATAAATATTTACCTCTATATGATCTTTTTACAGATGAGACCGCCACGTGATCGTTCCAACGACATGATGTTTGATTTCGCATCAAGGATAGCGGAGAGACAAAGGACAATGCCTGCTGGTAAGAAAGTACTTTATTTTAGAAATAAAAATAACAATTTTTGAGTTTTACACTATACACTTGTTGACTGGCGCCGAGGGGAACATCGAGTTTTACGGACCCGAAGGCTTCAATGTCACCCGAGGGTGACATTGAAGCCTGAGGGACCGTAAAACTCGATGTTTCTCGAAGAAAAAGTCAACAAGCGTTTTGTTATATACCAAAGACTTTTAAAATACAAAATAGTAAACTGCCTTGAAACTTACAAACGGCGAAAAGACTTACCAAAACACTTTGACTTTGTCTTCGTAATTTCAATTCAAGTCATTCAACTAAACAAATACACCAGACTCAACACTAAGAACAGCTTTAAATTTCTCCAAGTGTTTTTCAGACCTTTGAAGATATGTATAGAAATTCTTTCTTTCAGAAAATGGACTATTTCGTACCAAACAAGCTCGAAACAAGCTCTTGTTTTCAAAATGCCTGAAGAGTCCAAAGTTCTTGATCTGATGCAATAATCGTGTATTCACGTGAACAACGCATGATTAAAGCGACGTCAGGGGGAAACATTGCACTGTTTCCCTCTTCATTGTTGACGTCAGAGGGAAACAGTGCAATGTTTCCCTCGGCAGAAAGAAACATTAAGTTTGTTGAACAACACGTGACCATGATTTGACCAATAGGATTTCATTATTGGCAAACGAAAGTCTTTGGTATATAACAAATAGAATTATACTGTATATACACAATCTGAAGTTTGGAAGAACGAGAAATTGTTCTTTTTTGACTATGGAAAAACCGCAAAGTACAGGAGAAAACCAACAACTTTACTCACATGATTTAACTACTTAAGGTGACTCCCTACGATAATTTCAATAGGGGCTGGTGACTAGAAATGGCATCGCTACGCACGCGTAAATAGCGATCTTGTCGATTCGAAATTCTATGACCACGTCGACATAGATGTTAGCCTTGTAGACGTTTTCTTCGGTGAATTTTGCTAAAATTTTGTAAATAAGTAGTTTATAAAAAGTTCTAAAGTATATATAATTTAAAAAATTTTCATAAGACGGAACTGTTTTAAATCGATAACTTTTATAGCGAAAAATCTGTCCATACAACCCTCTCTGATTTTGTGCATGGATACTCTCCACAACAGTATCTATCATCTCAGCAATTTTTAAAAAATTTCACCGAAGTAAACTGAAGACATGCCGCTCAATTATGCAACATTTGAAAATATACCAAAGTTCCAACGTCATTATTACCATGGTACCAACAAATAATTGAAGTTCTTGATAGATATTTTATATCTGCGATAGTTCTGCTATAGTAAGGTCTACTTAGTATTTATCTAACAAATTTTTAAACTTGTGAATAACATTAGATAACGAGCGTATGAAATAGCGCGTATTTATTGAAACTATAGGGGGCCACCTTAAAGTGCTTATGAAATGAAATTTTCTCTAATTTCTTTATTTCATAATATAAAAATATAGAAATCACTGATATTGCTACATATGCTCACTTTGTTTTTACGTGTTTAGAAAGTGCTTTATTTTTATATTTAAACTTGCCAAACCGTAGCATTTCTTAAGTCGAAATGTCAGCAAGGACTGAGACGAGTAACAATACCTGTGACGTCACAAGGTGGATCAAGACTAAAACAATTTATGATAATGATCCACCGTGTGACGTCAAATAGTTGTTGGGGCCGCGTTATTGTGTTGACGTTTCACGGCCCTAGCTATCAACTTTGAACTGAAAAAATAAAGACTGTTTTCCAAAGACATAAATATTAAAGGGTATTGGCAATAAAAATTAAATTTGTCCCATTTGAAAGAACCCGTCAAATGGTATAAGAAGACCTTTTGTAATTTTTCTGTATCTTTCTTGTGTTTTGAAATATTTCGACCAAAGACAGCGTGCTGTCCGCCATCTTGTTGTAATATTGGGTCTAATTAACTTGGAAATTCGTGACGTCACAACCAGGGTAAACTTGATCATAGTCCCTAGAAATTAGTTGTCTGGAAACGCGGCCAAAGTCTTTGTTCTAGGTTTTTGTTCACGTTTGTGCACCTTATTTCACCTTAACGCTTGCTGAACACATTGTATTTTTGGTATAATGAAGCGATCAACCAATAGCATCGTTGCTTTATAAATATTAATGAACGTAAAACAAAAGATTGTGCACCTTATTTGCCACCCTCAACCTAAATTGTAGCTCATTGTTAACCGCTTTGACATTCGCCGCGTCTCCAGACAATATAATTCTAGGGACTATGACTTGATGAAATTACTCCGTGGGTGACCAAATTTCCACGGAAGGCTTTTTAAATGTTGTGGGTCAATTTAAAATGGAAATAGCGCAACAAAATCGAGTTTCTAGCTCAATGTCATCAGGTTGGCAAGATAAAAACTTCACTTTACCCTGGTTATGTCGTCACTGCATAATTTTGCATATCGAAAATAATTCCAAGATGGCGGACAGCACGCTGTTTTTGGTCGAAATATTTCCAAAACCAAAACAGATAGGGAAAAATTGTAAAAGGTCTTCTTATACCATTTGACGAGTTCTTTCAAATGAGATAAAGGTATTTGGCAATAAAAATTAAGTTTAAATGAACATCTGAACGAATATCAGAATTTACTATATTTTTATATTATCAAATAATATAAAAAGCAAAAATTTCATTTCCTAAGCACGTTAATTGTTTTTCAGAAGGACGTACTGCAGCTCGTGGAAGTACACCAAGATCTTCGGAAGAGGGAATAGGTATGTCTGAAAAAGTATTTATAAAAAACTAACAATGGCTGCGCTAAACGTCGCACAATAGACGAATTTAAATGTGGCTAAATGTAGTTTAGACAAGGTAAAAAAGGAGACAATGGTAGTCAGCGGTTACTCATGATAATATGTAGGGATTATCTCAGCGCTCATCAACGTCTTGTCAGCGTGGTCTGAGCTTGACTTGCGCTCATCAAAGTCTTGTCAGCGTGGCCTGAGCTTGACCTGCGCGCGCCAAAGTCTTGTCAGCGTGGTCTGAGCTTGACTTGCGCTCATCAAAGTCTTGTCAGCATGGTCTGAACTTGACTTGCGCTCATCAAAGTCTTGTCAGCGTGGTCTGAGCTTGACTTGCGCGCGCCAAAGTCTTGTCAGCGTGGTCTGAGCTTGACTGGTTTTGCGCGCGCCATCTATTATTAGATATTTGGTCAGTGGTCACTCATTTATAATATGTGGGAATTATCTCAGCGCTCATCAAAGTCTTGTCAGCGTGGTCTGAGCTTGACTGGTTTTGCGCGCGCTGTTTAGTGACCCACCCACCCACTCCTGATAGAATGCAAGGGTAAGTATATATATTTCCACTGCTTTGACACTGTCACTGGTGACTGGAGGTGGACTGTGGCGGGGTTGCCATGGTTACCTCTGATCAGAGGGTGGCTTGGCACCAATCCTCCAATAACGTCAATTAGCGCTCTATTTTTATTCAGACGAATTTAATTCGAATTAAGTTCGTCGGTAATGCGACGTAAATGCGACGTCGAGTTAAACGTCGAATTTCAGTCGAATATAATTGTTTTTACTTGGACTCGTGGAGCCTGAAGTTGATTCCTTGAAGACATGGCGCTGAATTGTCACAGACAGAAGAGAAATATTTAATTCAACGCGACGATAATTCGTCGTGTAACTCGAACACGCATTACCATCGCATTATCCGTCTGACTCAGACGAATTTAATTGCTGAGACGAATTTAATTCGTGTGTCGAATTTAATCGAGTTATACGTCTCATTTTCGTCGAATAAAATTCAATAAAAATAGATTGCATTCTATCATGGAGTGGGTGGGTGGGTCACTAAACAGCGCGCGCAAAACCAGTCAAGCTCAGACGCTGGCAAGACTTTGGCGCGCGCAAGTCAAGCTCAGACCACGCTGACAAGACTTTGATGAGCGCAAGTCAAGCTCAGACCACGCTGACAAGACTTTGATGAGCGCAAGTCAAGCTCAGACCACGCTGACAAGACTTTGATGAGCGCAAGTCAAGCTCAAACCACGCTGACAAGACTTTGATGAGCGCAAGTCAAGCTCAGACCACGCTGACAAGACTTCGAATGATGAGCGCAAGTCAAGCTCAGACCACGCTGACAAGACTTTGATGAGCGCAAGTCAAGCTCAGACCACGCTGACAAGACTTTGATGAGCGCAAATCAAGCTCAGACCACACTGACAAGACTTTGATGAGCGCAAGTCAAGCTCAGACCACGCTGACAAGACTTTGATGAGCGCAAGTCAAGCTCAGACCACGCTGACAAGACTTTGATGAGCGCTGAGATAATCCCCACATAATTATCATGAATGACCGGTGACTAGCATTGTCTCCTTTTTACCTTGCCTAAATTACATTTAGCCACATACAATTAAATTCGTCTGAATTAAATTAGTCTATTGTGCGACGTTTAGGGCAGGCCTGACAATGGCTGCATGAGTGTTTGTTTCTTATTCCTAGATACCTTGTCACGGTTTATATATCGTTTATCTGAAACCTTTCCAATGCAACAGATGATGCTGACAGTTCTCGGTAAGTCCATGAGATTGACATACGAGGAATGGGATAGTTATTTATGTCACAAGGCTGGCAGTTATTTTCTTTGTTATCTTTGATTATTCGTAATCACAACCAATAGAACTATATCACAACCTTTATCACAAGTATATCACAACTATATTACATTTATATCACACCTATATCACACTTATATCACACCTACATCACACCTATATCACACGTATATCACACCTATATCACATTTATATCACACTTGTATCACACCTATCACACCTTTATGACACCTACCCCACACTTATATCACAACTATAGCACACTTATATCACACCTATATCACACCTATATCACACGTATATCACACCTATATCACATTTATATCACACTTGTATCACACCTATCACACCTTTATCACACCTACCCCACACTTATATCACAACTATAGCACACTTATATCACACCTACATCACACCTATATCACACCTATATCACATTTATATCACACTTGTATCACACCTATCACACCTTTATCACACCTACCCCACACTTATATCACACTTGTATCACACTTATATCACACCTATATCACACCTATATCACATTTATATCATACTTATATCACACCTATCACACCTCTATCACACCTACCTCACACTTATATCACATTTGTATCACACTTATATCACACCTATATCACACCTATATCACATTTATATCATACTTATATCACACCTATCACACCTCTATCACACTTATATGGGGAGCACGGGTGGCGTGTGCTGTCAGGGCGCTGCCTCTCACCAATAGTTAAGCCCGATTGGACGGAGTTAGTACTTGGATGGGTGACCGTTTGGGAATAACCCTGTTCTCGAGCTAGAGACTCATGTGAGTAGAGTTTAGTTGGTCTCTCCTGTGCTTCGAGCGTTTTTCACCGGGTTCTCCGGTTTTCCTCCCTCCGTAAAATCAACACCTAGGTCTTAGCTGTAATTCGTGGGCCGATATGTGTCGTATGGCGGCTGCCTGAGCGCCTTTAATATGCCTTCGACTCGGCCATGTCAAAAATTATTGTAAGGCGCATTTGAAAACCTTAAAAGTTGAATTTGCGCGGTATAAATAAATGTTATTATTATTATTATTATTATTATATCACACTTATATGACACCTATATCACACTTCACATACATCACACCTATATCACACTTACATTACAACAAAATCACAACTCTATACATCTCTATAAATTTCTAGTTATTTCTGCTTTTTATGTTGTTTGTGCAAATGGTTATTTTCTCAGGAGGGACAGTCGAGCCATACAGTTTAACGCGATCTATGACTAAGGATTTCTTAAAAAACGACGTTCTCCGTGGAGCAGAGGCGACACCAGAGAACCTCCAGGTAAGTCCAACCAATAAAACGAAATGCCGATTGAGAACATTTCGATGAAGCAGGTTAATCTTGGCAGGCTCTCACGGGACTTTCTTGTTACTCAAGAAATATCTGTTTTTTTGTTTTTATAGAGGGCCACCGAGGGAATATTAGAAGAGCTACAGAAAAACTTTGAAGTTGCTTTTGTAAGTTTATGGAACAGACGAACAGACAACAGACAGACGAACAGACAGACGAACAGACAACAGACAGACGAACAGACAACAGACAGACGAACAGACAACAGACAGACGAACAGACAACAGACAGACGAACAGACAGACAGACAATGAATGAGGTTTTCTCTTTTTTAGGCGCAGTGTAATGTGAAAGACGGTATTGATGCTCCAGCTACGCTTTTGACTTACCTTCGACCTAAAATTAGAAGATTACTTGAAATTATTAATTCAACAGGTATGACCGGCCGTGCAAGATTTGGTAGCACTTCACTTCACTTCACTTCACTTCACTTCACTTCACTTCACTTCACTTCACTTCACTTCACTTCACTTCACTTCACTTCACTTCACTTCACTTCACTTCACTTCACTTCACTTCACTTCACTTCACTTCGCTTCACTTCACTTCACTTCACTTCGCTTCGCTTCGCTTCACGTCGCTTCACGTCGCTTCGCGTCACGTCACGTCACGTCACGTCACGTCTCGTCACGTCTCGTCACGTCACGTCACGTCACTTCACTTCACTTCACTTCACTTCACTTCACTTCACTTCACTTCACTTCACTTCACTTCACTTCACTTTACCTTACTTCACTTTACCTTACTTCACTTCACTTCACTTCACTTCACTTCACTTCACTTCACTTCACTTCACTTCACTTCACTTCACTTCACTTCACTTCACTTCACTTCACTTCACTTCACTTCCCTTCAGTTCACTTAACTGCACCCTACTTTCCTTTACTTTACTTTACTTTACTTTACTTTACTTTACTTTACTTTACTTTACTTTACTTTACTTTACTTTACTTTACTTTACCCTACTTTACTTTACTTTACTTTACCCTACTTTACTTTACTTTACTTTACTTTACTTTACTTTACTTTACTTTACTTTACTTTACTTTACTTTACTTTACTTTACTTTACTTTACTTTACTTTACTTTACTTTACTTTACCCTACTTTACTTTACTTTACCCTACTTCACTTAACTTCATTTCATTGTAGAGTCAGACTCGACTTACGCCGCTGAAATGACCCATCTTCTGTCTCGTACCTCTGTTGAGCTCATCGCTTTGACTGAGTATTGTTTAGAAGATGGTATTGCTGGGATGGAGAAGGCGCTCAGAACATCCTTGGTAAGATAAAGCTTAGTTCATTATTATATATTCTTTGTTTATATTTCGTGGGGCGTACAAAGTATTAAGAACATCAAATTTGAACGCCTCACTTACCTTGCTTGTTATCTTTTAAGTCGAAGTTTAAGAATCATAAAAATAACAGCAAAGCGTTCATTTTCTTCCAGGGGAATTCGTTGGCAATTTCCGAACTCGAACCAGGACTTCGTGAATTGGCAGTCGACACGACATGGACGTGTGTTCGGGATTTGCGTAATAGTTTGAGACTGAGAGAGTCGGCGCTTCTTCCTTTCGTGGTCAGGAAAGAAAAACGTAAAAAGTCGAAAGAATCTCCGAAACCACAAAGAAAAGTAAGTGCAGCAACAAAACCCTTATTCGGGATTTTAAGATGCTAGGACGACGACGGCGGTTAAAACGCAAGATAAGTTTTACACTTTAAAGGGTATTGGCAATAAAAAATAAGTTTGTCTCATTTGAAAGAACTCGTCAAATGGTATAAGAAGACCTTTTACAATTTTCCGTATTTGTTTTGGTTTTGGAAATATTTCGACCAAAGACAGCGTGCTGTCCGCCATCTTGTTGTGATATTGGGTCTAATTAACTAGGAAATTGATGACGTCACAACCGGATTAACCTGATGAAACTACTCCGTGGGTGACCAGATTTCCACGGAAGGCTTTTTAAATGCCGTGGGTCAATTTAAAATGGAAATAGCGCAACAAAAAGTCGAGTTTCTAGCTCATAATGTCATATGGTTGGCAAGATAAAAATTTCACTTTACCCTGGTTATGTCGTCACATGCATAATTTTGCCTATCGAAAATAATCCCAAGATGGCGGACAGCACGCTGTCTTTAGTCAACATATTTCCAAAACCAAAACAGATACGGAAACATTGTAAAAGGCCTTCTTATACCATTTGACGAGTTCTTTCAAATGAGATAAACTTAATGTTTATTGCCAATACCCTTTAAAGAAGTCACGGTTAACTGGACTATTATATTTGATATTTGAAGCTAGTTTAATGACTTCCAAAACGCCACCAGTATTGCTGAAATGATTGTAATGTCTGTATTGAAGTCAATGTCAAGAAACAGTTCTCATCTTTTGGCCGTTGACGTCGTCCTGAAGACGTGAAAATGCTCTAAGTGGCGTTGTATAAAGAACAAGGACGGTGTTGAGATTACTCTGGGACTAAAAATCATTCATTCTCTTTGTTTTGCAAGAAGAATTCTTTTGTTTAGAGGACGTCGTCGTTGAGATTGACGTAGATCTATAAGTCCCTATTCAGCTGAGATAATTTAAAAGAAATAGACAAGACAAAGAGCAAATATCTTGAAATTCAAAATATGAGCTAAAACAACCTATTGTCTGTTTTTTTTTTATTGATCTTGCAGGAAAGTAAAAAAGATGAAAATACTTCTAGGAATTCTGCAAGGGAGGGAGCTTCTGGGGCTGGAAATACGTCTGCAACATCGCGTACAAATAAAACTTCTACCAAGCCAGAAGAAGTTGCTATGGAAACTGACGAGGAATGGAAGAAGGTTATTCCCGCTGTACGTGTGAGATATGGTGTTCTCGTTTGGCTTGGCGGATAGAGTTGAAGTGGTGGTAATGGTGATACTGGTTGTTGTAATGATGATGGTGGTTGTGATGATGATGGTGGTTGTAAAGATGGTGGTGGTTGTAATGATGATGATGATGGTGGTGGTGGTGGTTGTAAAGTTGTTGTTGGTGGTGGTGGTTGTGATGATGATGATGATGATGATGGTGGTTGTGGTGATGATGGTGGTTGTAAAGATGGTGGTGGTGGTGCTTGTAAAGATGGTGATGGTGGTGGTTGTAAAGATGGTGGTGGTGGTTGTAAAGATGGTGGTGGTGGTTGTGATGATGATGGTGGTTGTGATGATGATGGTGGTTGTGATGATGATGATGGTGGTTGTGATGATGATGGTGGTTGTCATGATGATGGTGGTTGTCATGATGATGGTGGTGGTAGTTGTAAAGATGGTGCTGATGGTTGTGATGATGATGATGATGGTGGTTGTGGTGATGATGGTGGTTGTAAAGATGGTGGTGGTTGTGATGACGGTGGTGGTGGTTGTAAAGATGGTGGTGGTGGTTGTGATGATGATGATGATGATGGTGGTTGTGATAATGATGGTGGTTGTCATGATGATGGTGGTTGTCATGATGATGGTGGTTGTAATGATGGTGGTGGTTGTTGTAAAGATGGTGGTGGTGGTTGTGATGATGGTGGTTGTGATAATGATGGTGGTTGTAAAGATGGTGGTGGTTGTGATGATGATGGTGGTTGTAATGATGGTGGTGGTGGTGGTGGTGATAATTATGATGCTAGTGGTTGTGCTGATGATGATCGTGGTTGTGATGATGATCGTGGTTGTGATGGTGGTGGTGGTGGTGGTTATGATGGTGGGGGTGATTATCATGGGGTAATGTTGAGGAACAAGTTGGTAATGTTTTCGATGATGATGATGATGACGACGATAATGATAATAATGTTGATAATAATGATTGTGGTTTGTTTAGGAATGGGTTCCTGTTATCTCTCAAGATATCATTCGTCAAAGACGTCTTCCAAGACAGGCACCGTTTAGCGATGCCTACATTAACGGCATGCCGTCCAAACGAAGGAAGGTAAAAATACATTTTCAGTTAATCTATTTTGTCATGAGTTATATTAATACATTCAGTAAAACGTTTATTTATTGTGTTTCAGATCATGGAAGCTGCAGAACCAGCACCGTATAATCAATGTGTCTCAGCAACCTTAAAACGATCGATAGCAAAAGCTGGGGTCACCCCTAAAACAGATCTGGAAAGTAAGTAATATATGAACATATTATATGCTTTTAAAAATGCTGGAAGTGCGACCAGGATTGAACATGATGATTTTGGAGACGTGATAAATAAATATTTTCAACCAGAGAACGTCTCCAAAATCATATTATATGCTATTGTCGAAGTATTGTAAAGCCACTTCAGTGACTCGATACCTCAGTGACTCAACCCGTGACAGACTCTCGACTAACTTGACTCGTTCCTCAACTCGTTTTTTCGACTCGTTTTTGCGATTCGTTGCCCGACTCATTTTTTCGACTCGTTCTTCGACTCGTTCATCTCCTCGTTTCTTGACTCGTTCCTCGATTAGTTCCTTGATTAGTTCCCCGACTCGTTCTTCGGCCCGTTTTTTTGACTTGTTCTTCGACTTGTTCCTCGACTTGTTCTTCGACTCCGCGTATTTTGACTCGTTCCTCGACTCGTTTTTTCCACTCATTCCTCGATTAGTTCCTTGACTCGTTTTTTGACTCGTTCTTCGACTCGGTTTTTTTCTCGTTCCTCGACTCGCTCCTCGACTCGGCCCCCGAGTGACTCGACGAAATATTGTAAAGGCACTTCTGACTCGATACCTCAGTGTCTCAACCCGTGACAGACAGACACTCGACTAACTTGACTCGTTCCTCAACTCGTTTTTTTTGACTCGTTCCTCGACTCGACCCCCGAGTGACTCGACTAACTTGACTCGTTCCTCAACTCGTTTTTTCGACTCGTTTTTCGACACAGTGACAAAACACACTCAATCATTCTTGACCATCTTTCTCTTTCTAGAAGTCAACAAAGAAGCGAACAACTCACCATCGCTGGAACAAGGTTTCGAACAAGAAGTGAAAAACGAAGTTCGAGAACGACTCTCGCGTGACACAGACTATAATTCTGAGAAATTTCCTTCCATTCACAATTATTTCGAGAAAGACAGCAAACGCTAGGACCCAGTTTCCTAGAAACCGCGAAGCGATAGCGGCCCTACTAGTGACGTCATCATGAACTCGCAACGCATTGTGGTTTATCGAGGGTAACAAATTCAACGCCGAAGAGGATCTGAACAAATAATGAATGTTTTTATTTGTACAATTAGTAAAAATCCTTTTATTCTGTGAAACAAGAAATGGCTGTCGTCCGGTTGTATGGAACATTTCATTTAGTGAAAATATACATCTAACCCATTTCTGCCTCACGGCCCCTTGGTCTACTCTGCCTAACGCCAGAGAATTTTACTCGTCAAAGAGAGAACCCTCAGACATCCTAGGCAGCAATTGGTTCATTTCTGAATTTAGATTTTAGAATTTTGATGTCACATGAAAACGCTCTATTGTGTTTCTCCAGTCCTCGGTTTCCAACTGTTGATCTTGTTATGCCTGTATTCTAAAGGCTTACTCACACTCAATTCTCTAGTGTCCCCTCACACTTGCAACTCAACACTCAATGAGTCTCCACTCACCCTCACTGAGTATTGAATGGGTGAGTGCAGACTCGTACTCAGTGTGGGTGAGTGTGAGGCACTGATCTCAAATAATAGACTCATTATACTGGATAGAACATCCGGTGCTCGCTGTGAAGTCGGAATAAATTAGCGGCGGCCATTTCAGGTTGGACCCACTTGGTTTTCATACAGCCACTTTTAAGTTCTCCCGTAGCGACAGATACATGTCACAAAAATTTAGCTGGTTTTCGTTAAAAACCCGATCATTTAAAGCGAAAACCAGAGGCGAAAACTGTGATTCAGCAATATTGTGGGTCCCACCGGATATGGCCGCCGCGAGATTTTTAGCCTCACTTCCGACTTCAATTTTTGCCACGCGCGAAACAATATATGTCTATCCAATATAATGAGTATATTATTTGAGATCAGTGATGTGAGGGGCCACTCGTTGTGTGAGTGAACTTTGGAATACAGGCGTTGCTCTCTGATAGACCACAATTCACCACGATTCCAAGATGACGTCACTGTTGACGAGTGGTTGCACTATATCGCCCGAGATAAATTATAACTACTTTTGTGGCATCTGATTGTCATAAACAGTTTACGTTGCGTAGGGAAAATTACGAGTTGAAAAGAATTGTTAGGGATGTTGTAATTGATTGAAGAAACGATCTTACATAAAATACCTGTTATGTTGGACATGAACTTCTAACCAATAGATCATTTTCATCTGACGTCACGGCGGCCATATTGGTGTACCAAAACAATGAAATGGCGGCCATAGTGGTGTACGGTATGGGAATTAGCTCTTTCTTATTCAAATATTTCGTATTGTTTCACCACCCCAATGGGCCAACGATCACGTGAGTGAAAACGATCTATAGATCTTTTCACCAATAGCGGCGCCATCTTGAATTCGCAATGCATTATGGTCTATCCAGGGTAGCCAGCTCCATTAAAAGGGCGATTGCGTAGTGTTGAGACACAATGCGGTAATTTTTTCTTTATAAATACCTTCGTGGCAACAATATCTAAATATAATAATTGTCATATTGGTAAAAGCAACAATTCTCCGACGTGTAAGAATAGATTCATGACAATTGACAAATGTATCCTTATACGTACGAGAATTATTGCTTTTACCAATATGACAACGATCATATCTATGCCATGAAAGTGTTTATCAAGAAAAACTTACCTCATTGTGTCTCAACACTAAGCAATCACCCTTTTAATTGAAATTATTACCCTGGATAGACCACAAGGCATTGCGAATTCATGATGGCGCCGTTATTGGCGAAAAGGTCCATTAGGACTTAACTTTTCTAGTACACGTCTACTAATGTAGAATGCTTTTCCAAAATGCTGGTTAAGAAAACAGAGTTGGTGTTCGCGGACTCATTTTAGCCCGAACCGCAGGAACAGGCGAAGGTTATAATTAGCTCTGAGAAGGACCAAAGCATATTTATGTCCAAGAACATCAACTATTACTATTATAATAATTTTAGTGGGCATTTTGAAGAAGATCAAAGACCGTACAGTAAACCGTATCTTGAACAGTGCCACCATCCCGCCGGCGTGTAATTGGTATTCTAGACGTAGTTTTAAAGCGATAACGTTATATCAACCGCGGCACATGACGCCACATCAAAGATAATTTATGCATGAATAAACTAATATAGGATACTGGCAAAGTACTGATATAATGGCGCTATTGTGTAAAATGACTTATGGATAAAAATAGGTGTCTTATTAAAATTAAGTAAATTAAAGTTGTGATTTACATGAAATAACTGAAACAGTATTAAGAAAGGCCTCGACTGTTATATTAAGAAGGAAAGGGGTATTAATTTATATAGAGAACTTATTTTTAGTTTTCTCGTGAAAAAGAGGGTCTGGAAAGTGAACGAAAATTTTAGCTTGTGTGGGAAAGGAGAGGGTGCGGGGTGTTTTCAATTTATGTCTCGCTGACCGGAGTACAAAATTGAGAACTCCCTCTTCAAATTAGGACATTAAATGTTTTTGGAAACTCTGTCCGTCCGTCCGTCCATCCGTCCGTCCGTCCGTCCGTCCGTCCGTCCGTCCGTCCGTCCGTCCGTCCGTCCGTCCGTCCGTCCGTCCGTCCGTCCGTCCGTCCGTCCGTCCGTCCGTCCGTCCGTCCGTCCGTCCGTCTGTCTGTCTGTCTGTCTGTCTGTCTGTCTGTCTGTCTGTCTGTCTAGTACGGATTTTCTAAGAAACAGTTTTATGTATAGTGGAGCAAAACTATGGAATGATCTTTCAATTGAGCTTAAATCTAAAACTACGCTATCTTCATTTAAAAAGCATATTGCATCCTTTGGTGCTCGTTAGCTATTAACATTTTTTTTGCATTAAGTATTTTATAAACACTTTGTATAATAGTATTATACTTCTCATGTACAACAAATATTGTAACGTTTGTTATAATTTTGATGAAATCCCGAGTATAAATAAAGTTTCTGTCTGACTGACTGACTGACTGTCTGTCTGTCTGTCTGTCTGTCTGTCTGTCTGTCTGTCTGTCTGTCTGTCTGTCTGTCTGTCTGTCTGTCTGTCTGTCTGTCTGTCTGTCTGTCTGTCTGTCTGTCTGTCTGTCTGTCTGTCTGTCTGTCTGTCTCCCTGACTGACTGACTGTGTCTGTCTGTCTGTCTGTCTGTCTGTCTGTCTGTCTGTCTGTCTGTCTGTCTGTCTGTCTGTCTGTCTGTTTGTTTGTTTGTTTGTTTGTTTGTTTGTTTGTTTGTTTGTTTGTTTGTTTGTTTGTTTGTTTGTTTGTTTGTTTGTTTGTTTGTCTGTTTGTCTGTCTGTTTGTTTGTTTGTTTGTTTGTTTGTTTGTTTGTGTGTGTGTGTGTGTGTGTGTGTTTGTTTGTTTGTTTGTTTGTTTGTTTGTTTGTTTGTTTGTTTGTTTGTTTGTTTGTTTGTTTGTTTGTTTGTTTGTTTGTTTGTTTGTTTGTCTTTGTCTTTGTCTAGTGTGTGTCTTGGTTCAGAATACGAGCCCGCAAACTTGGTTGCTGGTACCATACCAAGATGGCGGACAGTTCGAGCAATCGTGCTGGTTCAAATAGTTCGAATCGAAAGGAGATTTACGTCAAAGAAGAATTGAAAATCGCCGTCAAACTAACTTTGGATAAGTTTAGATATGATGAAGAGCGAAAAGGTGAGTCGTTTGAGAGCTTCAAGATCTATATTCTTGCTAAAATTTCACATCTCTTTAAGACTGTGGGTTTCACTGTTTCAGTATCATATTTCATTAAATTCTTTGGGTCGGTCGTGTTTCACTTTTCACAAGTTTGATTTCTCATCTTTTTGATAAATATGTTTGCAAAACATGTCTTTTGCTAACGGTATCTTTTTGTTTCGATAGTGCCGTATTTTAATATTAGCAAACATTGTTCGTAGTAAAAATAATTATAAATTTTTTATGAGTTTCATTTCATGGTGTAAGAAAAATCAGTAGGTGAATAAAATGGCTAATCTTACTGTTAAAAACTGAATAAAGTCTACTAAAGACAGCTAGACGCTTTCCTTCATCTGCGTTGTTTAATTATAGATTGTAATTTTACACAATGCAATAATTAGCCATCTAATAACACTTCTAAATTAATTATTAATACTTAATTATTTTTATTTAACTTTTACATGTAAAAAGCGGGGTTGACTGCCCTTCACATCAGAGGTCTATGCTATGTCAAATATTAAATTTTTCTATATTTGTTGTAAAACAATAGCCAGCAGGGTTCTGCCCAGGAGCATGTGAGTGCCGGGTACATAGAGGCCCTGGGGCTCCTCCCCCCCCCCCCCCCCCCGAGAAAATATGTGAAAATTGGTAATCTGAAAATGATATTTTCCAAATTGTGAGCAAGTGAAATTCATAATACTTTACATCATCATGTGTCTCACAATTTTGTCAGACTATTAAATATTACTGTTAAGTATTTATGTGGATAATATAAATATTAATAAAACTGCAATGCAGTAACTGAAAGGAGAGACATGTTTGAGAATACTACATGTTTAATGATAGGACCTGGTGGAACACTTGTTGGATATATTGGGAAAATCTAGTCTATTACAACACACAACCACACTCTACTTAAACAATGAACATTTAAGCTATATTAAATATACATGCTAGGGCATGCTACAGTATGCAGTATGACGAATTCTCTATGTAAAGCTAACCAACCCCGGTGTTACAACAAAGTGCGAAGTGATTAGCGGCTTTGAGGGACCAGACTTGTGATTTGGTGAAATACGATATATTGTGTGCGTTGTGGTGCTGAATTTCACCAAATAATATTGTTTAAATAAAAAAAATTAACCAAAGGCAAAAAATACAAAATGATGTATACTAATTAAAAGATATATAAAAATACAACACACGAGTTTTTCTTATTGCATATTTTGAGTGCCAGGTGGAAGGGTCCGTTTTGGCGTGAGTGCCGGGTGGCACTGCTGAGTGCCGGGCACTGCCCACCGTGGGCAGAACCCTGGCCAGACTACAGAGATGGGCACTTTTCTCTGAGATCTTGGGTGTGCAAAAGCTGTAAAATCTCAGGGCAGGGGTGCGAAAGATGTCCCAGGAGTGCCTCAGTGGTGGGCAGGGGAGATGTTTCAGTTAAACTTGGAAGTAAAGTCCTGAAATACATTACATGTTTCCAGCATTTGATTTTATTGGGATGCCACATGAACACGGACAATGGTACTGGGGTGGTTGTTGGCTGAGGCACCAAAAATTGTTACACAACATGTCTCAGGGGCACCAAAGGTTGTCATGTAACATCTTGGGTGCACCATTGCCCAACTCTGCAGTCTGGAACAACAGAAAGTTAAAATTCCAAAATCAGCTATAGAGTCAACTCTCAAGCAACAAAAAAACTTCGAAGCAACTAACAAAATTAAATACATGTCATGCAGGGCTTCAAATTTGCGGTATCCCGATATCCCGACGATACCAGATTTTAAATTTGGATTCTGGAAATCACAAGCTCAGTATCCCGAGGGATACTGAAAAAAATTCTGTCCACGGCTGATATTTCTGGACGCTTCGAAATTCAAAATAAGAAGCGTTTATCTACTAGCCAAACAACAACTCTACAAGAGGAATGTTATTGTTATGTATTCCATTGTAAACATGATACTTGAGTGAGATGCATTTAATTGTAAATATAATATTTAGTAAATGGTTTCAATTATTTCAAATCAATCAGTGGAGCTGCACTGTTTGTATACTGGTCACAATACAAAAATAATTTACTATCCAAATTTGGGATACTAGATTTTCTGGGTGGATACCAGATTTTAAGTTGCTAGTATCCCGTTGGATACTGCTGAAAAATTCAAATTTGAAGCCCTGCATGTTCAAGTAATGTCTAGCTACTCTAAAATTATTTTTTTAAAGTACATGTATAATTGCCAAAAGCAGAACCCTCAGACATCCTATTCCTGCTTAAGCCAGCCAAAAATGGTTCCTAATAATTTTACTTTGTCTAAGCCAGATGATTTTACTCATCAAAGAGAGAACCCACAGACATCCTAGTTAGCAATGGTTAACAAGTAATTAATCTATTCTTACATACTGTAAACCAGGCGTAAAATAGCCTACATGCTTATATACAGACTCTACTCATTTTATTTTTTAAGTCAGTATATATAGAGTAGAGTCTGCATGCATGCTACTAAGCTGAAAACAACCTCTATTAGGCCCCTTTCACACTATACCAGATAGGTTTTTGTGCCGGCACAAAAAATGTCCAGTACTGTATAGTGTAAGCAGATTCGATCAGCATGATATTGCGCCAAAGTAAGCCCTGTTCACACTATGCCAAATAGCTTTTGTGCTGGCACGAAAACCTGATGATACAACCAATTCCCATGCTCTGTTCTATTAATTTACTTCCGGAACAACTTTGAACTCCGTTCACACTGGAGCTGGAATGGCACATCCGATACAAGATGTACCTCTTCTGAGATCAGAGTGGCACAGCGGCATGCCGGCACAGAAATTGTGCTAGAGCAGGCATTTTGTGTGTGAACAGAAGGCCTATCCGATATGGTTTTCATGCCGCACAAAAGCTATCCGGTACAGTGTGAATGGGGCCCAGGGGCGGATTTAGCATACATCAGACCAGTCACGCGACTGACGTAAAAAATCACAAGAATAATTGCGCAATCAGACTAGTTCTTCGGAGAGATTGAGTCAAGCAAACACCGAGCAGAGATGACCGGTGGTCAGCGTTCGCTTTGAAAGTTTTGCTGGATCTGCACCATGGCAACCACTTTTTTGCTGGATTTGCCTCAAACCTGATTGGCTCTCGCGTTGATTTCAAGGGTTTTGCTGGATCTGCACCATGGCAACCACTTTTTTGCTGGATTTGCCTCAAACCTGATTGGCTCTCGCGTCGATTTCAAGCGTTTTGCTGGATCTGCACCATTGCTGAGTCAGCTGGGTACATCGAAGCTTCTGTGTTTCAGTCATGAGTTCTGTGGTAAGCGTTTTCGAACGGGTTTTAGCTGCTTTTAACAGCAACGATGAAGACATACTTCGAACAATCTACGATGATTTGTCATCAAGTTTAATTACACGATCGCCGATTTCTTTCAAGCGAGGAAAATGTAAACGCGATTGGAAGCATTTCGAGCTTCTTGAGGAATTTTGGCGCGGAGTCATTTATTCCCAAGCCATGCACTGCTGTAAGGTAAGTTAAGGTCGTCTTGTTTCATTTCAAATCTACAAACAGTCTAGTGTCGAATACATGTGTTTTTGTCCAGTTTCAATATCGTACTATAATATCATTTTGCGTCCTAGTGAAGTCTGAGTTCAGAGTTCAGACATATTATTCAGCATGGCGGCATTAGCATATTTCACGCTTGCCAACCAGCAGCTCTTGTATGTGAATTTGGAATGAAGGATCAATGAATTGATTCTTAAGGCAAGGTTTAGTCCGACTTTAAATTTTATCGGACCTTTCGTTTCATGATTTTGAAATGAATACTGTTTACTTTTCAACTTATTTGTTTATAATCTTGCTCTGATGAAGATATATTTTAACCGCGTGGTTGTGAAATAAGATAACATATAATTTATTAACAGATCGAACATGTCACAAATCAATTACTCAGGCGTTTAATATTGGTTTTAAATATTTGTTTAGATCTGAAGCTACTGGCAATTGTCTTTACAGCTCAATTTCGTTGGTATTGGTAGGTAACAATACCCTTGTTGATGATTTGAGAGTGTTGACATGCATTGAGCTTTTCTAGCTCCATGCTAATTTTTATTCAAACCATCCATGTTTCTTCGCTGCTGTTGCTGAGCATCAGGAAGATTTTGGTAGAAGTTTAAATAATCTTTTACCTTTATCAGTTTCCTTTGAATGCTTAGATTCAGGGTTGTCTGGGGATGAGCTAGTGAAGAAGGAGGCTATTGTTAATTGTGGTAATAAGAAATGGTCATCTTTTCTTTGTATTCTTGGTCTTTCTTCTGTTCTTAACAGAAATATAGTTTCCTACTATCCACATTGTGGAGACCATAGGTGTAAGTTATTGTTTAATCGTAAAGTTAAAGCCCGTTCTCCTCTGAAAGCAGTACCAGTAGTAGATGACATTCATATTCTATTCTGTGTTGATGGTTTGGTAAAGTCTGGTGATAAATTCAAACCTAACCATCCTTTACTTTTTGTCCAACTGGTCAAAAAAGAAAACAGTCTGAACATCCAACCTTAAGCAAAATCCTAAAGGAAACCTCATTCCAGTCTGGCAAAAATTCTAAAAATGTCAAACAAAAAATTTCCAGCTTTTTCCCTGGTGAAACAGCCAATTTTTTATACTACAATACAATGAGGTTATGAGACCAATAATTATATATATATCTACTGTTTATCCGATTTTCTCCCCTAATTTATGGAGAAAATTACACACTAAATAACAGGCTATGACAAGGTCTTTGATTCATTGAATAGTTAATTTTTTTAAAGCATAGGTGTTCGCGCCTGTCTCGTTCAGCTAACTAATATTTTAATTAGCTTTGTAAATATATAATGCTGTAATTTTCTCAGTTTAAATGAAAATCTTTTGTAAAAATGATAAAATGTGCTATTAAAAATATGCTTTAAAACTTAACAAAGTTGACTCAAATATGTTGTCAGATCACGGGAAATGCCATTTTAGAGACCCAAATTTCAAAAAATTTCCGGGGGGGCATGCCCCCGGACCCCCCTACATATGTGGACCACATCTTTGACTGACATTTCCAAAATCCTAAATCCGCCCCTGGGGCCTTATTTTACTCTGTCTGTATTGTGTGTTTTTTTCTGGAACAGCTCTCTTAGTTATATTTCCAACTTTTATATGTAGAAATGGAGTTTCCATCTTCATTTACATCAACTGAGAGGGCTTATATACACAGATTGTGCCAAGGATATGGCCTCATCACAAAAAGCAAAGGGTAAAGAATGTTGAAATGAATAAATACATGAATGATGAATGATGAATGATGAGTGAGTGAGTGGCTGAGTAGGTAGGTAAGTGGGTGAGTAAGTGAGTGAGTGGGTGGATGAGTAGGTAAGGTGGGTGGGTGAGTGTGGGTGGATGAGTGGGTAGGTAGATTTAGTTGGATGAGTGGGTGGATGAGTAGGTAAGGTGGGTGGGTGAGTGTGGGTGGATGAGTGGGTAGGTGGGTTTAGTAGGTTGTGTGGATGAGTGGGTGGCTGAGTAGGTAGGGTAGGTGAGGAAGTGGGTGAGTGAGTAGGTGGGTGTGTAGGTGGGTGGGTGGGTGGGTGGGTGTATGGGTGAGTGTGGGTGAGTTGTTGTGTGGGTGGGTGAGTGTGTGGGTGCCAGGGTGAGTGTGGGTGGGTGAGTGGGTAGGTGGGGTGAGTAAGTGGGTGAGAGTGGGTGGATGAGTGTGGGTAGGTGAGTGGGTGAGTGTCAGTAGGTGGGTGGGTGGGTGAGTAAGTGGGTGGGTGAGTGTGGGTGGATGAGAGGGTGGGTGAGTGTGGGTAGATGAGTGTGGGTAGGTGGGTGGGTGAGTAAGTGTAGGTGGATGAGTGTGGGTAGGTAGGTGGGTGGGTGAGTGAGTAGGTGGGTGGGTGGGTGAGTGTGGGTAAGTGGGTGAGTGAGTGTGGGTGGATGAGTGTAGATGTGAGTGTGTGGATAGGTTTGGATAGGTAGGTGAGTGAGTGAGTATGGGTGGGTGAGTGAGTGTGGGTGGGTGGGTGGGTGGGTGGGTGGGTGAGTGTTGGTGGGTCAGTGAGTGTGGGTAGGTGTGGGTGGTTGAGTATGGGTGGGTAAGTGTGTGGTTTGTGAATTATATTTCTTGCATTTTTTGACCTACTAGTTGTGGCAGTAAGCGTCATTTGACAGTGAGAAAATCAGATGGAGAGAGATGTGGTTCTATCAGTGGACTTCATATGGTGCAGTCATGTTGTCAGCAAATTGAACAACTCTTGCAAAGATTTCCTCTTACAAGCAAGGAACGACAAGATCTTCAACCTAGGACTGAACGATCAACATTTACTGGAGCTGAACCTGGTAGGAATTTAATCTTTACCTGGGTTCCCATATTCATATATTATCTTTATAATAATAGTAATAATAGTAGACTAGCTATTTGTACACAGTTGGACAAATCCATATCAGGCAGGCACGCTTTGGTACTGCCACAGTGATTGCTTAATACAGAGCAGGGCTTGAAATTTGCGGTATCCCGATATCCACAAGATACTAGATTTTCGTTTTGGATACTAGAAGTCTTAACTTCAGTATCCAACGGGATACAATAAATTTTCGATAGCGCACAGCCACAGAATCTGACGTAACGTCTTACAATGTAACGTAGTGTTTTACAATGTAACGTAACGTCGTAGAATGTAACGTAACGTCTTACACTGTAGGGTAACGTCTTATATAGAGCGTGACGTCTTATAATGTAGCGTGACGTCTTACAATGTAGCGTAACGTCTTACAATGTAACGTAATGTCTTACAATGTAGCGTAACGTCTTGGAATGTAGCGTAACGTCTTATAATGTAGCGTAACGTCGTAGAATGTAACGCAACGTCTTACAATGTAGCGTAACGCCTTACAATGTAACGTAATGTCTTACAATGTAGCGTAACGTCTTGGAATGTAGCGTAACGTCTTATAATGTAGCGTAACGTCTTATAATGTAACGTAACGTCTTATAATGTAGCGTAACGTCTTATAATGTAGCGTAACGTCTTATAATGTAGCGTAACGTCTTATAATGTAACGTAACGTCTTATAATGTAGCGTAACGTCTTATAATGTAGCGTAACGTCTTATAATGTAGCGTAACGTCTTATAATGTAGCGTAACGTCTTATAATGTAACGTAACGTCTTATAATGTAGCGCAACGTCTTAAAACGTAACGTAAGTGCAAGTAAGTAAGTAAGTGTAAATCTGCTATAGTTAATTAAAAGTGGGATACTAGATTTCAAGGAGGGATACCAAATTCAGAAACCTGACATCCACTTGGATACTGCCGAAAATTTCAAATTTCAAGCCCTGCAGAGTGACCTCTTAATACAGATCAGGTCCAAAACATCCTACAATCTGTCTATCATAATTTTGAACCCATTGCTGCCTAGTAGACGTCTGAGAGTTCTCCTTTCGACCAGTAAAATTGTTTCTCATTAGACAAAGTAAAACAATAAATGATTGCCATTTTTAGCCGGCTCAGGCGGGGTCTATCCCTGCGGCAGGGATACTGTAGTTTAATCACTTGTTAATAATCCATTGCTGCCTAGGATATAGTCTGAAGGTTCTCTCTGATGAATAAATTTGCCTGGCATAGTAAAACAATAGAGGCCATTTTGGCTGGCTATGAAATTTGGGGGATTTGCCAGGTGTCTAATACAGGGTGACTGCTTAAAGTGCCTTAAAACGAAAATTAAGCTTGTCTTATTTGAAAGAACACTTAAAATGATCGAGTAACATCTTTTGCAGTTTTTCGTTTCCTTGCTTCGTTTTTGAGATATTTCAGTTTGTTTGATGTAAATATCGCATGTTGCGACGTCACACGTGCATAATGAGTTATCGAAAAACGTTATATATCTTTAATTGCTATCGTCAAATATAATCACTTGAAAATCTACATGTTTAGTGTTCTGGGCGAAACACACGCACATGCTTCCCTCGAATTATTTTGGTTCGATAATAGCAAAGATATATAACTTTTTTCAATAACTCATTATGCACAAATGTTTAATTTGCATATCAAACAAACTGAAATATCTCAAGAACGAAGCAAGGAAACGAAAAACTTCAAAATATGTTACTCTATCATTTTAAGTGCTCTTTCAAATAAGACAGACTTAATTTTCATAGCCACTTTAATACGGTCTTGCATGTTTAATACAGGTTTGACAGTATTATTATCATTGTTTGCTTTCTTAATATTGTTATTTGTTTCAAGGCTTTCAAATTTATTTTTTTTAAAGGTAAATCACCAAAGGACAATAAATATGGTGGTAAACTCAACACAGGCCCAGCCATAGTTCCTCCCGTCCACCATGCTAATGAACTGACTGAATTTCGCAGCACTTTGCCCATTGCAGATTTAAAGGAAAGCATTTTAAAAGAAATTGAAACTAACAGGGTAAGAGAGGAAAGTTGGAGAACTTGGAGAGAAAAATTTGAGGGACAGGAAATAAAAGATCTAAATTGTGCCATAGTTAACCACATTGATGCAGCCTTGGGCCTGCGCTACCCTTTGAAGCGAGTCAAAAGATAGCCCTGGTTTACATGGAGTAGGGTGACCCTTGTAGCAGGGCTAACTCTTCTAGTAGGGTCACCTTCCTTCTGCGTGAACATTTTACTATATTTTCGCACAATCGACTGATTTAATTCAGACGATTTTAATTGTTTGAATTTTATCCGACGAAACTGCGACGTATAACTCGATTAAATTCGACGCACGAATTAAATTCGTCTGGGCAATTAAATTCGTCCGAGTCAGACGGATAGTGCGACGATAATGCTTGTTTGAGTTGCACAATGAATTATCGTCGCGTCGAATTAAATGTTTCTCTTCTGTCTGCGACAATTCGGCGCCATGTTTTCAAGAAGTCGTTTTCAGGCTCCACGAGTCCGAGTAAAACAATTAAATTCGACGTTTAACTCGACGTCGCATTTACGTCGCATTACCGACGAATTTAATTCGAATTAAATTCGTCTGAATTAAATTCGTCTATTGTGCGACGTTTTATAGCGCAGGCCTAACTTCGGACATTAGTGGCGAGATGCACACTTGTATTTTTTTATTAATCACCGGAAATACAAGCGTCTGTACGCAGGCTACATCACCCACTGTTACCAGGGCATGAGATTTGCGGTATCCCGATATCCTGGGGATACCAGATTTTAAGTTTGGATACTGGGCATCATCAGCTCAGTATGCCGTGGGGATACCATGAAAATTGGGATAGTGAACAATTGTTGAGCAGCTATCCCAATTAATTGTTGTCATTCTTCGCGTCCATGTTGGCAGTGCACGCCAGGATTAAATGATAGGTATACGTGAAGTAGTACCAGCAACAAGGAGCCATTGCTGGACAAAATGATCGCAGGCTCTGAGAACGAGATTAAAATATTCCAGTATTGCGCGTATTTTATTCGATCACGTATTAATAATATTACAGTCACACTACATAGTCCTGAATTTGATGGTTTTTGACAATGCCATGGACACTTTACAATTATGTTCAAGACGTAAATAAACTAAAGTATTAACACTCTTATCGATGTGTTATTGTACGGCTAGGCATACACTAGTGTAGTATGAATAATGTTGTGCCACACTGGAAAGTTTGTAAAATACGCAATGGAGATTTGTATATTTCTTATAATTGTCAGCCAGAAACTGCGCAATGGAGATCTCTGTTGCGCGGTACAAACTTTACAGTCTATTGTTGTGTTAAATAACAGTCAACCTTGTTTGGATACTGCTTATTGGGATATCTACTATCCAAATGTGGGATACTAATTTTCAAGGAGGGATACCAGATTTGAAGTGCCAGTATCCCATTGGATACTGCTGAAAATTTCAAGTCTCATGCCCTGACTGTTATTGTATTTTTTTGCTCTTTTTCTCCAGGTTGTAATTATTTCTGGAGAAACTGGTTCTGGAAAGACTACACAGGTACTGTAAGGATGGACATGAATATACAGGCGGAAAATCAAATGAATAAATTATTAGATTTGATCGGTGCGATTGATCGGCCAATGGTTGCCAACAATCTCAGCAGTCTGTTTCGAAGTAAAAAGGTGATAAACTGACGAGATTAGTTTTGAGAACGAAATACCGGGGCTGTTTTTAGCCCTAATCAAACGAGAAGGCAAGCAGTGCCGGATTAACCTTCCCAGGGCCGGGAGCAAAAATATTTTAGGGCCGCGGAGTATGGTGAACTGAAAGTGTAGGTTGATCGGATCATCGGAGGTTCGTACTTAGGCCGCCTCAGGCGCCACTCTCCTCCCGATTTCAAACAGAAGGGGGTCCGTGGCTGAGATAGCGTGTGATTTTCTCAGGCTAGTTCGGACTTTCAAAGAGAAACTGCATAATTTTTTTATTCACTCATTTTTTTGGGCCGGTCAGAATCTGGGGCCAGGGCCAAATGCCCCCTTTGCTCCATAGGTAATCCACCACCGAACGCAAGTCATCGCAAGTTAGCTTACGATGACTTGCGATGCCACCAGTCAAACGTCGGCACAAGTCGTCGCAAGTTCTGCACTTCCGCTAGTTTCCACGCCTTTTCGCTAGTTCTCATAGTAGTTTCTATGGCGACGGAGCACGAAAGACTTGCATCGACTTGTGTTTTGTGTTCAAACGTTTCGCAAGCTCTCGCAAGTCATCGCAGCCAGGCTTGCGGTCAAACGAGACACAAGCATGCAAGCACAAGCTAAAACTTGCGATGACTTGCGTTCTCGTTTGATTAGGGTTTTACTTCATTTCATTACATTTTACTCTGATGAAGGGCTCTGCTCGAAACGTCAGTATTCTGCAGTTTACCACCTTTTCACTTTCATCTATTCAAAACACTGTTTACGGAGCACTCTGTACTTTTTTAATACTTTTTTCGCTCACGAAAACATTCAATAAACGGCGCTCTCCAATAAACGCCTCACCATTAATGTATTTTGTAGTGTAGTAGATTCCCAGGGCATTAGTCAGCCCAAAACTTGATCTAGTCAATTAGGCCTGTGACCAGCGGTGTATTTTTTCATGCGCCGTATAAAATATGAGAATTAAGTTCATGAAAAATACGCCGTCTGTAACCATTAAATACGGCAATTTCATTAAGTTCGACAGTGCCATTAAATACGACGAGCCCAGTCGTATAATACGACTCAAGTACGGCGTTGGTGCAGACGGCGTACTATTCATGCACCGAATAAAATGCAGACATTAATTTACAATATGATAGTACATTTTCTATCCACAATTCATGTTTGTAACATCGTTTCCAGACCTACGACTCGAGAACTGTAATTTATTCGACTTATTAAATACGACGAAAATACGCCGTATAACTCGACAGGAACAATTTCAGAATTTGGGTCGACTATAATAGGCATTTTATACGGCGCATGAAAAATACCCCGTTTGTCACAGGCCTTACAGTGTACAAACGCATATCTTTACTCTAATTACAGTGTATATTCTTAAAATCTCTTTCTAGGTTCCTCAGTTTATCATGGAGAACTGTTGCTCTCACTCCTTGCCTTGTCGCATCATTTGTACTCAACCTCGCCGTATTTCTGCTATCTCTGTGGCTGAGCGTGTTGCCGCAGAGCGAGGAGAAAGATGTGGTCAGACTGTTGGTTATCATATTCGTTTAGATAGCAGGTCTTTAGAATAGCTACTTGTACCTTTTTTCATTTTTCTCTCCTTTAATTGCCGTTACTTTGGCCCAGAATATTTTCTTGCCTTCAAGTCCAACATAGCTTGCGGGCGCAGCTAACTTTCAAACTGCTCTATATTCTATGTGTGATTTCGTTCGTTCGTTCGTTCGTTCGTTCGTTCGTTCGTTCGTTCGTTCGTTCGTTCGTTCGTTCGTTCGTTCGTTCGTTCGTTCGTTCGTTCGTTCGTTCGTTCGTTCGTTCGTTCGTTCGTTCGTTCGTTCGTTCGTTCGTTCGTTCGTTCGTTCGTTCGTTCGTTCGTTCGTTCGTTCGTTCGTTCGCTCGTCGTTCGTTCGTTCGTTCGTTCGTTCGTTCGTTCGTTCGTTCGTTCGTTCGTTCGTTCGTTCGTTCGTTCGTTCGTTCGTTCGTTCGTTCGTTCGTTCGTTCGTTCGTTCGTTCGTTCGTTCGTTCGTTCGTTCGTTCGTTCGTTCGTTCGTTCGTTCGTTCGTTCGGTCGTTCGTTCGTTCGGTCGTTCCTTCGTTCCTTCGTTCCTTCGTTCCTTCGTTCCTTCGTTCCTTCGTTCCTTCGTTCCTTCGTTCCTTCGTTCCTTCGTTCCTTCGTTCCTTCGTTCCTTCGTTCCTTCGTTCCTTCGTTCCTTCGTTCCTTCGTTCCTTCGTTCCTTCGTTCCTTCGTTCCTTCGTTCCTTCGTTCCTTCGTTCCTTCGTTCCTTCGTTCCTTCGTTCCTTCGTTCCTTCGTTCCTCGTTCCCTCGTTCCCTCGTTCCCTCGTTCCCTCGTTCCCTCGTTCGTTCCCTCGTTCCCTCGTTCCTTCGTTCCTTCGTTCCTTCGTTCCTTCGTTCCTTCGTTCCTTCGTTCCTTCGTTCCTTCGTTCCTTCGTTCCTTCGTTCCTTCGTTCCTTCGTTCCTTCGTTCCTTCGTTCCTTCGTTCCTTCGTTCCTTCGTTCCTTCGTTCCTTAGGAATCAATAGCAAGCGACATTTTTGACGGGACATTTTTAACGCGATGTTTTGAACGCCAGAGGTCACCACTTTGTAGCACTGTCTCTGGTTCTCGTTATGAATCCGAAACGTTTTGATACCGAGTATTAAAACTTCCGGTTTGATCACGTACAGTATCCGGAGATTTCGAACCCGGAAAAAGAAGTATAGAAACTTTGTATCCGAATACTTTTCAATCCGAAGCGATACGTAGTGTGAACCGTTATTCCGATTAATCCGAATACTGTTGTAGTGTAAACGCCTAACGAATCCCAATAGTGGGTACGAAGTGAATCAGAAAACATTTACGAATCTCAGAACTTTGCTCTAGTGAAATTGGGAGTCTCTCTGGGAATTCTCTCTTTCCAGAAACTCGTTCCTTTTTTGACGTCACTTCCGGTATGTAGTTACCAACTTTGGGGCCGTTTACACGAATCTGGATTGAGTTTCAATCCGGATTGAAAAGCAAAGTCAATCCGTGTTTACATGGGAATTGGGTTTCTGGATTGAAATCCACCCGAAATCTGAAATCCGTAAATATTAGAAAACACACATGCATTGTTTGTTCTAGTCCTCTCTGTCACGTTTTTCATTCCGGAATGAAACTCGCACCGCCTTTACATGATTCCGGAACGAAATTTCAATCCGGAATGAGATTTCAATCCAGAATGAACAACGGATTGAACTCAATCCGGAATGAGCTAATCTCAATCCGGATTCATGTAAACAGATAAAGGGGTTTGTTCAGAAGCGGAATGAGTTCAATCCGGATTGAAACTCAATCCTTATTCATGTAAACGGCCCCTTTGACAGCCAAAAAGTCGATGAAGATGATATTTTGGAACGACAAAATATATTGCAATTTTGCTCAGGAGAATCCGCATGACGAATATCTAAAATCCCCACAGGAGAGATAGGCACTTAAAAATGTAGTCCACTTTTGGATTCTTGACATACATGACTTCTCGTGTACCGTGCAAGCTGCAGTAGGAGTAATTGATATTTCTGTTCCGTTTAGAACTTCTCCCAAGACCATCTTAACGTACTGTACTAATGGTATTCTTCTAAGATCATTGATAGCTGGTGACGGAAATCTCTCGTCTATTACACATGTTATTGTTGTAAGTTTTTATTATATCAACCTTTTCACTTCAAGCCCAGCCAAAACCGTACTCTTTCCTATATTACTCTGTCTAACACCAGACGATTTTACTTGTGAAGTGAGAACCTGAAATGAAATTTTCGCTTTGTGTTTCTCTGAAAATGATTCGAAAATGAAGTCAGGCGCGCTGCCTCTCACCAAAAAGTTAAGCCCGGTTAGACGGGGTTAGTACTTGGATGGGTGACCGCTTGGGAATGACCCCGTTGTTGCCAGGGTGCATTCCGTGCATACCTCACGCCGAAGATACGCCAAGGCCTACATAATGCCACGCCGAGACCCGAAACCTTCAAAATGCAACGCCAAGATCTTCAAAATCAAAATGCCACGCGTACGCCATTAAAGATGCTGGGAGTGCGCTGGAAACAGCTCCCCATAGCAATTTCTGCAATGAAATAATGACGTCGTGCGGTGGACTGATTGCCAACGCAAAATTTCCCGAATTTGCGCCTGAAAATTTGGATTTTCTTCATGTAAATCTAATTGTATACTAAGAAACATAATACTCATTTACACTTTATGAATTTGGTCGATTCATGGGACTGGAAGGCACAGGATCTAGCATAGAAATCCTTTGAAAATACGCCAAGCACTTACACGACCATACGCCAGTACGCCGCAAACACTACAATTTCACGCCAGTACGCCGAGCTCTCTTGAGGTCCACGCCAAAGATCTTCGGCGTGACCCACTTAAAATGCACCCTGGCGTTGTTGAGCTTGGAACTCATGTGAGTAGAGTTGTAGTTGATCTCTCCTGTGCTTCGAGGGTTTTTCGCCGGGTTCTCCGGTTTTCCTCCCTCCGTAAAATCAACACCTAACATCTTAGCTGTGATCCGTGGTCTGAACTGTGTCGTTGGCGGTTGCTTGGAGCGCCTTTGATATGCCTCGATACGGCCACGTTGATCTGCGTCCTTATTAGCTCCCCACTCCTTTATCCTTCACAATAAAATAATAAAGTTGCAAACGACGTAGACATCAAAGGATATAAGGTGTATTAAGACTTTTTTGTTTCTTTTTGTTTCAGGACGAAATTCACGAACGTGATCGTTTCAGCGATTTTCTTCTGATCTCACTTCGAGATTTATTAGCGACCAACCGTAGTATCAAAGTGCTCTTAATGAGCGCCGCTCTCGACATTAATCTATTTACAAAGTATTTCAACAACTGTCCCGTTATTAAGGGTAAGTTTACAAATAATTGACCGTACGGAAAAAGACGGCGACTTGTACATTTAACCACAATCCTTTGTGCACGGTAAATATTGTTTCTTGTAGAATTATCGGAAGATAGGTCTTTAAAAAGATCAACTTTGGTAGGAAAGAAGTTCTTGCTTTACGAAATCCATCTTAGCATGATAAACAATGTTTAGTTCATTAAGCCTGGTTCTCATATGTCGCCGATCGTCGGCGATTTGTGATTTAGATGCATGTTAAAACGGGAAGTGCAGCAGCATGTTCAACCTCGTACCCAGGGTTTTCTCTCCAGCGAGAGAAAGACCCTGGTAGGAGCTGCTGACGCCACCACCCAGATTCTGGGTGGTAACAATTTTTTTTTTCTGAGAGGGGAGGCAAAGTATAATATTGTGTTTCGAGTCGGCTGGCGTCAGCGTTATAATTTTCCTGCTTTTACTATAAATATTATCACTCGCAATATTTCTCATTGAATGTAAAAACATATTATGTTATTTCTGAAAGCCAAGCCACTTTTACTAGAGTTAAAAGATGGAGCTTATACTTCCACTCCTCAACGGCATTTGAAAAAGATTTTGGTTTTCACTCGGGAAAACTTTTCTCAGTGCAGGAACAGGATAGGAAAGTTTCTTTTGTCTTATGAGCTTGCGTACGGAACTAATGATTTTAGGACAATAAAAACTTTTCTATCCGTTCCTGTCAGATGAAATATATCCTGAGTGGTAGCCAGCTTTTAATTTGTTAAATTATCGATGTTTTTATATGTTTTTGCGACCGATTTTGACAAAAGTAAAACCCACTATCCTTTCCGACAATAATCGACAGAAACTCATCAAAATGAAAAACTCCTGAAACTCACAATATAAACTATCTGTTTATTAGTTAATTCATGTTTCCGGCTCTCCCCTTCTTGAATCGCAGATATCATTAAAATTATACAAAACAGCAGTTAGTTTTGCTGTGTAACTATATCTTGGCGTTTGAGGCTTAAGCATATTTGAATTTTGTAAGAAATGTTATTATAAACGAAGCGTACAAACGCTTATTAAAACAGAACTGAAAAACTCTTCTGCATACTTCTTCGACAAAACTTAACTTCCTTATATAAACGAACTTGTGTTTTAACGATAATATAAAAGTAAACAATCTTGTGCTGTATACTCAACAGCCAACACTTTTTACCTGAGAATCTTGTTTCACAGTAAACTTCAACAAGCTAGCCTAGAGATATTTTGAACGACCTTGCATGATACAACAAAAAAGTAAATAAAACCACAAGTCGTAGCCTAGTAATTATTTTAGACAATTCAATCAATTATTTCAGTCAGAAAATCTTTTCCGTTAGGCCAAGCATGCAAAAAATGGCAAATAACTTAAGTTTTTTGATACCAAATGAAGATCCCAGACTTCAAACTGTTTGATATCGACCTGCCACTGTAAAAAAAACAAAGTGCGAAAACTAACCTGCTTTTTAAATATTCCAAAGCGATAAATCGAAGACAATGTTTTAGGCATGAAATCTCCAATATGAGTAATCTTCAATTGATGTCTCCATTTTTAAATAAGTAATTATTGACCAGTATTAAGTGTTTGCAATGATAATCGACAACCAGGTAGAAACATTTCAGTTTTTAACAACTAGATTAGCCGGCACGTCCGAAGTGATAACAATTGCACACAAAGAACCCCCCCTCCCGTATTAAATTTTTTGCTCGGTGCAACGTCAGCAAATCGTCAGCAGCTCCTACCAGGGTCTTTCTCTCGCTAGAGAGAAAACCCTGGGTACGAGGTTGCAGCATGTTAAGTAATAAAGAACAATGCAGAAAAGCAGTGCTTTTATTCTTTTACTTAACATGCGTCTAAATCATGGGTCGGCGACGATCGGCGACATATGAGAACCAGGCTTTATTTGAGCTGATTTGAGGTCGCAAAGCATTGTGGTTAAATGTAACCGTCGCCATTTTTTTGGTCCCGTCAATTAGAACACCCACAGGTTGTTGAGTACCATGTCTAAGGCTATACCATAGACCAAGCTCCAATACTCAGAAAATGTATTTGAGCCTCATTAGCCTCATTAGAATGTACTAAGGATTTGGGGTGAAGGAAAATTCGAGTGTAGAATATATACATTTTAAGACAAAACTGGGACCAGTTGCGAAAAATGCAACTACACGGGCCTTCCGGCAGGAATTGAACCCACGACCTTGCGATCCTAGTGCAATGCTCTGACCACTGAGCCACGGAGGGCGTTGCCGAGAGCTTGATCGCGAGTTCTGTATATAATAAGGTGGTAATGCCAGGAGAGAATTGGGTATATTATAAGTGATATTGGGCATTTCACTCGATTACATAGCATGCTCTAAGGATTTTGGGTGAAGGAAAATTCGAGTATAGAATATATCCATTTTGAGACCAAACCGGGACCAGTTGCGAAAAATGCAACTACACGGGCCTTCCGGCAGGAATTGAACCCATGACCTTGCGATTCTAGTGCAATGCTCTGACCACTGAGCCACGGAGGGCGTTGCCGAGAGCTTGATCGCGAGTTCTGTATATAATAAGGTGGTAATGCCAGGAGGGAATTGGGTATATTATAAGTGATATTGGGCATTTCACTCGATTACATAGCATGCTCTAAGGATTTTGGGTGAAGGAAAATTCGAGTATAGAATATATCCATTTTGAGACCAAACCGGGACCAGTTGCGAAAAATGCAACTACACGGGCCTTCCGGCAGGAATTGAACCCATGACCTTGCGATTCTAGTGCAATGCTCTGACCACTGAGCCACGGAGGGCGTCTTAAAATGTATATATTCTACACTCGAATTTTCCTTCACCCCAAATCCTTAGAACATGCTATGTAATCGAGTGAAATGCCCAATATCACTTATAATATACCCAATTCTCTCCTGGCATTACCACCTCATTATATATACAGAACTCGCGATCAAGCTCTCGGCAACGCCCTCCGTGGCTCTGTGGTCAGAGCATTGCACTAGAATCGCAAGGTCGTGGGTTCAATTCCTGCCGGAAGGCATGTGTAGTTGCATTTTTCGCAACTGGTCCCAGTTTGGTCTTAAAATGTATATATTCTACACTCGAATTTTCCTTCACCCCAAATCCTTAGAACATGCTATGTAATCGAGCGAAATGCCCAATATCACTCATTAGAATGTAGTTTGGTGGGGTTCAGAAATCTTTTCTGAGTAATTGAGCTTGACGAACGTCTACCAAACGACTGGTACATTACACCAAGCCCACAAACGTACCACAAGAACTACAGGGTGTCTCAAAAAAAATGCCCCTCATCCATTTATGAGGTCACCTTCTCTAATTATGGTACAAGGAGTACATTTTTATATCACGCCGAAAGCCCATCCCTCCTTCTTTGTTGTCTGAAATTTTCAGAGCTAAGTAGTTATCTACTCGCTTTCTGTAGTCATTTAAAGAGGCAACATCAAAATTTGAACTTGTCCAAATTATGTATGTTACGTCAAGATTTGGAAATCTTCTCCTAAAGGCTTCCCTTGTCCTTGTTGGGCTTCTTGTTTCATGATAGGAAAGTACCACGAATGCTCTTTCCTCGGGAGTGAATTGTTGTCCAATCATCTTAAGACGTAAGTGCACTTAAATAAAGTGCACTTCTGCCTACATGGCAAACATGTGCATGATAACTCTCATGAGCATTGTTATTACCCCAAGGAACCCCACATGATTTGATGCCGGATTGCTTCATTTGGAATCAAACTTTATTCCCCTGTGGTCAGCTTTCACATGCATATGTATTCAAACTTGTATTCCGCACTCAAACAACGCTGTGGTCAAAAACGGGATGGGCGACATTCGTTTGGGACACCCTATATTTTTCCAAATATTCGTTTGGGACACCCTATTTTTTTCCAAATCTGTAGGTAGCATAGATAATTTGCATAATTTGGACAAGTTCAAATTTTGATGTTGTCTTTTTAAATGACTCCAGGAAGCGAGTAGATAACTATTTAGCTCTGAAAATTTCAGACAACAAAGAAGGAGTGATGGGCTTTCGGCGTGATATGAAAATTTACTTCTTGTACCCAAATTAATGAAGATGCAGTACAAAAACGGATGGGGGGACACCCTGTACATGTGTATACGGTTCCTGCTTTGTCCTACCGTAGCTGTGCTGTTATGGATGTTGTATTGTTTCATTGATGTGTTATTGAGAAATAATTTAATTTGTTTAGTTCCTGGTCGTTGCTTTGATGTGAATACGTTTTTCCTAGAAGACGCTCTAAAGTTGTAAGTGTTCAGTAGATACAACCAAGCTCTATATAAAAATCTAGTTATTTGCCGTTTGTAACTTTTTTCGTGTTGGGTATTTACCAATGACCAAATTATGTGGATAAATGGCTAGAGTACTTTCTTTCAAGGCTACGTTCTTGGTGACATTGACCCCGAATTAAAACACTGTGTTTGACTGACTGATTTTCTTTCTGTAGCACTGGCTACCAAAATAAGAGAATGTCAATATTAAGACAAACAAGTGAATCAGGTATGAAGATACTGCCAAAAATCTAGGCAGTTCTCCATCCAATTCTCTTTGTAATATCTCAAAGAACTGCCCACGCAGTAGCGCTCTATTTTTTTACACTTTTGCATTTATATATTTTTTTTCAATTTACAGAAGAAAAGAAGACTTCTGATAAAGAAAAACGAATCAGAATACAAGGTTCGTCTATTATCAAGGTTTCACATATTATGAATAAATACCTGTTTCATGAATGGAGTGCCATGACACGTAGAGTAGAGTAGAGTAGAGTAGAGTAGAGTAGAGTGGAGTGGAGTGGAGTGGAGTGGAGTGGAGTGGAGTGGAGTGGAGTGGAGTGGAGTGGAGTGGAGTGGAGTGGAGTGGCGTGGCGTGGCGTGGCGTGGCGTGGAGTGGAGTGGAGTGGTACGGTTTCGGTACGGTACGGTACGGTACGGTACGGTACGGTACGGTACGGTACGGTACGGTACGGTACGGTACGGTACGAGTGCAGTGCAGTGCAGTGCAGTGCAGTGCAGTGCAGTGCAGTGTAGTATAGTATAGTATAGTATAGTATAGTATAGTATAGTATAGTATAGTATAGTATAGTATAGTATGAAATATTTATATGTGAAATTTCAGATATAGTTCAGTATGTGAAATTAATCATTTCACATGTGTGTGAAATTAATCATTTCACATGTGAAAATTGGACTCACAAGAAATGACATGTGAAATTAATTATTACACGTGTATATATTGGATTCATATATGAAATGCCATGTGAAGTTAGCGGTTTCACATACTGTATGTAAATTGTAAAACTTGACTGTATAATTTTAGAGCCAGAAGCAAAGATTCTCCTTCACTCAGGGGAAAACGAGGTTGTTAATTCTGAATGTGACAACGCGAAGCAAACAGAAGGTGATGAGAATCGTTTCGGTACTGAAGATGAGCTGGTTGAAGAAGCGGTCGAAGGTGTTGATGTTGATGAACAATTCCAAGGATTGAAGTTACAGGAAAGTTTTGAAGTGGAGGAAGAAGTGAGTTGAAGAATTGTAGACAGTGCTTCTGAAAATGAGAGAAGGAAGTGATGGATAGAGAAGGGTGATATGAAGAGTTGTACGTACACATGTGTAGTAGATGTGGTACTTATGTGAGCCAGTAAACTCTATAGGAAGACTGGAACCGGTGTTGCCAGATCATGAACAAAGTTGACAGATTTGTGAACTTTTTGTCCTTGACGTAAACTTTTTATGAACAACAAGGTTTTGTGAACATTTCATGAACTTCTCAAAATAATATGAACTATTTCATGAACTTTGATTTTTTCACTCCCTCAAGACAAATGTTTATTGATAAATTATATTTATGAATATCATTCTCAAATATGTCTGGTGACTTCTGACTTCTGGTTGAAATGTTCAGCGGTTGTAATGCTAAAATTAACCTGGATTACATGTAATATCCATATAGTTGCTCATCTGCACACACTGTAAGAGCAAAATATCTTCAGTGATGAGCGATATAGACGATTTATATTAAACTAAATTGGTTAATTTATAGCATTATTGTATTGTTGGGTTAAAATTTGAAATTCATGAACTTTTTGTCAATTTCATGAACATTTGATACTTGTCTACGTGAACAATTACAAATTTGAATTTTGATCTGGCAACACTGACTGGAACGCTAACTCCATAAACATGCAGGCCCTATGATTGGATGAAGCCAAAAATCTTTAAATGTTTTTCTGAGTTTTGAGCTGAAATACTTAACACTGAACGTTGGGCTGTATATGAAACTGAAGTTATTGAAAAATGCTATTTGGTACAGAAACTTCAAGACTTTAGCTAAAAGGGAAATATTTAAAAAATAGAGAAACAACTGCCATTTTAATAATTGTCAGTTGTTTGCTGTACAAGCTGTGTTTTAGTTAGTAATACTCAGAAAAACTGAGCTCTAAGCGGGACTCGAACCCACAACCTTCTGAATGCTAGCCAGACGCTCTAACCATTGAGCCACCAGAACTCAGATAGCGGAGCAAGGTTAATTAAGGTACTTATACCTTAGACTGTGCCCAGTCCTCCAGGAACGAGTCTTAACCGCTCGGTTACAAGTACTTGTTGGTCTACAACAACTGACAATTATTACTAACATCAAGCTGCAATTTCTGAAACTAACTAACTGCCATTTTGTTTGCCGAACGTTACAAAATGGCAGTTGTTTTTATATCTTTTAATTATTTCCTTTTTAGCTAAACTCTTGAAGTTTCTATAGCAAATGGCATTTTTCAATAGCTTCAGTTTCATATACAGCCCAACGTTCGGCGTTAAGTATTTCAGCTCTCAAAACTCAGAAAAACTACAACAAGTTTCTTAGTGTTATTTCCCAACGAAATATGGCCGAACATTTAGCACATTTGAAAAAGTTTAACATAACGAGGAAACTTATGCTATACATTAAATTGAAGCCAATGCTATTTCTAAAAACATACGTACACAATGTATTTCAACTATTCTTGTTTTGGAGTAATTTGTTATCGTCCCAAACAAAATATATGGCAGGATGAAAATTAAGTAACTTGAAGCACGGGAGCTACCTGCAAAGGGACTGGCACTGGCTTCAAACACACACCCCCCCCCCCCGAGTTATCGTTCCAGTCTTTTTCGAGTTCAATGATGCGAGCTTGGTGAATGTAAGAGATGTTTGGTAAACGTTCCTCAAGCTGAAATACTCAGAAAATGTTTCGACTCTTAGATAGGGATCTAGACTTTCTCAGTCCTTTTCAAACATTTTTGACCTTTCGACATTTTTGACCTTTCAAACATTTTTGACCTTTCGACATTTTTGACCTTCCGACATTTTTTATCTTTCGACATTTTTGATCTTTCGACATTTTTGACCTTTCGACATTTTTGACCTTTTGGCTCCCCGTTGAAAGGGACTTTTCCCACCTGCAGCGCGCCAAAATTCACCGGTGAATTTTTCGACCGGTGACGTAATTCGGGAAGTAATTATATTCAGGCTAAATTGCTATGCAAGTGCTATCTTTGGAAGTTGGAGTTCAACAGACTCTTAAACGTTTTAGTTGGGGTAGAACCACTTTCATTGCATATACGATAACCCAAAACACGTCAAAACAGGGCGATGTACCGTTCCGCGATTTCCCGCCAGAATAGTTAATTAGATTCAAAAACCTGCAAGCGAAACAAGTCCGTCCTGCTTTTCCGCTCGCCCGCAAAATCTAGCGCTAAGAGGCGGACTTAGAGCAAATCTAATAGGGATCGAATCTGCAACTTTCCAATGACAAGCTGCATTTTTTTAATAACCGGTGTTTAGAAGGTTGCAGGGGTTTCTGGAGCTCATAAACGTTTTCTGAGCATGCGAGGGTGAAGAGAAAAAGGACATGACGATGTAAGGGGAGAGGGAGGAGGCGGAAGGGAGAAAAAGAGGAAAGCAAAAGCAGAATGGAAAGACATAAGGTGGTGTGTATTACTCTGCTTCTCTTGTCTCTTCTAGATTCCAGAAACGACCGACGCTGATGATGATGAACTTGATATTACTCAGGAAATGGATTCAGCTATTTCTGACGTGTTCCTTAACGTTAGTACAGATCTCCTGTTGCAAAGAATTCTTTTTCCTTTCCTGTCCGACGCTCCCCACAAACGTCTTCCCTCATGTCAATAGCGGGATTGTCGTCAATTTTATCATCTGACTTCTTTACTCCGGTTGACTTTCGTCTATTCTCTCTCTCGTCTTTTTAGGGTAACGAGGACTCTTACGCCCAAATTCTACACTTAATAATGAACGAGGGTATTGGGGGTAAGTATTTTAGGCACACTACTAAAAACACTTTAAAGGGTATTTGCAATAAAAAATAAGTTTGTCTCATTTGAAAGAACTCGTCAAATGGTATAAGAAGACCTTTTACAATTTTTCCGTATTTGTTTTGGTTTTGGAAATATTTCGACCAAAGACAGCGTGCTGTCTGCCATCTTGTTGTAATATTGGGTCTAATTAACTAGGAAATTGGTGACGTTACAAGCAGGGTAAACCTGATGAAACTACTCCGTGTGTGACCAGATTTCCACGGAAGGCTTTTGAAACGTTGTGGGTCAATTTAAAATGGAAATAGCGCCACAAAAAATCGGGTTTCTAGCTCATAATGTCATAAGGTTGGCAAGATAAAAATTTCACTTTACCCTGGTTATGTCGTCACATGCATAATTTTGCATATCGAAGATAATTCCAAGATGGCGGACTGCATGCTGTCTTTAGTCAAAATATTTCCAAAACCAAAACAGATACGGAAAAATTGTAAAAGGTTTTCTTATACCATTTGACGAGTTCTTTCAAATGAGATAAACTTATTTTTCATTGCCAATAAATACCCTTTAATGTTCAAAGTTGCCCTGCTGGAGGGAATCACTTTTGTCGAAATAAAATTACCCCCTCAAAACTGCAAAAAGTAAATTTTAGAGGTCTTTCTTTAACTACTTGCACTTTTGTAAATTCTTCCTTATTTTCATGTTTGTTCTCAGTCGATTATCAGCACTCGGAAACGAACGCGACGTCTCTCATGGTGTGCGCTGGAAGAGGGTCTCTGGATATCGTGGAACAGTTATTAAACCTTGGCGCAAGCCCACACATCCAGGAACCAAATAATGGATGGTAAGGCATAAAGGTTGATGAATGAGAAAGGTGACGTGGAGTGTGGACGTTGTTTGTTTATAAGTGGTAAAAAATAAAGCATAGACGTACCTACATACAAACGCAGGCAGATGAGCTGACCTGGGGGACGCACAGACAGACAGACAGACAGACAGACAGACAGACAGACAGACAGACAGACAGACAGACAGACAGACAGACAGACAGACAGACAGACAGACAGACAGACAGACAGACAGACAGACAGACAGACAGACAGACAGACAGACAGACAGACAGACAGACAGACAGACAGACAGACAGACATTAATGAGTAATGATTTATTTAACGTTGTAAGCACAGGATGTGGTCGCCCAATCATCCGAGCCAGAGGCTCATGTTAAAAGTGCACGACATAAGCTAAGACCTAATGTTGATTTTACGGAGGGAGGAAAACCGCAGAACCCTGCGAAAACCCATCCAATACTAACCCCGCCCAACTGGGCTTAACTACAGCAGTGAGCGGCCCTAACAGCACACGACACCCGTGCTGTCAGACAGACAGACAGACAGACAGACAGACAGACAGACAGACAGACAGACAGACAGACAGACAGACAGACAGACAGACAGACAGACAGATTGATTGATTCACTTTTATTTTTTGATTGATTGATTGATTCACTTTTATTTCAATACGGTAGTTTCATAAGTTGACACTTCTTTACATGAAAGCCGTATGACAATATATACATATATATTAAATATTTTTACAGTTTTATAAAATAAAAATATACAATAGATAAATATAAACAATTAAGATACACAATGACAATTTTTCAAATCAGACAATTTGTTTTTAAAAGTAGTTAGTGATTGCGGTATTTTAAAATCGTGTGGAAGAGAATTCCACATTTGCACACCTCTATACGAGAAGCTTCCCTTAAAACATTCAGTTTTGGGAGTTCGAGTTAATGCTAAATTTATTTCACTGTCCCTAAGTTTTGACCTGTAAGAAATATAATCTGAGCACTTAACAAAAAGGTCATTTAAATAACCAGGAACTTTATTATTTAGAGCTTTATAAACCATTAAGCATAAATGTTTGTCTCTTCTTTGTGATAAATTTTCCCAATTTAATTCTTCTAATATATCAGCAGATCTCGTATCATAACCTTGAAAAGTAATAATACGGGCCGCACGATTTTGAAGTTTTTGCAAACAAGATGAGGGACCTTTACTCAGGTTTCCCCAAACAGTATCACAATAATCAAAATAAGGCTGAGTAAGTGCATTATAAATGGAAACAAGAGTTTGTTTTGGTACAAATTTCCGTGCTTGTTTAAGACCATTAATAGAACGACAAACTTTTTTGCTTAAATGATCTATATGTTTACTCCAGGACATATTTTCATCAAAATATACCCCCAGGCATTTAGTTGATTTAACCCTTTTAATCGGTTGATTTCCTATCGTAATTGGAAAAATTCTACCTAAATTGGCCAATTTAAATGATGTAGCAATATACATGTATTCAGTTTTAGTCACATTTAAACTAAGTTTATTAGCTTTGAGCCATGTGTGAACACTGTCAAGATCACACTTGACGTGAGATTGCAATTCACTGGTTGATTTAGAGGCAGCACTTAATGAGGTATCATCTGCATACATGCGTGCTTTTGTATATTGCAGACATGTAGGCAAATCATTAATAAACAATAAGAACAGTAATGGCCCCAAAATAGACCCTTGTGGAACACCGCAAGTTATTTTTTGAGGTTTTGAAATATGTCCTTCTACAACACAACTTTGCTGTCTATTTGACAAATATGATGCAAACCAGTCAAGAGATTTTCCACAGATGCCGTAAACATTTAGTTTTTCTAACAGGATATGATGGGAAACCGTATCAAATGCCTTAGCTAGATCCAGGAATGTTATTAAATTTATCATGTCATTATCCATATTCAGGTACCACTCATTGGTTGCATCTAGTAAAGCAGTAACTGTTGAATGAAGAGAACGGAATCCGGATTGATATTTATTTAAAATATTATTTTTAGATAGATACGTATAGAGTTGATCATATACTATTCTTTCGCATATCTTGGATAACATAGGCAAAACTGATATTGGCCTATAATTAAACCGGTCCGTTCGATCATTAGCTTTGAACAATGAAAATACCTTAGCATATTTCCATTGAGAAGGAAATATGCCAGTCTCAATAGATTTATTTATTATTACAGTTAATGAGTCAGAAATAATTGGAGCAGATACCTTAATCAGTCTGCTTGAAATATTATCAAGGCCAGTGGCCTTCTGCACCTGCAGTTTATTTAAAAGTTTTAAGACTATGGTTTCAGTAGTTTTTTGTAGACAAAAGGAAGTATCAACTGGCTTAACATAATCTTTAAAATTTGTCTCACTTACGGGAATTGATGAAGCCAAATTAGATCCTACTTGGATAAAATGATTATTTAATATTTCACAAAGATCTACTGGCTCTGTGAACGATTTCCCATCAATTTTTAACTCCTTAATAGACGTAGTACTTGTTTTCTTACGGTGAGTTAATTGATTTATAGTATTCCAAATAGCCTTGGGATTACCAAGACTGGATTCTATCTGGCTATGATAGAAAGTTGCTTTAGCTTCTTTAATTTCATTATTTACAGCATTTCTAACTTTTTTGAAATCACACCATAAGTCAGGAGTATTATTAATAACTGCCTTCCTTTTTAACTTATTTCTATTAATAATTAATGTTCTTATGTGGGGTGTTATCCAGGGAGACTTTTTATGTCTGACCCTTTTGGTTCTTATCGGTGCATGTTTATCGGCAACAGTGGTAAACAGATGTTGCCAAACATTCAACATTTCTTCCGGAGATTCACAGTTATTAAGACAGACAGACAGACAGACAGACACACACACACACACACACACACACACACACACACACACACACACACACACACACACACAATGAAATCAACTAATAAAGGCTTCTTTGCGCGTAATTGAACTAGCTTTACGAATCCATTTATTGACAGAAAATTGGGTGATCCAAGTTAGCTAAGGTTTGCAACAGAACCAAACATCACGTCGCCAACGTCGTGAACTTTGTTTATTTTATAGGACTGCGGTTGATTGGGCTAAGAACTGGAATCACTTAGAAGTTGTAGAATTCATAGAATCTTACGTGTAAGTAGGTTGACGGTGATAATTAAAGAACAAAAATGATCTTGTGGTTGTTTTTTTCTGTGTATTATTTCTGTCTTTCTTTTTGCACTAGGTCTCATAAACCAAATCATATCGACGATGCTGTCCTCGAAGAACAGTCCGCAGAATTAAATAAAGAAAGTAAAGAATTGTTGAGTCTTTATCATAAGACGTTTGACGACGATAAGGTATTTGTGTTGGAAACCATCGATATTTTTTTCTGTAAAAAAGTGTGAAGCTGGTGAACTTTACCGAGGTCCAGTAAGGGCCACCTTACATTGGTCCAGTGTTATTACAAGAGGAAAATGGAGTAAATTAAACTAATTGTATTTACACGGGATAACCCTTTCTGTCATACCCAATGAAGGACGGTCCAGTAAGGACCGTCCTTCATTGGTCCAGTGTTACTACAGGAGGAAATTAGAGTTAAGCTAAACTAACTTTATTTTTACTGGATAACCATATCAGTCATGCATATCTAAACTTTTCTTCCTAGAGGTCCAGTAAGGACCATCCTTCATTGGTCCGTTGTTACTACAGGAGAAAACCGGAGTAAACTAAACTAATTTTATTTATTTATTTATTTATTTTCAGGTTGATTTGGATCTAATATTTAACTTATTGAAGTACATATGTTGTTCAGGAACTAGCGGTAAGCGGACCTTCCTAGATATTTTGCATTAGTTACTGTCATCGAAATGATAGGTTTTGCATTATAAGCAAAATTAAATAAGCAAACAAACAAACAAACAAACAAACAAACAAACAAACAAACAAACAAACAAACAAACAAACAAACAAACAAACAAACAAACAAACAAACAAACAAACAAACAAACAAACAAACAAACAAACAAATGTTTTCTAATAGTTATTGTATTTCTTGTTCTTAGGGGCTGTCCTAGTGTTTCTTCCTGGCTATGATAACATTATGACTCTAAGAGACCGGCTGAGTACTTCAAAAGAATTCGGAAACGCTAGAATGTTAGTAACGCCAAACTGCCTTAATATATCCCACCTTTTCACCTCTTTGTCTACATTAAATAACGTATTTCCTAAACCAAGCGACCTTTTTCCTTAAGTAAATTATATTTTGTATCCTTGTGTCTGAAATGGCGTGTCATAACGTTGTAGATTTCATATCTGCTGTCTTCACTCTGCGATGCAGCCTTTGGAACAGAGAAAAGTAAGTTTGCTCGTTCCTTCCTTCCTTCCTTCCTTCCTTCCTTCCTTCCTTCCTTCCTTCCTTCCTTCCTTCCTTCCTTCCTTCCTTCCTTCCTTCCTTCCTTCCTTCCTTCCTTCCTTCCTTCCTTCCTTCCTTCCTTCCTTCCTTCCTTCCTTCCTTCCTTCCTTCCTTCCTTCCTTCCTTCCTTCCTTCCTTCCTTCCTTCCTTCCTTCCTTCCTTCCTTCCTTCCTTCCTTCCTTCCTTCCCTTCGTTCCTTCGTTCCTTCCTTCCTTCCTTCCTTCCTTCCTTCCTTCCTTCCTTCCTTCCTTCCTTCGTTTTTGTTTGTTCGTATTCCTTTAAAAAATTCTCACTCTGAGACGAGCTGTGTTTCTTGTATAGGCTTTCAGAAAAATGGCAGAAGGCACTAGAAAAATAGTACGTATTTTTATTACTGTATTTGTGGGGATCAATCACTAAAAAGCTGGGTTTTTCACTTGGGGTCACATTAATTGAAGTATTTTGTGGTCATTTGCAGATCCTAGCAACAAATATAGCTGAAACGAGTGTGACAATTGACGATGTCATGTATGTGATTGACTGTGCAAAAGTTAAAGAGGTAACTGTTGGAAAACATAGCCGTGAAATAAATTGGTTGGAGTATTATGTGTTTACATCATTATCTTTTCATAGAAATCATTTGACGCACTTTCATCTGTCTCATCTCTCGAAACAGTTTGGATTTCGAAAGCCAGCGCAATTCAACGAAGGGGAAGGTAATTTAAACACATTCAACTTTGTGGATTACTTTAACAATTTATGATTTAT
>OZ036014.1:6610494-6694834 GCA_964035015.1 Corallium rubrum
CCCGAATTTTCCTTCACCCAAAATCCTTAGAATATGCTATGTAACTTCATCATTTTACTCTGATGAAGGGCTCCGCTGGAAACGTCTGTATTTCGTTATCAAAACTATTTTCGGCAGTTTACCATCTTTTCACTTTACTCTATCCTAAACATTGCCTACACAGCACTCTACTTTTTTAGCTATGATTGACAAAAAGAAGTTGTTTTTGAAACGCCATGGGAATTTTTTCTTGTTCTAGCAAAGAAAAGAAAGTTCGTTTGCATTATTCCTCCAGTTTATTTAATTCACCTCATCACGACACAACTCTAGCAGAGTCACATTCTACCACAATTAAAGATTTGCCTTCCGAATGGATCTTTTACGAAGAAATGTCTAGGTCTGTAAAAAAATATCATGATGATCATTATCATCATCATGCTCATTATGATCATCATTATTATCATCATTATCAGCATCATTATTACTATCACCATCACTACCATTCCCATCATCACCATGACCACCATCATCACCATGACCATTATCACCACCATGACCACCATTACCACTATTATCACCATCATCACCATTACCATCATTATCACCATCATCACCATTACCATAATCATCACCATCATCACCATCACCACCATTATCACCATCATCACCATTACCATCATCACCATCATCACCATTACCATCATCATCACCATCATCACCATTACCATCATCATCACCATCATCACCATTACCATCATCACCATCACCACCATCATCACCATCATCACCATTACCATCATCACCATCATCACCATCACCATCATCACCATCATCACCATTACCATCATTATCACCATCATCACCATTACCACCATCATCACCATGACCATTATCACCACCATAACCACCATAACCATTACCGCCATGACCACCATAACCATTACCATCATTATCATTATCACCATCATCACCATTACCATCATCACCATCATCACCATTACCATCATCACCATCATCACCATCACCACCGTTATCACCATCATCACCATTACCATCATCACCATCATCACCATTACCAACATCATCACCATTACCATCATCACCATCATCACCATCACCATCATTATCACCATCATCACCATCACCATCACCATCATCACCATCATCACCATTACCATCATTATCATCATCACCATCACCATCACCATCATCACCATCATCACCATTACCATCATTATCACCATCATCACCATTACCATCATTATCACCATCATCACCATTACCATCATTATCACCATCACTATTATCATCATCATGATTATCACCATCATTTAGACGAATCTACATATCTGTACTTCATTCGATAAAGCTCGGCTGACACGCAGCCAATATGTCTTTTCAGAGCTGCTTATTTCGTCCACGTCAAATCATGTTCCTTGGTGTCCCCTGTTACCGCTGCACTCTTCTCAGGTCCCTGTTTATCCTCAGAGAAAATCGACTCTCGTCCCGAGTCCGCTCACGGCGGTCGTCCGTTTGGTTATGACAGCGTGCTGAGCGAGAGCAGTGATAGTGAAAGCGAGGGGACTGGGAAAGAGGAAACACGCAAGAATACTGTTTTGTTGAAAATTCACGATTTTGTGCAGTTTCATGAGAAACCAGAGGTGAGTCTTGGTCATCATTCTGTCTGTCTGTCTGTCTGTCTGTCTGTCTGTCTGTCTGTCTGTCTGTCTGTCTGTCTGTCTGTCTGTCTGTCTGTCTGTCTGTCTGCCTGCCTGCCTGCCTGCCTGCCTGCCTGCCTGCCTGCCTGCCTGCCTGCCTGCCTGCCTGCCTGCCTGCCTGCCTGCCTGCCTGCCTGCCTGCCTGTCTGTCTGTCTGAATACATATCCTATAATTTGAGAAGTAGGGATATGAATTTACACTTACCAAAACCTAACACGGATTTTCTAAAAAACAGCTTTATGTATAGTGGAGCAAAACTATGGAATGATCTCTCAATTGAGCTCAAATCTAAAACTACGCTATCTTCATTTAAAAAGCATATTGCATCCCTTGGTCCTCGTTAGCTATTTTTAACATTTTTCCCATTAAGTATTTTATACACTTTGTATATAGTATTATACTTTGTATTTTAATTCCAAACCAATTCTCGGCTCTCATGTAAAACAAATATTATAACGTTTGTTATAATTTTGATGAAATCCCGAGTATAAATAAAGTTTCTCTGTCTGTCTGTCTGTCTGTCTGTCTGTCTGTCTGTCTGTCTGTCTGTCTGTCTGTCTGTCTGTCTGTCTGTCTGTCTGTCTGTCTGTCTGTCTGTCTGTCTGTCTGTCTGTCTGTCTGTCTGTCTGCCTGCCTGCCTGCCTGCCTGCCTGCCTGCCTGCCTGCCTGCCTGCCTGCCTGCCTGCCTGCCTGCCTGCCTGCCTGCCTGCCTGCCTGCCTGCCTGCCTGCCTGCCTGTCTGTCTGTCTGTCTGTCTGTCTGTCTGTCTGTCTGTCTGTCTGTCTGTCTGTCTGTCTGTCTGTCTATTCGTTTGTTTTTTGTCCGTTTGTCTGTTTGTTTCTTGCGGTTTTACTCGTGACTTTTTTCTCTTTCATCCTAGTTTGTTGCCTTAGCTACATATTTACGCCACAAACTCCAAGCTGTTGTTGTTCGAAGACTCAAGTCTCCTTCACGACCATTATCTCAGGTCGACGAGGTATGAAGTGTTCTTCCATTATTCCCCCTCCCTTCGCCATCTCAGTGTTGTATCACCAGAATATAAATGTTTAAGTTAGTTGGTGCCTACTTTCCAACGTATTTTTGCAACCTAACAACATTTGGAGAGGTAGGATAAAATACAGGTAACTTGTAACGTATTCCAAGTTTAGGCGTGAATTTTGTTTTCATAGACCGTGTTACGAACCATTGTCAATGTACTGACAATACAAGAGGAAGCTTTAGGAATTCATCAACAATTTCAGAGAACTCAAAGAACCTGGAAAGCTGGTAACGTCTCCGTATAAAAGACCTTACATTTAAAGGGCATTGGCAATAAACATTAAGTTTGTCTAATTTGAAAGAACTCGTGAAATTGTAACAGAAGATATTTTACAACTTTTTCTTATCTTTCTTTGTTTTCAAGATATTTCAATTTGTTTGATATGAGATAAATCGAGATAGATAAATCGTTTAATAAAATACAACATCTAGCAGTCAATGACTGAATTACATGTGTAGATAAAAATTTACATCTTGGTATAAGTAATACTGTTAAAAAAGATAAATTATATTATAAATTCTACTATTTACAATGGTTCTTCGCGTAATGCATGATAAATGAGTTTTTAAGGCGGTTTGTACGTAGGCGAGGAATTTCAAAAGTTCTCCTTTTACGTAGTCGTGCGGTAGTAGAGCTTGTCCTGGGTGGCAGAAGTTCTGCAAGCTTGTGATCTTCATTTGAAACAATATCGTTGAAAAGCTTGCAAGATAAGGATTCTCGTCTGCTGTACAAAGTGTGAAGACCAGCTTTTTCAATGGCATCAGTGTAAGAGAGATTAGGAAGGATTATGCGCATTGCTCGTTTCTGAATACGTTCAATGTCATCTGAGAGATATTGTGGGAGACTACTATGAAGCAGTTGGCATGCGTACTCTAGGCCAGATCTAATACAACTACAATAAAATTTAACTAGGTTGGCCGTGGCCACACCTTAGCTGTCTCAATAGGTAGAGGCGCTTTGCAGCTTTAATAGTAATAAGGTCCACATGATGATGGTGATGGTCTCTGACGTCAGGAGTAGGGTAAAATATTTTCACATGTAGCAAAACCAGTTATATCTCTAAGTTTGTTCAACGAGATCATTTGAAACTGTGCACATAAAAACTCCTTGTGACGCTGAACATTTCATGTTGAGCAATTATAGATACATAAGTAATTTTGCTCTGTATGAAATACTGTACCCCACTCCTGACGTCAGAGATCATCTCATTTACATATTAAACAAACTGAAACATCTTGAAAACGAAGAAAGATTCGAAAAAGTTGTAAAAGATCTTTTGTTACAATTTCACATGTTCTTCCAAATTAAACAAACTTAATTTTTATTGCCAGTACCCTTTAATTGAGAGAGTAGGCCTGTAGTAAGCCAGAGTAGCGTTGAACTAAAAGGCTACGTTCAAAAAACTTTTAAGCCAGAGTAGCGTTAAGGCCAATTAAAAAAATATTTCTGTTTTTTAATGTGGCTCAATGTAGTTTAGAGAGACAAAGGAGACAATGCTAGTCAGCGGTCACTCATGATAACATGTGGGGATTATCTCAGCGTTCATCACAATCCTGTCAGCGTGGTCTGAGCTTGACTTGCGCTCATCAAAGTCTTGTCAGCGTGGTCTGAGCTTGACTTGCGCGCGCCAAAGTCTTGTTAGCGTTGTCTGAGCTTGACTTGCGCTCAGCGTGGTCTGAGCTCGACTTGGGCGCGCCAAAGTCTTGTCAGCGTGGTCTGAGCTTGACTGGTTTTGCGCGCGCTATCTATCATTAGATATTTGGTCAGTGGTCACGCATTTATAATATGTGGGGATTATCTCAGCGCTCATCAAGTCTTGTCAGCGTGGTCTGAGCTTGACTGGTTTTGCGCGCGCTGTTTAGTGACCCACCCACCCACTCCTGACAGAATGCAAGGGTCCGCCCCGATTTCTTAATTTTTTTTTGATCGTCAGTTGTCTGTTAGAAACCAAAAATTTGGCGCCGTAATGCGCTATTGTTAGAAAAGAGCGGTAAATCATGTTTTTGCTTTTGTTTCTACCGTCGCGCGTGAGCAAAGTACAGTAGCCTTCCGAAGACTCTGGACAAGCAGGTAAATCGTGCAAAGCTTTGAAAGTTAAAATTAGCTTTAAACGTGCAATAGCTTTGGACAATAATCGTTAGCTATGCAAGCAAGCGTACGAAATAGAAAACATATCAACTTTTAACCCATTTTCTGTAAGAAAATACGCTAGTAATAAAAATAAAAAAAAAATTAAAAATCCGCCCGCCCAATTTTTTCAAAAAAGGTGATGAAAAACAGAAATATTTTTTTAATTGGCCTAAACTATGTCGGATTATTCACCTGGTTGCTTTCGGAATTCATTTATATTTAATCTTCTCAATCTAGGTAACGTTGTTGGCAGAACCGAAAACAAGGTAATTGTAAGCATCTCACTGTCCGTCTGATGCCCAAGTGTTTGTTTCGTGTTATTCCAATAGTCCTTCTTCATAATTTTTACATATAGATTTTTAACTTGTTTATAGGCAGATGGCTCTGCCGACTTGGGAAACAAAAATGAAAGGTTGGTTATTTTGAGAATGATAAAGCGCTGTATTGAGTTAAAAGTAATATTAAAGTGTACATGAAACGAAAATTAAGTTTTGTCTTATTTGAAAGAACATTTAAAATGATAGAGTAACATCTTTTGCAGTTTTTTGTTTTCTTGCTTTGTTGTTGAGATATTTCAGTTTGTTTGATATGTAAAGTAAACAACTTGACATCACATGTGCATAATGAGTTATCAGAGAAGGTTATATATCTTTGCTATTATCAAACCAAACTTTATTCGAAGGAAGTATGTGCGTGTGTATCTCTCACAACCAAACATGTAGAATTTTCAAGTGATTATGTTTGATAATAGCAAAGATATATAACCTTCTCTGATAACTCATTATGCACATGTGATGTCAAGTTGTTTACTTTACATACCAAACAAACTGAAATATCTCAAGAATGAAGCAAGGAAACGAAAAACTGCAAAAGATGTTACTGTACCATTTTAAGTGTTCTTTACAAACTTAATTTTCGTTTCATGCGCACTTTAAGTTTTATTTGTTTATTAGCAGAGGTAGGGGCAAGAACAGCAACGGGAATGGACGAGACAAAAAGCGCCGGGAGCCTGTGCGTAAGTAAAACTCAACAGAATGTACACTTCGTACAAAATATTGAGCACTTCAATAATTGAGTGAAAATGAATAATTGGTTAGTCGTATCTGAGTTTACGTGTGTTTTTTTTATTTTGTTATGTTCTGTTGTGGTAGGAAGTCTAAATTTTGATGCGCCAGCAAAACCGCAGGTAAGTGGCGAATGATTTTAATTGTAAACAACAGCAACAACAACATCAATAACGACAACAACAACTACAACAACGATACCAACAACAACAACAACAACAACAACATCAGCAACAACAATAACAACAACAACAACAACAACAACAACAACAACAACAACAACAACAACAACAACAACAACAACAACAACAACAACAACAACAACAACAACAACAACAACAACAACAACAACAACGTTACCTACAACAGCAGCAACATCAGCAACAACAACACCACAACCAGCACTACCACCAACAGCATCAGCAACAACAACAACAACAACAACAACAACAACAACAACAACGATAGCAGCAACAGCAACAACGTTACCAACAACAGCAGCAACATCAGCAACAACAGCACCACCACCACCACCACCACCACCACCACCACCAACAACAACAACAACACCACCACCACCACCAACAACAACCAGAAGATTGCATCATATTGATCTATTTAAATATTTAACATCGAATTATTCTCGAATGCTTAGATATTTTGAATTGTAAGCTTTTGTTTACTTGAGTGAAATATATATCCAATGATAGTTGCTATATACATGTATACATATACATATATGCAACAATCGTTAGAAAGGCACAAAGATATGGACATCCATGGACAATAGCTAAGTATACTGTATTTTCTGATCACTATATTTCTCTTTATCAATAATAGGAGGATTCCAGCATGAACAAAGAACGCCAGTATAAATATGATGGTAAGGAAAACATGTTTTGGGGGGAATAATATACACTTAATGTCTGCTTCCGAGGGAAACAGTTTTGTTTTCCCGAGAGTCTTGATATTTGTCGAAGGAAACATCGAGACTCGAGGGAAAACAAAACTAACTGTTTCCCAGTGTTTTGTTATATAGCTTGAGTTTCGCTGAAAATTTTGACGTTTATCAAGGGAAAGTACACAAACGACAAACGCTAAGACTTACCAAAACATTTCGCCTGGCTCCGTAATTTCACTTCAAAAAAAAAAATATAAGTCTCAGAACAAAAGAACAGAAATACACTTCTCCAGTTAATCTTCACACATGCTTTGAAGACCTATGAATTTCTTTAAATCCCAAATTACGCGTGTCCACGCTCAAACCGGAACCGTAGTATATATATGTGGAAAAATGTAAGCTTTCTTTTTATTTTATTTTTACTTTTATTTTAGTAAGATATTTTATTATGAAATGCAACAATCAAAGAAATTTGGAAATTTCTATGTCCAAGGTAAAATAAATTCTTATTGCTAAATCTTCCCGCTTAAAACTTGAAGGAATTTTTAAAAAGATCAGAAAGCTTTATTTTGTTATTTTCACGAACTCTTTTAGGGAATATGGGCAACAACTCAAGCTAACGAAAAAAAATTAAATAAAGCATTCAAAGTGAGTAGAATGATTGCTTCAAAACATTATTCAGGATTTTCTTCCAAAGTCCTCAGAGATCCCCTTTTCAATATTCTTTCGTGTACTTAAACTTCTCTTCTTCCACACTGAGTTTTTCGATGACCTCCAATATTTAAATATTTTAACCACCTCGTTTTCGTAGCATCTTAGGGGTCTCTAGCTTCCACTTATCTTAGTTTATTTCACACTTAGGAAAGCAAGAAGGTTATTCTGATATTTTCTGTACAAGGCAGTGGTCATTTTCAAGGTTAGTTTATGTTGTGTCTTGTCTTGTCTTGTCTTGTCTTGTCTTGTCTTGTCTTGTCTTGTCTTGCCTTGCCTTGCCTTGCCTTGCCTTGCCTTGCCTTGCCTTGCCTTGCCTTGCCTTGCCTTGCCTTGCCTTGCCTTGCCTTGCCTTGCCTTGCCTTGCCTTGCCTTGCCTTGCCTTGCCTTGCCTTGCCTTGCCTTGCCTTGCCTTGCCTTGCCTTGCCTTGCCTTGCCTTGCCTTGCCTTGCCTTGCCTTGCCTTGCCTTGCCTTGCCTTGCCTTGCCTTGCCTTGCCTTGCCTTGCCTTGCCTTGCCTTGCCTTGCCTTGCCTTGCCTTGCCTTGCCTTGCCTTGCCTTGCCTTGCCTTGCCTTGCCTTGCCTTGCCTTGCCTTGCCTTGCCTTGCCTTGCCTTGCCTTGCCTTGCCTTGCCTTGCCTTGCCTTGCCTTGCCTTGCCTTGCCTTGCCTTGCCTTGCCTTGCCTTGCCTTGCCTTGCCTTGCCTTGCCTTGCCGTGTCGTGTCGTGTCGTGTCGTGTCGTGTCGTGTCGTGTCGTGTCGTGTCGTGTCGTGCCGTGCCGTGCCTTGTCTTGTCTTATCTTGGGTTATTTATGTTATTGAACCAATAAACTATCTTACACCTTGTCAGGTTTTGCGCAGATGACGTCACCGATAAGTCGCGAAAAATGTCGTGAATTTGGCTCCAATCTTCTCACGGGTTCTTTCAGTGTCACGTGGATTAAATGGTAAGATACCGCCAGCAGTCTTGTAATTTTGGTTTTAACGTTGATGGTTTGATGATGATGTAACGACCCAGAATATTGGGGTGTTTTGGCAAGAAAATTTATGCGGTCTTTGTGTTTCGTTTTTGTATAATACGTATACATGAATAATAAATAAGAAATATTTAACGCTCTGCCAAATCACTCATGTGAACCTTTATCATAAATGCAACTGGCTAGCATTATTCATCATGATACTCCCCACGATTATCCAGGATACATTTAAATGTCGGGAAGAAACATATATCTAATGTTGTTCTTGATTTTAACCAAAGCTATCGTTACAATTCTTTGGATGAACTTCGCAGAGTGGATTTATTGCAATTCATATTTTGATGAATAAATCACACTGTATCTGAATTAATTTTTAATTTTTAATTTTTATTAATTTTTAAACCGGCCAATCCGATTATAGAATCGACCAGCCGATGCCAGGGCCATTTTCGCCGACCTCCCAACGTGGAGGCAAAATGCCCTGGGGACGAGGTTGTAGATTTCCCCGCCGCCGAGCGGCCCTCGGACTCTTACAAATCTTCCCGAGGCAAAGGGGAAATTTAATCGCTAATTTCCCCAAAAGTCATGTTATTAGTTTGTAATATTATGATCGCCAAGGAAAACTTAGAGAATCTTACCAACAGGAAATTTACACGGTTGATCAGAGAAGTTGCATCTAATTTTCCCGTGCATGTTGATGAGGGAAAATATATGCAAGCGGGAAATTTAGAAGACAATGGATTTCTTTGTCTTCTAATTTTCCCTCATCAACACGCACGGGAAAATTAGAAGGATTTCTTTGTCTTCTAATTTTCCCTCATCAACATGCACGGGAAAATTAGAAGACAAAGGATAAATTTCCCTCTGGCGTGAGCGATGAGGGAAATACGAGGTTTACATTCCCTCGGAGAACAAAAGAATCCGAGGCGATCATGGTATACATGGATCGCGAATCTCAACTGCGCATCAGAATGACGCGTTCTGAGTCGGGATAAAACTTATTTCAATTTATAACATTAGGCTGAGGAATTCAGTACAATGAGTTCAGAAATGTAAATGAAAATGCAAATGAAAACTGCAGCTTTAGCCTGATGTCATAAAGTTAAAGGATGAGTGTCCACCTAATGCTTTGCGCGCTCACAGTGCACCTTCGCGGCCATTTTTCGGGCCACGAAATTCAACAAGTGAAGCAATCCCTCGATATCTGAGCAATCCTTGCAGGAAATTACTCAATTTATGTTTTTCGTGAGAGCAAAGATGATTTAGTAAGTAGTTATTGTCATATTTTTGATAATATTTGATTACACTCACAGGGTCGTGGAGTTGTATTTCGAGACAAGTATTCGTCAATCGGCGTTTCTTACAAAACCAAATTACGAAGGCCAAACAAGAGATCATAACTAAACGTGGACACTAAATTAGATGCCATTAATAAGAGCTAGTTAGACTCAAAGTTTTGTCATTTCAATAAGACGCATAATTCGTACTGCTGTTAGTTGTTTACAAGTGGTTTACCTGTTGCATTGCATCTCCGATTAGGATTTGTTTTGATTCGGCGCTCTTGTTCTCTGGCGTTTAATTTTCAAATGCAATACTGCAATTTATCGCAGTGTTTTGTTTGTAGTTGTAGGCTCCTTTCCCTTCGAATAGGCTACAGTAACACAAGAATGAAGACCATCCAAATATTTTTGAGTTCTCAGACAAAGACAAATCATTGTCAATTAATTTCACGCGGAGCGTCAAAAGTAATATATTTCTCTTCGACACGTAGTTTCCTAGCAAAGCCTATAAGATCCTTTTAATCTTTTATTCCCTATATTCTATGAGCAGACAGACATGCAGAAATACGTCAGAAACGTGGAGCGTGTATACAGCATACAGAAGTGTTTATATGCACAGTCTGTAAAGTGCGATATAATATATATGTACTTGAAAGGCCCTTGTAATCAAAGCCGTTGCGAATAGAACACGCTGGCAGATTTGTGGAGTGTCGTTTATAATTATTTTCGACAAATTCTGAGTCAGACATCGCTACGAATCGATTCAAACGATTTTCGGAAGCTTATAATATCATCGGCTGAGAACCAAACAATGAGAAACTTACTATGAGAACATGAGCGCCTAATCAAAACAAAAACAATCCTAATCGGAGATGCAATTCAACAGGTATTAAAACACTTGTAAACAACTAACAGCAATCTTATTGAAATGACAAAACTTTGAGTCTAGCTATTATAGTAGCATCTAATTTAGTTATGATCTCTTGTCTGGCCTACGTTTGGTTTTGTAAGAAACGCCAATCGACGAATACTTGTCTCGAAATACAACTCCACGGCCCTCTGAGTTCTAATCAAATATTATCAAAAATATGACAATAACTACTTACTAAATCATCTTTGCTCTCACGAAAAACATAAATTGAGTAATTTCCTGCAAGGATTGTTCAGATATCGAGGGATTGCTTCACTTGTTGAATTTCGTGTCCCGAAAAATGGCCGCGAAGGTGCACTGTGAGCGCGCAAAGCATTAGGTGGACACTCATCCTTTAATTAAGTTTTATCCCGACTCAGAACGCGTCATTCTGATGCGCAGTCGAGATTCGCGATCCATGTATTACTTTTTATATACGATTCTTTCTCTAGTGTTGACGTGCCATTCCAACATGCTCATCATCTCATTAATCCGTGGAATGACCACAAGAAGGTTCAGATCAGTCGGGACGGCCAGGTCAGTAAACCCAAATGCTGTGTAAAGAATTTCAGTACTTTAACACTCAAACTGAAAACGTAAGAAATAACTGAAGTCTGTGAAGGATACAGTGGAGCGATAGAGACAGCGGGAGAGAAATGTGATGGCCTCAGAAAGATAGTTTTAGGTTAACTAGGAGCACTAAGGGACAACGGAGGACAGCAGTAGGATTGTTGAGGTTAACTGGGAGCACTATGGGACAACGGGGGACAGCAGTAGGATTATTGAGGTCAATTGGAGCACTAGGGGACAGCGAGGGACAGCAGTAGGATTGTTGACATTAAACTAGGAGCATTAGGAGACAGCGGTAGGATTGTCGACGTAGACTAGGAGCATTAGGGGACAGCAGTAGGATTGTTCAGGTCAACTAGTAGCATCAGGGGACAGTGGGAGGGTAGAAAAAGGAGTGCAAAGACGCGGTAAGGGGAGCAACAGGATAGTTTGGGGGTCAACGTACTTATAACTTTACAGAAATACATGAACGCAACAACCCCTCACCCGCTTTATAGCATTTTTTTTACCCCTTACCCTCCCCCCCCCCCCCCCCGCCCTAATTTCTGGTTTTTTGTTGTATCATATAAATGACACACAGATCAGACAACATCCCAGAAAATTAGTTTAGCAAGGTTCATTTGTCGTCATGTATTGACACACCGAAAGAACATGCAAAGTCAATATTAAAAAAAAAAAAACACAACGAGATGAACCAAATGACAAATTTTCATTCAAAAATAGATATAATTAAACAGTGGCCAAGAAAAGACACAATGTCAACGTCCTAGCGTTCAACTGACAACTATAGACAACATATTATTTATACTGATTAATTTTCATTTTCAAGATTTCTTCCGTTTTAACTCAGCTAAACTGGTAAATACGAATCTTCTACCGTTAAACTTCTTCTGCTTTTGTCACCACAAACACTGCCAATTCGTCTACTCTTTTCGGATTGTTTTTCTCGTTCGTGGTTTCTTACTTTTTTCGTTGTTGACACATAAATATGACAAGGCATCATTCAGTTCTCTTCATGATCTAAAAAGCCGTTTGTTTCAAAATTTCTTCATCGTTCCCTCTCGAGTTATGTAGAATACACCAGAGCAAAATTCTTTACCGGCTTTGAACAGTTTCAGGGACACATCCTTCTTCTTTCAGTTACATTTCGGTCGGCATCGTTTTCGGTCTTTATCGTATTAATTTTTAGGCTTATTCCAGTGGTTTTAAGTCGTATTTATTGTTGTCTTTTTCTCGCTGCCACATCTCTTGTTGGCCTTCTTTCTTTGGTCTTTTTTCATAGTAATATTAATGTACATTTTAGCTGAAACCATTTTTTCTGGCGAAGATTTCTTTCGTCATGATCGTTGAAAAACTATTTCGTAATCCAACCGAACTTATAAATTATAATTTGCTGACGTAAATTTAAATAATTTGAATAATTTAACAGGTTAGTTACCAGTACCCTGCTATTCGAACTGCGCAAGTTGTGGATTTGATAACATATATATATATATATACAAACAGGTTTCAGAATTGCTTTCGGCTTTTCATCTCGCGTGTAAAGTGGACTCCACGCACGTCGAGATTAGCACCCTCACCCGGGCTCCGGGCCTTTGGCCCTACGCCCAGGCTCGGGGACTAATTTTACTATTCTGTTTCTAGGAACTCGAACCCAGTGTCGGCGAAGCTTTGTGTAAAGTTTGGAACACAGAGCAAACCAACAAAGCCGTCTTGCCCCGACAGGGACGTTCAGGGACCAATCAGGATAGACCGTACACTGAGAACTACAACCACCGACCAGTCGAACAACCACATCTCCAAGCACCTTCCCACGGACAGTGGCCAAACATTCCCACATCGGTCTCGGTGTCACCGTATGGACACTCCGCCCAGGCTCCCATACTTTTTGCGGCCCACCCGGCGTCGATGCCGATCCCAGTCCCCATGGCTGGTGCTCATCAACACGGTCCGACTATGATGCTACCCCAGCAGGCGTACGCACAACAAATGCAGCAACCTCATATGCAGGCAGCGCTAACCTATTCCGCTCAGGCCTTAACCTTACAGGCAGGCCAGGGATATCCACCTGGTGCAGCGAACGCCCAAATGTCCATGAATTCTCAAACTCAGGCCAGCCTCGGTTTGATGCACGTTATTGGACACGAGGAATACATGGGAATGCCACCACAGTGAAATCACTCACCGTTCTTTAAGAAGCTAAACTGAGTCATTGCAATTTCAAAAAAGTGTACAAAAAATTGCGAGAAAGTTCTACGTTAGTAAACTGTTTTCAGCTTGAAGTTGTTAAAATTTCAATTGTTTTTTGCTGTACAAGCTGTGGTAAGTGGTCTAACTAAGAAAACTCTGAGCTCCAGACGGGACTCGAACCCACAACCTTCCGAGACCAGTGGCTCGATAGTTAGAGCGTCCAGCTACACGCTTAAAAACCCGCGTGAACAAATGTTGTGCTGCTCGCCGTGAACAAGTTGTCAACAAGTTGTTTATGCACTTATGGTTCGAACAACTTGTTTACGGATAAATCAACAGTCATGAACAAGTTGTTCCAATAGCACATTTTTATAGCCAATAACGTTCGCACATGATACAACATGTTGTAACAGCATGACGAAATAACAACGATGAACAACAATGTTACAACAACAATGGTGAACATGGTTGATGTATCAACACGTTCTTCGGTTGTTACAACATGCGTGAACAACGGTTGTTGTTTCATCAAGCTGTAACAACTTAATTCTTTGAAAGTTTTCATGGCGATAAACCAATATAAATAAGTTTTGTGGGAACACCACGTAAAATATTTCTTTGCTAAGCTTTCGGCCTGTTGACTCAGGCCTTCATCAGAGCAACAGGCCGAAAGCTTAGCAAAGAAATATTTTACGTGGTGTTTCCACAAAACTGTACTGAATTTTACGCAAGGGCTACTGGACTTGGAGTACCAATATGGCCACCAGTGACTTCAAAACGTTTACTTCTGACCATAAAGGACGAACAATCCAGTTGTATCGAGGTCGATTAGTGGTTCTCACACATCATTAGATATTCATAGCATTTCGGCCAATCCGGTTGCTTGATTTACGTCACATGTACTTGCCTAGAAACCCAGTCTAAGCCAGAGACCAATTAATTCAAGTGCGAGAACAGTACATATGTTAATTTAAATTTTCAATACTGTATTTAGAAATGTTTTCTAAATACAGTAAACTGTGTGTAGAAAACACTTCTAAATACAGTACGCTGTATTTAGAAATCAATTCCCAATACAATTTTCTGTCGCTATAGAAACCAGTTCCAAATACAACAGATTTTTTTTACCTAACAGCGCTTCACAATATAAGCGACTACATGCGATACATATATTACAAGTAAAATAGACTAACAAGAAACCAAACTTATGTTGGTGCAATTAATTATTCGACGACAGACAGAAACCTACGAAAAGCACTAAAACAGTGATGGTGCTTGCAGACTGATTGAAGTAATGAAGTTTAAACATCCATCTACCTTTCATAATATTATGAAGTACATATAAAAGTATACAAGACAGTCACCTCACGCTTTGTTTCTCCGGTATCGACCATTAACATCTTCTGTCTTCTTTAGTTTGTAAAGTTCTACATTATTCCAATTGTCATCTATATTTTCTCTGCTCAATATCAGTCCTGGCTAAATTGATCCTGCTATTCAACATAATCTAATGTATGTTATCCAATAACTCCAACGTCTTGCGAACCAAAACTCCTGGCTGTTTTAAACAAAAGTTCCCCTTGTCTCTGCAAGCGCTTGACGACTAGTCTGTTGTGATTGCCCTCATTGCAATGAATATCTAATGATGTGTGAGAAGCTATTTCAAATCTTCGTTAGTGTTCTAGACTTGGTTGCCAAATCCCATGTGCCGTTAACAATAGCTCGGCTGCGCCTCGCTATTGTTAGCGGCACGTAGGATTTAGAACCACGTCTAGAACACTAACTCGGATTTGAACTATTACTTCGAGTCCTGTCTGGAGCTCAGAGTTTAACTACATACGACAGCTTGCACAGCAAAAACAACTGAAAGCCGGCCAAAGTCCGTTTATATAGTCAAGAAACTTGACAAATGATAGAGCATTGGAGCTTGAAGCTGCTCTCTAAAATTGCTAAGGGGAAATGGAATTTCTCATAAACCAGATTATCGAATCACCCTAATGAAGCTATCAACCAATAATATGCCAGTTAGCATCAAAACGATATTCTTGAACGATCGAAGTAAATCCAAATTTTCCCTTTTTTTTGATGATTTAAATTGGAAAATTCTATTTTAGTTTGGGGGTTGTTTGTGACTGTGTTCGAGGGGTGTATCACTTCCAAAAATCTCTTAGATCTCGCTAAAAATCCGGAAATTCTTGAGAATCCGGAAAGTCTCCAAAATCTCTAAAAATTAAAAAAAAATCTACAAATCTATAATCTACAGAAATTTCTAAAAAATTTTGAAAATTTTTGGAAATCCCTGGGAAATTTTGGAAAATCTTAAATTTCGAATATCACAAAAAAATTCCAAAAATCTCATGGTGTTTTGAACATCCTGGAAATCACGTACGCGTTTTTGGGAGTGATTCACTCCTCGATCTGCTGCGTTTTGTGCCAATCTTTGGTTACTAGGCAACCGTTTTCACACCAAGACGACGACTCAGTTGTGTAAGCAACGTTCTGAAGAAGACCTTTGTGTAAAGGGAAATTTAGAAGTGAATATTATTTCAATTAAGTGGAGTTTATGTAATTTTGCTAACAGAAATAAATCTTTTTTTTTAAACTCCTTTTCATGCGAGAGTACTTGTGTTTCCTATGTGTTCTCCCGTGGGTGCACATGCGTCTGTAGAGGAATCTGTCTGTCTGTAGAGGAATCTGTCTGTCTGTCTGTCTGTCTGTCTGTCTGTCTGTCTGTCTGTCTGTCTGTCTGTCTGTCTGTCTGTCTGTCTGTCTGTCTGTCTGTCTGTCTGTCTGTCTGTCTGTCTGTCTGTCTGTCTGTCTGTCTGTTCTGCGCGAAGGGCTGGCTACGAGGGACACGAACGTGCTTCAAAGCAATGAAGCAGTTTTTGTTGGTCGTATTTTCTGGGCAAGTTCCAAGTTCAATTTTTTCCACAGGCCTACCTACATCTTCAGCACAGAAAAATCGCACGCGTGTTTGGCGAAATACTCATTCAAAATATTGGCCAAATACATTGCGATTATTCTTTCATTCTTTGAGAACAAATTAAATGTTATTTTTAATAATTTTTAAATTTCCCACATAATACATAAATACCGTTTACAAAGTGTTCGAAAACGCGCTGTTTGTAAGCGCCACTCTCCAGGCCTCACGCGTGCTTACGTCAAAATTCGGGTAATAATTCCATGTCCCAAATAACCCAGGTACTTCATGAAAGCCTGACCCCAACACACACCCTAATCCTAACCAATAAATTCGTGAATATAGGACATGGATTTATAACCAAAATTCGCGACGCCCGACACCGCTGCCAAACGTTTTGCGCATGCGCGACGTCCAAGCAAGAGTGGGAAAACATTGAAATATTTGGACTGGTCCGAGAGTCCGACACAAAAGTTAAAATTGTAAGTATACTACCAAAAAGATAAGGTAGGTAATTTGTGCATGGCTTCTTTGTCAATATTGTAAGATATTCTGAATATACCCCTTCGTATAATTTCCTTAACTCTTTTTTTAGAACACAAATGAATAGTCGAGTCTTACTTAGTCTTCACTCCCATTTCTGTTGCAATGTCACGCTTGCGCAAACGTTTGGCAGCGGTGTTTTGAACAGCCCTGGGACGGGTGTTGCGGCGCATGTCCATGCGCATGTCCTAGAAATTCAGAATGGCTGGAATTTTGATTTTCAAGACCCAGCAGGGTTGCCAGATTGGCCTCTTGGAGGCCAAATAACTCGATTTTGGCTTCTTTTTTTCTTGCTTGGCCTCGAAAAAAAAGTTTGGCCTTTTGGCTTCTTTTTGGCCTCTTTTCACTTCAAAGCAATTGTTAAAAATTTTATTGATCTTTAATTGTAAAAATAATTTAGTTGTATGGTAAATGATGTAGGAGGTTGATTTGTAATGTAAATTTCTGAGGATAATCATATGGGATAATCTAGTTGTGTTTTTAGCCAATCACAGTTTATGAAATTCAGCCAATTGTAATGCCAATAAACTAACGAATGACATTGAGTAAGCAATGCGTTCGCAGACGTCCGCCTCTCTTATCTTTTCTCCTTATTTTTCGAATATAATGCCCCGATTCAGTCAACCCGTACCTGTTGCTTCAGTTCCGGTGCTCTTTTTGCTGACTATTCAACCGAGGAATCAAAAAGTCCTGGGTACGAGCTTGCCATTTGGCTTCTTTTTGGCCTCTTTTGAAAAAATAGTAGTTTGGCCAACCTCGTACCCAGGGCCATTTGTAGGGAACTGGGCCAAGATGGTGGGAACAAATGGCCCTGGTGGAGGCCAGGCTATCTCAGCCTCTGATTGGTCAAGAGCTTATGGCGTAAATCAGACGGTTTGATTTTGTTTTGTTTTTTTTTTAAATTGTATTTTGACCTTGTCGGTTGTTCCTGCACACGGCACGGGAAATTATATTTTAAACCATGCAATAATTAGGTGTAATTAGGTATAATTACTGTGTAAAGAACTGAGTTCTAGTTAATAAAATGCGCAATATACTGCGCATTTTGGGCTAGCCTCCACCAGGGCCATTTGTTCCCGCCATTTTGTTTTATTCGCCATCTTGGCCCAGTTCCCTACAAATGGCCCTGGGTACGAGGTTGTAGTTTGGCCTCTTTTGGTGGATTTTGGCTACTTTTCAAACCATATCTGGCTCCGAGCATGCGCTGGAGCCTGGCAAGCCTGAGACCCAGTAAACGGAGCTCAGGAAATGCAACAGTTCTGTATAATTTCCAGAAGAATTCAGTCTCGAAAAATACACAAAACAACACCTTCTTCTGGAGCAGTTCTGTATCTATTACATCTCACCATAATTGAGTTTCACTAAAAAAGACAAATGGTGACAAATGGCTTTGTTTGGACGAAGAAAATCTGGCTGGGAAACAAGGTTTGTATTTTTTGAAATTTGCTGCATGCCCCATGCTAGCTGTACCGTGAACGTTTAGGAAATACCAGAAACAGTTTTGACATTTCCAATTTTCGGAAAGAAGACCCAAAATAAACATAAATGAATTAGGTTAATGCAGTAATTGCGTTTTTTTTCAAAGTCTAAATTAGGGTTTGTACTATACTTTCTAACACCGCCAGAACTCCACGTAACCACGTTTTTAATCTTTACTGGGGAAAAACGACGACAGTCGACAAAGGGAGAAAGTGTATTACTTCTGCCCTTTGTAACACGCTATTAAACACGTTGTGGGACATCTTTAACCTTTTTATTACTCTGTCTGACACCAAATGAATTGGCTAGCCATGTATTATTAATGTGCTAATTAACAGACTGTTGATTAATAATTGTCAGTTGTTTGCTGTACAAGCTGTGTTAGTTAGAAAAACTCTGAGCTCTAAGTGGGACTTGACTAAGTGGCTAGATTCACAGCAAAAGTGCCATAAATATAACAATATCAGCAGGGTTGGGTTATATTTACAGCACTTCTGTGATTAATCTTGGTTAGTTAGGGTTAGAATTAGGGTTATTTTGGATGTTCCTTACCGCGCAACCTTGCAATATTGACAGCAAGATTGCAATGTTGACTAGCTGGTGATACACAGTGACTCCTTGGAAAGTTGCTAAAAATTTGCATTTTAATTATTGAACTTCACATAACATGAAGTTTACTTAAAGTTAGTTGTTCTGACTTTCAATAGAACTTCATATATATGAAGTTCGATATTTAAAATGTGAATTTTTAGCAACTTGCTATTAAAGTGCAATGTTGTTATCAATATTGTAATCTTGCTATCAATATTGCAATGTTGCTATCAATATTGCAAGGTCGCTATCAATGTTGCGATGTTGCTATCAATATTGCAATGTTACTATCAATATTGCGATGTTGCTATCAATATTGCAAGGTTGCTATCAATATTGTGATGTTGCTATCAATATTGCAAGCTTGTGTGGGAAAGAACATCCGGTTTGACTGCCACAGGACATTTTTTACACTGTCTAAGGCCAGATGATTATATTTAAGTGGATAAATTTTAGTAAACTACGGATGCAAAGCTTAATCGCAATGTTGATTAACTTACCCCTGCCTGAGTTGGCTAAAAATGCCCCCTAGTTTGTCTTACCTTGTCTAATGCCAGACAATTTTATTCATCAAAAGGAGAACCGTCAGACATCCTAGGCAGTATTAATGGGTTAAGAAGCGATTAACGCATTCATAGGTGGGCTGGCCAAAAATGAACCCCTTATTATTTTACTCTGTGTTTTTCTCATGAAAAAGAGCAATGGGTTAACCCTTTTATGCATACTGTTCTTGTAGGGCTTTTTATTACTCTATCTAATGCCAGATAACCTTGTGGCAAGCTGTGCATGGAAAGGTTAATCGATCAACATGTATTTAATTGTTACGTACAGGAACTTATTTTTTAATACTTTGTCTAATGATATAATACCAGATGATTCAACTTTCAATGCGGAGATATATCTCTGTATTAAGCCTAGTATGACAAAGTTAAACACTTAAACCCACTGTTGTTTAAATCTTTCACACACATTGCCCTTTATGGGGTATTTCAGGTACTCTGGTTATAATTCTTCCTGTAGTAACAGTGGTCCAATGCCAGATGACCCTTACTGGACCTCTAGGGAAAACAGTTTAGATATGACTGATTGGGTTATCCAGTATAAATAAAGTTAGTGTAGTTTATTCTGGTTTCCTCCTGTAGTAACACTGGACCAATGTGAGATATCCCTTAAAGGACCTCTAGGGTGAACAGTTTAGATATAATTGACAGGGTTATTTAAAATAAATAAAGTTAGTTTAATAAAAATAGCATGCTGTGTAGGCAGTGTTGAAACAACAATAGAAATATAGTAAGGTTAGATATACTGCCAAAACAGAGAATGTAGGAGTCTAACATTTTGAGCGAAGACCCTTCATTGATCAGAGAAAATGTGAATAGGAGTCTAATGTTTCGAGCGAAGGCCCTTCATCAGAGAAAATGTGAAAATGATGATGATGTTTTCTCTGAGGAAGGACCTTTGCTCGAAATGTTAGACTCCTACATTCTCTGTTTCGGCAGTATATCTAGTCTCCCTCGCAGCCGCTGTTAGGGTCGCCATCCCAAACTCGCTCCCCACCAGCTGGTGGGGAGCGAGTTTGGGACAGCGACCCTAACAACGGCTGCGAGGGAGACTACAGTATATCTAACCTTACCATATTTCAATTAAAGTTAGTTTGGTTGTTAGTTTAGTTCAATATACAACACTTTATTTTACTCATGAAACTGAGATGATTCAATAAGATGCGCATAAAAGAGTTGGGAGATGTATTATAATAATTGGTAATTGGCAACCAGCTAGCTGTTGCGGTAACCCTGTCAAATTATTTACTGTGCATATTATTATTGTTATTATTGGCAAAGTTATTAAATAAATAAATAAATATAAATCATACTGTGGTGACTGATGCTGTATCTGGGTGCTGAGTTAGAATAAACAGGTGATAATGCTATCTGGATAGTCTTACACTTAAATTTTTCAGTTATTTTTACACACTGTATTGAGTTAGCAGCAGTGCAAACAATAAAATGGGCAAATAGAACCATGTATACAGTAAATCACACAAATAATACATAATTTGCAGTTAGTAAGTGGATCCATTATACTTTCCATTTGTGTTTGACATATTATCATACAAGTGATCAGAACATGCTCTGACCCATAATGTAATCTAATAAATCCATCTGCAATTACCCCCCCCCCCCCCTCCCCCCCAAGCTTACTCCAAGCACTACGACTTCTTACCACTGCAGTTAGCTTGGTTGGCTGGGTTAGTATTTAGATGGGTGACCAGCTTAAGTTCATGTGAGTAGAGTTGTTAGTTTTCTCCTGCACCTCTACGGTTCTTTCTCTGGGGTTTCTTCTCTTTGTAAATTCAACACCGCTCATAGTTTACCCAATTAGTTGAACTAGTTCATTTGTCATCAAGGGTGAGGGCCATTTGGGTTATCAGATCTGAAAATACTGTCATATGTTATCCCTCAATATACTAAGTAACTTTACTCAAGATGTTTCAGTCTTGTTGTATAGCTGGGAATCTGATCTGAGCCAATCCCATCCAGTTGGGCATTTATTAAGTACTATGAAAGTTGTTCAGGTCAAACAAAAATAATAGTTGGTTTCATGTGTCTTAGCCGTTTCTTATATGGGTAGGTAGGTTAGGAAAATATCTTATTTAAAAAAAATTTTACGCCTAGGTGAGTGAGTGGGTGGATGAGTGCAGGGTGGTGTGTGTGTGTGAGTGAGTACGAGGGTGAGTTGGTTTGCCTCAGTCATGACTCGCTTACCCACTCTCACTCACACTCACATACCCACACATTTACCCACTCACCCACCTACACTCACTCACTCACTCACTCACTCAACTCACTCACTCACTCACTCACTCACTCACTCACTCACTCACTCACTCACTCACTCACTCACTCACTCAATCACCTACACTCACTCACTCACCCACCCACCCACCCACCCACTCACTCACTCACCCACCCACCCATCCACTCACTAGCTCACTCACCCACCCACTCACTCACTCACTCACTCACTCACCCACCTACACTCACTCACTCACCCACCTACACTCACTCACTTACTCACCCACCCACCCACTCACTCACCCATCCACTCACTAACTCACCCACTCACTCACTCACTCACCCACCCACCCACTCACTCACTCACTCACTCAACCACCCACCCACTCACTAACTCACCCACCCACCCACCCATCCACTCACTCACTCACTCACTCACTCACTCACTCACTCACTCAGCCACCCAATGCACCCACCCACCCACCCACCCACTCACCCACCCACTCACTCACACACCCACTCACCCACCTACACTCACTCACTCACTATCCACTCACTCACTCACTCACCCACTCACCCACCCACTCACTCACCCACCCACCCACCCACTCACTCACTCACTCACCCACTCACTCACCTACTCACCCACCCACCCACCCACTCACTCACTCACCCACTCACCCACCCACTCACCCACCCACTCACCCACCCACTCACTCACTCACCCACTCACCCACTCACTCACTTGACCACCCACTCACCCACCCACCCACTCACTCACTCAACCACCCACTCACTCACCCACCCACCCACTCACTCACTTGACCACTCACTCACCCACCCACTCACTCACCCACCCACTCACTCACTCACCCACCCACTCACTCACTTGACCACCCACTCACTCACTCACCCACCCACTCACTCACCCACTCACCCACCCACTCACTCACTCACTTGACCACCCACTCACTCACCCACCAACTCACTCACTCACTCACTCACTCACTCACTCAACCACCCACCCACTCACTCACTCACTCACCCACCAACTCACTCACCCACTCACTCACTCACTCATCCACTCACTCACTTGTGAGTGAGTGGATGAGTGAATGAATGAATGAATGAATGAATGAATGAATGAATGAATGAATGAATTGACAAAGCAACACAGAAAACCTGAAAATGCTCTCTTTCTTTTATTTCCAATTTAAACTTCTTCCTAATATTTAACAAGTATTTCTCTGGTTTGTTCTTGGCTCAGTTCAAAAGTTACATCTCATTCCATTTGCGAAAGAAACCTGAAAGAATTTTTCTTTCTTAATAAATAATTACCTTTATAATATTTTCTAGACATCGTAAAATCTTTCCTAGCTGTGTAGGGTTACCTGTGTTCGCCACTGTATAATGAAAGGTTACGTCATGATAAAGGTGTTTATAAAGTAAGGTGTCCTTAACACCGCTGCCAAACGTTTTGCGCATGTACGACGTCTGAGCTCGTCCTCGGTAAAAGAGCGGGAAAACACTGAAATATTTGGACTGGTCCAAGAGTCCGACACAAAAGTTAAAATTATAAGCATACTACCAAAAAGATAAGGTAATTTGTGCATGACTTCCTTGTCAATATTGTAACATATTCTGAATTTACCCCTTCGTAGTTTTCTTTACCCTTTTTTAAAACACAAATGAATAGTCCAGTCTTACATAGTCTTCACTGTCTGGTTGTTGTCGCCACGGCTAGTTCCCACTTCTCTTGCATTGTTTACTCAGCGAATTCACGCATGCGCGAACGTTTGGCTGCGGTGTTGGTGTCCTCTACGCACGCTCTGATTGGTTGGACTCGGTGCATTTATTAAGCCGGTTTTCCACTAGGCGATTTTTTTCGCGCGAAGCGACTTTCTTTTGTTCGAATTCAATGGATTTCTGATTAGTTCCAGCTCAGAGCTCATGAGACAAAAGAAAAAGTCGCTTCGCGCGAAAAAAGTCGCCTAGTGGAAAACCGGCTTAAGAGAACATAGATCATGAGTGACGTAAAGTGGCGTAGAATGACGTCAACTGGCCGGAAATCCCGCCAAATTCTAAAACTACCTCACTTTTAGTTTGATTTTTCTTCTTCTTATTTTATAAAACAAATAAAACATACCGCTCCTGTGCATATGTACTCTTATAAAGGTACGTTTGACGTCATTTGAACACGAAAGAAGTGTGAAGGCACTCAGCTATCGCCTTGTGCCTCTACTCAACTTCTTTCGTGTTCAAATGACGTCAAACGTGCCTTTTTAAAAGTACATATGCACGGAGCTTTATGTTTTATTTGTTAAACAAAACATTTACCGTGACGTAACAAGCTACGTAACTATTGGCCATTTTCGAGAAGAGTTGAAGACTGATACAGAGCGTTGAGCGCTGGTGTTTTGGGGTCGTTTGGAGCAGAGTCAATCATGATATGGTCTGGACAGTGAGCCCTATATATAATTGGAGTGATATCTTTGTGGTGGACAATGTGCGGGCAGGTAGACCTGAAGTACGTATAGTTCCAGTCCTCTACGCGGTCTGGTCAAGCCTGATCTGGTGAAAAGACCGCGTAGGAGACTGGGGCTATACGTACATCAGACCTACATGTCCGCCATGTTTGACTTCAATCTTTGTCCAATCAACGACCAGCAGAAATCACTCCAGTCATATATGCTGCTCATTGGGTCTGGAGCGCCTATAATGAGCTGTGATTTTATGTTGAGACGATCCTAACCGCGCACAAACCTTTTGTTTTTCGCTTATTTAATATTTAAATAACACGATTGAGCGATTGAACCCAAACGCTGCTATTAGATGACTGCTTTATTATACCAAAAATACATTGTCTTTACCGTGCACAAGTTTGCATAAGCGTGAAGAAAAAGATAGAACTAAGACAACTAAGACTTTTATTGAGTTTCCAGACCATCTCTAAATAGCATGTTCTAGGGATTTTTGGTGAAGGAAAATTCGAGTGTAGAATATATACATTTTAAGACCAAACCGGGACCAGTTGCGAAAAATGCAACTACACAGGCCTTCCGGTAGGAATTGAACCCACGACCTTGCGATTCTTGTGCAATGCTCTGACCACTGAGCCACGGAGGCCGTTGCCGAGAGCTTGATCGCGAGTTTTATATATATTAAGGTGGTAATGCCAGGAATTCCCTAGAACATGCTATGTAATCGAGTGAAATGCCCAATATTACGTCTAATAAACCCAATTCTCTCCTGGCATTACCACCTTAATATATACAGAACTCGCGATCAAGCTCTCGGCAACGGCCTCCGTGGCTCAGTGGTCAGAGCATTGCACTAGAATCGCAAGGTCGTGGGTTCAATTCCTGCCGGAAGGCCTGTGTAGTTGCATTTTTCGCAACTGGTCCCGGTTTGGTCTTAAAATGTATATATTCTACACTCGAATTTTCCTTCACCAAAAATCCCTAGAACATGCTATGTAATCGAGTGAAATGCCCAATATTACTTCTAATAAACCCCATCTCTAAATAGGTTATGTTTGGTAGGACAGTTTCGTTGTCCTTGCGCTACCAAGCATGAAATCTGTCCCTAAAGACGATCCCAAGTACCCTAGCGTTTCTAACCCGTCACCAGTCTTCAACTCTTCTTGGAAATGGCCAATTGGGGTACAGTGCAATTTAGCGGACACCACTCGTCCGCTGACCGCCTGAGAAGGCGTTTAAGTATAGAGTTTATATTAGGATTGAGCCTACAGTCTGTGTGTCACGGTTATGTCGGCTAAACTGCACTTGTTCCAAGTATTTACTTTAGCTATTGCTTACTGTACAGAGTTACCAATGGCGATGTCCAACTCTTGAAGTTTACATATAAGCAAATACCGTTTGAGGTTTTTCACGAAACTCACGGGAATGCTCGGTTGAATTTTTGAAAGCGATTCCTAAAAGCATATAAATAAGCCAAGTAAACTATCGCACGGTCGAACTAGTAACCACTAGTGATGTCATCATGTAATCACAAACGCAAAGAATACGTCATTCAACAGAAGTCCAACTCGTGTCGGCACCATGTCTTCGCGCATGCTCCCAATGACCTATATATAACTGGACGACGGACCTTATCCAAAAAGTAATCGAACGAAGATAGCGGAAATATGGTTCCTTTCTGTCGTGGTAACGACCGCTGACCTTATTCTGCGCAATATTGTTACCTGACTGTGGGCTCAGCCGCGCCCGTAGTCCGATCAATTCGGTCATAAATTAATTGATCAGAAAAAGGTCAGCGGTTACTACATAAGAGAAAGGACCTATGAACCGCCATCTTGGATTTGTTGTCAATTGTCAGTCATTGATATAGGGCGCCTGCAGTCCAGTTATATATCAGGTCAGTGGTGTTGTCTCGCACTTCTTAATCGTCACGACGTCACGTGCCTGGGGAACTTGACAAGATGGCGTAGGATGGCGTAATATGGCGTCACTGGTGGCGAATATTTAGTGCATTCTCATTTATAAGAAGGGGAGCAGTTTTCACGCGAGTAGGACTTTATTGGGACTTGTATTTATTTTCTTGCCCAGGATAACAAGCTCAGTGATTACAGAATGATTACATTTAGGCGTATTTATTTGGTCTTCAGAAGTGTTTTGAAAAACAAACCGAGTGCAAAATGCTTTTTTTTCTTCTTCTCAAAACTTAATCATTTGCTCTCGATGTAAACTTCAATGTTGGACAGCATTGTCAAAATCTGCCCTCGAATTTGTCGCAAGAGAACTAAGATGATTTATGACCTTTAAAGATAAATATAAACAAAAAAGCTGCTAAGCTTTGAAAAGAATGGAATATAGACCTTATTCAGAAATGGCCGCCGAATTAAAATTCTTTTATATACATATAAATTAGCCCTTATGAACTCGTTTTCATGTGTGAAATTCAAAATAATTTTTACTTTAAAACGATGTCAGAAGGGCTAATTTATATGCACATAAAAGAATTCTAATTCGGCGGTCATTTTTGAATAAGGTCTATATACCGTAATATCACAAAACAAAAAATTACATGTCCTTTGGTTCCTAAAATTGCACAAAATCTCAAAATACCGGTTTTATATTATAATCAAAATTCAAGCGAGATTGCAAGGGATTGCAAATGTGAAATCTTGATTTCTGTTGACCCGGCAGCGATCAAATTTATGTCAATTTGTGTAAAAACTTGGTTCAGAAATTTTCCATAGTTGTTATAGGTGACTCGTATTTCACAATGAATCTTGACATAGCCTCTTGGAAATTCGTTCATTTCAACGCCGAAGGAATCGCCTGACGAAATTTTATGACTCAAAAGAGTTCATCATAACGTTAAAGTGCCAATTCAGCGAAATTTCACCCCAGTTTTTTTATGATTGCATTTGAAAGGACACTTAAAGTGAGAAGGTAACATCTTTCGTAGAATTTCGTTTCCTTGCTTCATTCTTAAAATATACTGCATAATGACTTTTTGAAATAGCATCAATTTTAGGATAATCCAAATATTTTACTACATACGTTTAGTGACCAGTCATTTGCATATCAAACAAACCTTAAACTTAAACTAATCTTATTTATACTGGATAGCTCTGTCAGTTACTAGCTAACTGTTCTCCCTAGAGGTCCAGTAAGGGCCATCCCTCATTGGTCCAGTGTTTCTACAGGAGGAAACCGGAGTACCCGGAGGAAACCTGCGATGTTTGGTAGAGTCAAACTGGAAGCACTCTTCTCACATGCGGCCAAGGTGAAATTTTAATCAGATGACTGCAGAGAGCAGGAATTGAACCCAGGTCGCAGAGGTGAACGGCACGTGCGCTAACCACTGTACCACCATTCAAACCTGAATATCTCATGCAAATGTCATACTTATGACATCACTCTGCATAATGACTTTTTAGAAAAGTATGATTTTCTTTGAGAGTGCTTATCGAAAGTACTTAATAAAAATTTGCACTTGCATGTATGTAGCCATGACTGGTCACTAAACGTGTGTAGCTGGGTGTAAAATATTTGGACTATCCTAAAATTGATGCTATTTCAAAAAGTCATTATGTAGTATATTTTAAGAATGAAGCAAGGAAACGAAATTCTACGAATGACGTTACGTTGTCATTTTAAATGTTCTTTCAAATGCAGTCATAAAAAAGTGGGGTGAAATTTCACTTCAGTGGCACTTTAAGCTACCCTGCGAGTCAGAGCCCCTTTCCGACCTACGCAAGCTTCGGGGGAAAGTGGGCTCTGCTAACAAACTCGATATTTCTTTTTGAGCATGCGTGAACGGTTGCCAAGATACTATTTTGGCCCAGGCTCTAACGCGTCACTTCCTATTTTCCTGCTTACGCGTGTTCGTAAACTAGAACTTGTTTGACCAGTTTAAAACCTGACTGACTCACCCCAAACTTGGGGCGAAGATCGAGTTTGTTGGCAGAGCCCACTTTCCCCCAAAGCCTGCGTAGGTCAGAAAGGGGCTGTGACTCGCAGGGTAACTTTAAGCATAAAAGCAAGTCAAAATACCATCTTAGATCTCCCGACAAATTTGAGGCAATATCGATCGTATCTATTCTATATATATATGTATACCATTTTCTACAGATAGACTATGTACAGAGTGTGGTTAGAAGGAGTTGAGCATATCGTGCATAAGTTCTAAGTGATTTTGTCCATTGTGATTGTTCATGTTAGTACCTGTTAGATTGTTCAACTCAGATGGTGTCGAGAATGGTACTTGCGGTGACATGTGATCTTCCATTCCTGGAATGCCATCCATTGATTGTGACATCATGTCGGGAAGGGCGTCGAGTTGTTTCATGTTTGGCGGGAACGGGTAGCCCATCATTTGTCCAATGTGGTTCGGGACTCCCGGAAATTGACCAGGCGTGATGATTGGACCAAGCGTGGAGTAGTGGGACATGGGTGGTAATGGCAATGGTCCCGGTTGTCCCATTGGTAGCGGACTGTCGCATCCATTCGAATTCTTTTTATTCCCGTCTAAAAAAAAAATGTAGATAATGTAATTTGATGTCATCATCATCACCATCCTCATCATCACCACCACCATCATCACCATCACTGCCGTCACCACCATCATCATCACCACCATTATCATCACTCACTATTACTACCACCAAAACTATCATCATCACCATCATCACTTCCACCAACATAACTATCACCATTATCAGACCATCATTACCACCATCACCACCACCAGCGCCACTATCACCAACACCACTATCACCAATACAACCATCACCAATACAACCATCACCATGCAACACCATCACCAACACCAACACAACCATCACCAATACAACCATCACCAACACCACTATCACCAATACAACGACCAACACTATCACCAACACCACTATCACCAATACAACCATCACCAACACCACTATCACCAATACAACGACCAACACTATCACCAACACCACTATCACCAATACAACCACCAACACTATCACCAATACAACCATCACCAACACTATCACCAACACCACTATCACCAATACAACCATCACCAACACCACCATCATCATCACCACCAGCTTGTCTGTCGTAAGCTTGTGATCCGTAATTTACCGCCCTCACCTTTATCGTCTTTCGACTTCTTTCCTGGTCGTTGTCTGTTTGTTACTCGGCAACTGGCTGCGTTGTCTGATTCAGGATTATTTCGTCGCGCTAGTTTCTTTATCTGAAGCAGGAAAAAAAGGTTATTAGTAACCGCTTCATTCTATTTCATTGCACAAGCTAACTGGCTACCAGTGAATAGTTCACTAAGCGGACATCTCATGAGCCGCCATTAACACATGAGCATTCCAACTATCTGTGAAAGTAAACCAGTATGAAGAATACAGGGGCCATGGTTTACCTTCGCTCTTTGATTTTGAAACCACACCTGAACTACACGAACACTGAGACCAGTTTCCCGCGATAGTTCTTCTCTGACCTAAAAATTAACATTGATGAAGGACAGAAATTAGCTTTGAACAATTTTGAATGTCGTCGTCGTTGCTGCTGTTGTTGTTGTTGTTACTGCTGTTATTGTTGTTTCCGCTGTTGGTGTTGGTGTTCGTGTCGGCGTTGTTGTTGTTGTTGTTGTTGTTGTTGTTGTTGTTGTTGTTGTTGTTGTTGTTGCTGCTGCTGCTGTTGTTTCTTCTGCTGTTGGTGTTGGTGTTGGTGTTGCTCCTGCTGCTGCTGTTGTTGTTGGTGTTGGTGGTGGTGGTGGTGCTGCTGCTGCTGTTGTTGTGTCTGCTGCTGCTGCTGTTGTTGTTTCTGCTGTTGTTGCTGCTGCTGTTGTGTCTGCTGCTGCTATTGTTGTTGTTGTTGTTTCTGCTGTTGTTGCTGTTGCTGCTGCTGTTGTTGCTGCTGCTGTTGCTGTTGTGTCTGCTGCTGCTGCTATTGTTGTGTGTTGTTGTTGTTGTTGTTGTTGCTGTTGCTGTTGTTATAAATATTTTTAAGACTACTCACCTTCCGACATGGTTTTGAACTGACTTCAAACGACGACTTAAAAACTTTTCGTTGCTGGCTTGTCAAAATTGTTCGTGGTCTTTTGGCGGGCTTTTTGCCATCGGAGTCTGTGTCACTGTCTGGGTCTTCGCTGTCGGAATTATCATCTCCTGCAAGAAAAAAATAATAACCACTCCTAATTCCAGTTCGTGAAATATTGTATATTTCTTTTCATCTTAATGTTAGGGAGACGTCTTCGACAAGAGGGAACTCGTCGCCAAAATTTGAATGAAACATCGCCGGCGTAAAGGCCATGCGATACGCATAGTTAACTGTACAAGCTGTCGTTAGTTAAAGTGCCAATGAAGCGAAAATTAAGTTTGTCTTGTTTGAAAGAACACTAAAAATGATAGAATAACATCTTTTGCAGTTTTTCGTTTCCTAGCTTCGTTGTTGAGATATTTCAGTTTGTTTGATATGTAAATTTAACTTACAAGATAACTTTGCGTCACTCTTTGCATAATTACTTATCGCAAAAGATTATATATCTTTGTAACTGTCCAACAAAAACACTTAAAATTTACAGACTCTGTTGTAGGAGAAACACTCGCACATGCTTCTTAATTCGCCAAGTGCTTTTGTTCGATAATAACAAAGATATAGAACACTTTGCGGTAACTCATTATGCAAACTGTGACGTAAAGTTATCTTATAAGTCAAATTTGCATATTAAACAAACTGAAATATCTCAAAAACGAAGCAAGGAAACGAAAAGCTGTCAAAGATGTTATATTGTCATTTTAAGAGTTCTTTCAAATAAGACAAACTTAATTTTCGTTTCATAGACATTTTAAACTCAGAGGAAAATTCTGAGCTCCAGACGGGACTCGAACCCACTTGACCTTCCGGATACAAGCCGGACGCTCTCGCCATTGAGCCACTCGAATTCAGACGGTAGACCGAGTTTGTTTACGATATTTATACCTGGGAACTAGTTGAATCGTGTGTCACAAGTACTCGTTGAGCTACAAGTCGCTTTGTGTCAGGTACTGTAATTCTCAGGAATAAACATCCTCGGTCTGCCATTTGAGACCTAGTGGCTCAATGGTTAGAGACTCCAACTAGCATTAGGAAAGTTGTGCGTTCGAGTCCCTGAGCTCAAGCTAAGGGGTTTCTGAGTTTAACACCTAACGACAGCGTGCGCAGCAAAAACTAACAAAACATTACAAACTCCAAGCTGAAAGTACTATATTGACTAACGTTTTGAATGTAAGCAAAAACAATCCGAAGAGCTTGGAATATCTTTCGATTCTCGTCAGAAACTCCGGCAGTAAAACGAGCACGGGTGGCCTCTCACCAAAAGTTAAGCCCGGTTAGACTGGATTAGTACTAGGATAGGTGACCGCTTGGGAATGACCCCGTTATCGAGCTTGGAACTCATGTGAGTAGAGTTGTAGTTGATCTCTCTTGTGCTTCGAGGGTTTTTCGCCGGGACTAGCTGTGATTCGTGGTCTGAACTGTAGCCGTGTTTACACTGTAAGCCATGGTCTGGTCCGGGTAAATGTGTCGTGTTTACACTGGCACAAGCCTGGCCAAGGCCAAAGCATAGGCCAAGAAAAGAAGCAAGCCCAGATTTTCTGGCCAAGGCTTGGCCTAGGCCAGCCCAGGACGTGTTTACACTGACAAAATGTAGGCCAAAGTTAGGCCAAGGCTTGCAGTGTAAACACGGCTTGTGTCGTATGGCGGCTGCCTGGAGCGCCTTCGATATGCCTCGACACGGCCACGTTGATCTGCGTCCTTCGTAATTCAGCCGCTGGCTGCAAGTAAGAATGATTATCCCCCCTCCCCCAGTATTCATAAGACATGAAGTATTTCCACTCACGTTCTTGTTTGATGTGATTTATGGTTGCCATTTGTGTAAAATGTTCTTTACAATATAATTTGTTGTCCTTTAAGGCGAATTCTTGTCCTTTTTCAAGCCGACATTCACACACGACGCACGAGAAACAATTGATGTGGTAAACATTTCCAGCTGTTCTCATGACTAGTTCGTTCGAGGGAATTGGCTCACCGCAGCTGCTGCATTTTGTACCGAATAATCTGGAAGAAACATGAACGATAAAAGGTTAGTGTTGATTGGCTAGATTTTGGTAATATTTTAATACATTAAAGCGCGTGTTTTGCCATTGAAGGCCCACTTGAACATTCAGGGATCATGTAAAAAAGTAATAAACAACGACGACGACAACAACCGCAACAACAACAACAACAACAGCAGCAGCAGCATCAACAACAACAACCGCAACAACAACAGCAGCAACAACAACCGCAACAACAACAGCAGCAACATCAACAGCAACAACAACAACAACAGCAGCACAACAACAACAACATCAACAACAGCAACAACAACAACAGCATGAGCATCAATAACAACATCAACACCAATACTACCACCAACAAAAACAAAATAGTTTGTTGATTGCGCGACCGAAAATGTGTGTAAAATGGAAACGACTTGTTCTCGTGTCGAAGGTGTACAAAATGGCGGCTGCCGCATTTCTTATCGGCTTTAGTATTTGAAACCAGACAAGCGCGTCTTTACGTACAACTAGCTGACTAATTCGACAGTCCCTTCGCTATACTTCACGCCAGTAACTTCACAGTCTCACATCAATTAGATTATCAGGTCATTCTATATTCTCCATACTCCGATAACGCCAAACCAATAACCCTTTTTGCCCGAAGGATAGAATAAAAGCAACAATTAAATAATTGTTTCATTTTAATTAACTAATAATCACATCAACGAGCTAACTAAGACCTTGAGTTAGGCACATTCTAATTGGGTTATCCTCGTACGGAAGCTAACACTTAGTCTAATGGACGAATGGCAGTGTGTACATTGCTGAACCTCATTCATATCCATGTTGTACATGGTTAAATTATGTCGTCAATAGATGAGTTCAAGGTTACGGACGCCATATTGAAAAGGGGGCAAAGAGCCTGGGGCGAGCGCGGTCAAAGGGAGCAAACGCCATATATTTTCATAACAACAACATTTTGATCAACATTAATACCACTACTGGTACATATGATACATACAAATTACAGTTAAATACAAAAAATTTAACATATTAAACTAGTAACAAAAAGGATAAACAAACTTTGATCAACTACGATGCACCCCAGTCTTAGAGTCTTAGTACCTTAATACATTATAATTGATCAAAATTCGTTAATATATCAAAACAGAACTTAGCTACTAGTGCCATTATAGATTTGTCTTTCATTGTGTAAACTTCACGATTTTTGAGCAGTGGGTGAATGATTTACGCTTGTTTTGAACGATTTCGGGTCCGTATCGTTTTGTAATTCCTGTATTACTTCAAGGAAACATGGGGAAAGCTTTGTATGTTATTTTGGAAGGCTTGGAGGATTTTAAAAGAAATCGCGATGGTTTGTTGAGGAATTGTATGCGTGCTCTTCACTGATTTGGTCATGAAAATATTATTCTAGATTCTCTAGGTTCAGCTCACGTCCTTAAAAGTTCAATCTATCACTAATATTTAGAACATCTGCTCGTAAATTGGCTTGTTCATCGCTCCTCGCTCTGTATCAATAGGCGCGTGTACATACAATTCCTCAACAAACCATCACGATTTCTTTTATAATCCTCCAAGCCTTCCAAAATAACTTACAAAGCTTTTCCCATGTTTCCTTGAAGTATTACAGAAATTACAAAACGATACGAACCCGAAATCGTTCAAAACAAACGTAAACCATTCACCCACTGATCAAAAATCGTGAAGTTTACATATGAAAATATATGGCGTTTTCCCCCTTTGACCGCGCTCGCCCCAGACTCTTTACCCCCTTTTCAATAAGGCGTCCGTAACCTTGAACTCGTCTATAATCTGAGAACATGAGTCCGATCCGTACAGTATAGTGAAACTTTTCCATGTTGCGGCGAGGACCTGCGGTCCATTTCCCCTTCCTATAGTCTATTTCCTAAGAAATCCTTCATTTTAAGAAGGTTAATTCATTAACGTCATTACCAATATGAAATAGAGATACAATTCTAACCAGTCGGAAACGACCACACTGAATGTTGTCAGACCAAGCGGTCGCTTACAAAAGGTGGTCGAGGTATTTAATCGGAGGTTATATACTGTCAGTGGCGCAACTAGGCACCTGGGGGCCCGTGGGATTGAATACTTCGGGGGCCCTTTCCGATTTAGTGACCGCATTTCTAGGGGGGTTCGGGGGCATGCTCCCCCGGAATATTTTTGAATCTAGGGTCTCTGAAATGGCATTTCCTGCACTTTGAGGGCACTTTTGAGCAAAATCTAATCACTCACACTCCGATTCAAAATCTGTTAAAGTGGGCAGATTATTTAAATAGATCCATAACTGCATTCATTCCATTCTGCATAGCCTGCGCGCAGACATTTTACCCAATCTCCGTGGATTGGGTAAAAAGTCAGTGTACACTGCATATGCTAATAAGGACACTTCTTGCGAAATTTTTTGGGGGTAAATACCCCCTACCCCCCGGTCGCGCCGCCCCTGCCTGTGGGTGTCAAAGCATCCCCCCACCCCCCAAAAGAAGATTTTCAGTGTAAGACTCAAGACTGTCAGACAAAGTGGCGGGCCCTGAAGGTGCGACAAACCAGTAGAAGGGTCCGGGGAAATGCTCCACCAGGACATTTTTGATTTTCCAATGCCCTGAAACGCTATTTCCTGCATTTTGAGGGCAGTTATAACCATCAGAAAGGGGGGGTTCTATGGAACCTACGGATCTCGTGACAAAATGCTCGGGGCCCCTAATTCCTTTTGCTCGGGGCCCGTGGGGTTTATCCACCCTTCCCAATAGGTAGTTGCGCCACTGTACACAAGTTCGATTCTTGTCTCGGGCTCAGTAACATTTTCTGAATATTCGAACTTGACGAAACGTCTATTATGTTTATACACCATTGAGTCGTAACGCAACGTACGTTCAAATCGTTTGAGTCCCAGTAGCTCAATGGTTAGAGTGTCTCACTGGCATTGTGCGTTGTACAGATTATTCAACCTACGTTCAAGCCATCTGAGTCCCAGTGGTTAGAGCGTCTCACTGGTGCATGATCAGAAGGTCATGGGTTGCACACATATTCAACCTACTGTACGTTGAAGGCATCTGAGTCCCAGTAGCTCAATGGTTGGAGCGTATTACTGGCGATCAGAAGTTTGTGACGTTCAAGTCATCTGAGTCCCAGTAGCTCAATGGTTAGAGCATCTCACTGGTAATCGGAAGATTGTGGGTTGTACACATATTCAACCTTCGTTCAAATCATCTGAGTCCCAGTAACCCAATGCTTAGAGCGTCTCGCTGACGATCAGAAGGTTGTTGGCTAATAATTGGCGTCCTGCTTGGGAACTCAGAAAAAATTTTCGCAGTAAAATAGCTGAGAGAACATTCATACATAATATATAAGGTATTAATAGCCTTTGCACTGACTGGAAAATTAAATTTCTATTTACAAAGTGCTTGCTTAGGACAGATAAGTGCATGGTAACTGATAGTGGTATACACTATGTACTAAACAATGAAGCAACCTTTATCTTCTCACTGGTCTATCTAAAGCTCCTTACCATGTGGGACACTGTAGGAGTCTGCTGAAGGCAGAACAGTTAAGCACAGAATGTGTTGGCCGGCGATAACACATGAAAAATACAGTTATCTCTAACTGCTAGCAATGATTATAAGAGGAACAGACAATATTCTGCGGCGGAGATTTCGAAAGTTATTTTAAGATAGCGTGCAGGCAATACGCACGGACATAAAGATACGACGCTGTCATCGCTTCTCTTCATCTTGAAATCATTAGGGACATACAATTGCCTTTATCTTGATATGTAAACAAACCAATTCCAAGGCGCTTCCTATACCTCGATTTCTGCCAGGATTGTCTAGCTTGGAACATAACTCTCTTTATAATTGCTTTAAACTGTCAACTGGGGTTGTGGAGATCTTTATTTATGAGAGCCTAGACGAGTCGCGACGTTGGCTAATTCGGATGTCTTTGAGCGCCATGTCACGTGATTCAGTGAATATTGTGCTCGTGTACTCGTTCCTAAATTCTTCCCTTCATCATTTGAGCATCTCGGCAGTTGCAGTCATAAGGATTTAGGACGCTATATTAACGTACAGTGTATTCGACAGAAAGCAATCTGCTTAATTGGTGAGGAATAACACCACCGTAATACATGATCTGTAGGGCTTTACATGAAATAAGTTCGTCTTTGAATTATATTTTGATAATGATTATTATAAAGAGGTGAAGGATTCATTGTATTCCCAATTTAAAAATAAAAAATATAGACAAACTATCTCACGTCAGGAGTCAGGTGTAATATCACTTTAACTATACATCTTATATGCTAGAGCTATCGCTTGGGAAGCACATATGACTACTTAATTCTGATAAAGAGCCCCATTGAAACGTCAGTATTTCGTTATGAAAACTATTATCAGCAGTTTACCACATTTTCACTTTGCTCTGTCTTAAAGCATGACTATGCCTTTGCTCTCCATCCGAGCCTCACTAGCTCAATGATTAGAGTATCTACTCTGCTCGAAACATCGGTATCGCGTTGTCAAAACTATTCTCAGCAGTTTACCACCTTTTCACTTTTCTATATCTTAAAACACTGCCTTCGCAGCACTCTACTCTCTTACCAATGACTATGAATTTGCAACCGTAGCTCTCAGTAGCTCAATGATTAGAGTATATAACTGGTCATCAGAAGGGTTGCAGGTGCATCCCTGTCTGGGGCGCAGAAACTTACGACAAACTATATCTAGCTGCAGTTTATCACAATGAAATTTCTAGTCAATTTATATCCTTCTATATAGTTGTGAGTGCTGATTGTCATGTGGGACTTTCTGACATGGCAGACGACAGGTGGACGTCCATAAGACCGAATAGTCTAGCGTAGACGAGCAGACGGGGCCACACATATACTTTTGTCGAACAGGGACAGTACTGCAGTACTTACATATGTCAATAATCATGGAAGCCTGGTCATAGCTCAATCTTAATTTATACAGATTTTCACTAAAGGTAGACCATAGACAAGCTTACATGTTCACTACCCATCTGTGGCACTTCCTTATCTTCCAGTGCCCTTTCCTGGGAAGACTAAACAGCGATAAGGCTATTTCTCGCTAGACTGTTTCCTGATCTCTGATTTCCTGGCATTCATTCCGTTCTAAATTTCTTTGATCTACATGCCAGTCTACTAGGTGGCTGGCTTCCCCTGCCCGAAACTCGATCCATTTAGTCAAAAATTCCTGAGATTGCCATTCTTGGTAACCCAGTCGATAAATTTCGGGTGTTATATATATATACGGAGAATGAAACACAGTCCGCATATACTCACGGATAAGCCGAGTGTCGCGAAAATTTTTTGTTACAGTTCACTATCTTGTTAACTTCTTGTCCCGACAGGACCTCGCCCAGCCCAAAGCTTATATTTTTGTTATTTATTTATTTATTTATTAACTTTACAACCATACAAGTGAGCGAAAGAATTAATACAAGTTAAAAATGAAAACGGTGCAAGACTTGGTCATGGTTGAAGGTATGGTCAACAGGACATGAGTCCCATGTGAAGACAAACCTGAGGGTGTTATTCCCATTTATAGGTGTAATTTATGCCCATTTCTATCTTCAAACTGATTGTTAAATTGGACCACATTACACTCACATAGATGTCTCTCCTTGGCGGGTAAAATTGTCTGGTGTTAGACGGAGGAAAAAGATTGGGTTGCAGCAGCGTCGAGCGTTAACGGGTTGTAAAGGAATGTTGGCCCTTCCTTTCTCTCTGACGAAGGGCCTTCGCTCGAAATGTTAGACTCCTACGTTCTCTGTTTCAGCAGTATATCTAACCTTACTATATTTCGATTGTTGTTTCTATACACTGCCTACGCAGCACGCTACTTTTATTTCAAATTGTATTGTCGTGAGACAGTTTTATTTTATTCTCAAATGAATGAAAGGTTGTGTGCCAACGAAAAGGTCTTCTCAATTTGCAACTAGAGGCGAAGTAACAACCCTGTTCACCAATTGTATTCGTGAAAGCAAACTGTGTTAGGTATTGTGACGTTATGGTATATATATACGAGAGCCTATCCCGTGTACACTTTCAACTACATCTCATATGCAAACGCTACCGCTTATAGAAAGCACATATGACTGAATTTACAACCCTAGCTCTCCATGCATCCACGCTCCATGGTTAGAGCGTTTTAATCGGTCATCAGAAGGTTGCAGATTGAGTTTGACGAACGTCTACCAAACGTCTGTTGCATTACAGCAAACGCTCAAACGTACCACATGCACTACATGTGTATACCTACAGCTCATCATATCAGTGATATCACTTTAACTACATCTCATATGCAAAGGCTACCACTTATAGGTAGCACACAAGCTATGAATTTGCAACCTTAGCCTCAGTGGCAGGTTTGATCCACTGATCTCTGTATAAACTGGATAGGCCATTCCCTGTGGCCATGCAGCAGTCAAACATTTCGTGCCAGTCGCCGGAACATATGACGCATTGCGGCCTTAGACTTGCTCCCAATCCCAAAGTTGATTAGCATAAGCAATCTTGACGTCAGCACGGTCAGATTATCCGGGGGAAGGAATATTAAGTACGGGCTGTGCCGGGGGAGTCGGAAAAGCCGTAAAAGCAAACAAGATGCCCGGGTTCGTTTAGTTTTCACTGTTTAACAACAAATACAGTCAAAAGAGGGCAAGTATACAACCCGAGATCTTCAAAGGCATCAAGATTACTATAAAAGGTATAATTTAAGACATGGAATTGAATCATTCTCAGATTTTATAGTCTGTTTTTCAGTTTATATTATCGTGAAGTTTCTTCGTTGTCGGCACTGAAGAAAAACAACGAAATTTAAAGGTTTTACAGCTCAGTAATAGAAACAAATGCAAGAAATTAGCGTCTTAAACCTTATTGAGTACTTCTTGTGTCCTTACATTCGTTTAAATTTTCTTAAAATAACTCTTTTTGTCTGTTTTCAATCTACGAAAGCTTATGAACTTTAGTGGCAGCCATCTTAGGTAGTGGTCACGTCATCATACAACTAACACGCAAAATCCGGCCCCATGCCCCTCCCTGTCTGGGACTCAGAAACTGAGAAATAGTTTCTATTAAAAACCCCTATATAAACTAACGTTATTTATACTGGATAACTCTATCAGTTATCTAAAATGTTATCCTCAGAGGTCCAGCTGTAAGGGTCCACCCTCATTGGTCCAGTGTTACTGCAGGAGGAAACCGGAGTACCCGGAGGAAACCTGTGGTGTTTGAAGCACAGGAAGCACTGGAAGCACTCTTCTCACATGCGGCCAAGGTGAATTTTTTGTAATCAGATAACTGCACCGTGCAAGAATCGAACCCGTCTCGCAGTGGTGAAAGGCACGTGCACTAACTACTGGGCCACTGAGTATTTGAGTATAGTACCAGTAGTGTATACTGAAGTCATAAGTATAAATCGCCTTGTTGCGATTTTGGGTCAATTCGTCCACATGATGCAAAGCTTCTCCAACTGTGAACAATTTTTAAACTCTTTTAGCTCGTTTCAGTCACTAATGCGATAATAGACCAAGCCTTCCGTTAATCGATTATCTGCTGAATTGTCGCAATTAACTCCGAGCGGATTACGTCTCACTCCTTGAGATTCTGTCCTCTAGACAATAGCGGTTTATCCCACATCTTTGAACGTAATGTGATATGTTAACCCTTAAACGGTACAAAACATATTTGGCATCAATGGTATCGTTGTATATAGGAAACATGTGTATATAGGAACGTATGTGTGTAAAAAATGCCCCTCTCCTCCATTGGCGTTGGCCTACAAATTTAGCCTAGAAGTACAGTTCATTCGAGTAACATCAGTGGGAGTCTATCGGTAAAGCTAACCCTTAATAGAGTTAGTCTGCAAATTTGGCCTAGAAGTAGGATCAAGTCACTCTCTTGAAAATCATTATAATAGTCTATCAGTAAAGCTAGCCCACAATACAGTTGGTCTACAAGTTTGACCCAGGAGTACAATCAAGTTAATTCTCTTTAAAATCATAATAATAGTCTATCGGCAAAGCTAACCCTTAATGGAGTTGGTCTATTAAAATCATTGTAATCAGCTAGACCACCAAGTTGGCTCGCAAATTTGGGCCAGAAGTAGGTAAAAAACTCTTGCTCTAACTCCTTCCTGACTAAATCGTTTCCTTTGGTTAAGGCTAGAATACTTTACTCTCACTGACACCAGACGACTTTCCTCGTCAAAGGAGACCCCTCAGACTCTCTATAACCGATACGAACCTTCAACCTTTATGGAGCTAGTTCACAAACGTTAGCCCAGACGTCCAATCAAGGAACACCAACTCGTTTTCAACTCTTCCATTGTTATACTCTCTAGACCTTTCTAACTGATACTAACCTCCAGCCATACTATAGTTAACAGCGCAACCTTCAGCCTATATGGAGCTTGCTCACAATGGAGCTAGTTCACAAACGTTAGCCCAGACGTCCAATCAAGGAACACCAACTCGTTTTCAACTCTTAACCATTGTTATACTCTCTAGACCTTTCTAACTGATACTAACCTCCAGCCACGTTATTAATAGTTAAAGTTGGCCAACAGCGCAACCTTCAGCCTATATATAGAGTAGCTTCATCACAATGGAGCTACAATCAGTGACAAAAGTGTTGGGACACTTCAACTTAAAAAGCAACATTTTCCGTTTTATGTTCCCCCGGCCCCCCTGTTCAATGTTGGTGACAATTTAAGCGCTCATTTTCACGTTCACAGCGTCCCTTATTTCCAAGTCAACATTGTAAAGGGACGGGGAGGGAGGGATAAACTCTATCACGAGAAAAAAAAATGTAAAATGCATTAAGTTAACCTACAAACACGAAGTGTCCCAAGGTATTTTGTCACTGATTGTAGTTCGCAAATTTATCCTGGAAGTCCAATCATGCAGTAACCCCAACTCGCTTTTAACTCATTCATTGTTATACTCTCTAACCGATACAAACCTTCGGCACAAAAGAATAGTCTAAAGCTGGCCAACAGCGCAGCTGGTCTACAATTTTGGCCCAGAAGTTCGATCAAGTAACACGAACTCACCGCGACATACGAACCACTTGCTTTGAGTTTGACCTACAGCGGAAGCCGGAAATGGCCCAAATATTTGGCCCAGAAGTTCAATGGACTAATCCAGTAACAAGTTAAGAACATTCTTTAAAGTAACCCCTTGTTGCTATTCTCCCATCCATATAAAACACTTTGACATAGAACGACAAAGACGCTGAACCATTCTAGAACTGCCCTACAAAGTTAGCCCAGAAGTTCAATCAACTAATCCAGCATGCAACAAGCATGCAACAAGAATTCGTTAAATAACCCCCTGTTAAATTGCTTTTCTCCAGTCTGTAAGAAACACTTTGAAACGACAAAGCTTGAACTATTATGGAACCGCCCCACAAAGTTAGCCCATGAGAAGTTCAATCATGCCAGAGCAACCTGCCTTATAAAATTACTCCTTGTTAGCTGTTGCACAAAACTCACCACCTATTAATATAAGTGCCCCCTAAAATTGGGCCAAGAAGTTTTATCAAGCATAACAACAACGCGTATATATTTCAAAATATTCTTTGCTGTTAACTATCTATAATCAATACCACATTCATAATATTCGCCTGTCTAAAGCTGGACCATAATTAATGACACTGCCCACAAATTTAGCCAAGACGTCCTATCAAGTATAGCAACAATTCGCTTTTAAAAACATCCACCGAGATCACTGAGTGGGACGTAGCGGATTTCTGTTCTGTCACTGACCACCAGCGCTATCCCGTCGCTCAAAACGTTAGCTTTTCTCAGTACTAAAATCTTGGCAGTTCACATACAAAGGTTTTTGCGTTGCTATTGTCATATCGAAAACACTGCCTATGCAGTAGTCTACCTTTTACATTCGCCATTTATTGTATCTCAGGTTACACTTTCTTTATATAGACGACGGAATGAGACAAATTAAGGCGAACCATGGCCGTTACTCTCTATATAGCGGATACGAAACACTTAACACTTACATATAATAGCAGCTTATGGCTGGCCGTGCAATATAACAAAACTACAACCTCAGAAAATAATCGTTGGGTCATTTGAATCTATTTTATTCTCAACCTCTTCCCCCTCTTCGATGTTGAAAAGCTTCATGCATGTAAACCATTTACAGCTGACGAAAAGTAAAATATATCATTACTGGACAACATTGATGCATGAGGGGGAGAATATAAGGCGAAGCATACATGTAACCAACAATATTGTCACATATTGTAGCTCAAACATTTTGGTAAGAAATTTTGGCCAAGAAGTTCAACCAAGTCGCATGAGCAACTCCCTTAGAAATCACCCAACTGTCGCTACTCTCGAATTCACAGAACCACACTCATCGGCAGTTTACCACTTTTTCACTTTGCTCTATCTAAATCACTGTCTACGCATACACTCTACTTTTTCAAACCCATATTCAGTTAGCTGACAAATTTTGCAGAAAAGTTCAATCGAGTATAACAACAACTCGCTCTGGTGTCATCCTCGATTATCCCTCCCTTGGCCTTGTCCTAACAATAAGATAATAAGTAGTCTGAAAGCGTCTGCAGGACTTGTGAATGCTTAATACACACACGCCGACAAAGTGAATAAGCACTGAGATCCTATCACTATAGTCTTACAGCCCATTTGGCAAAAAAATCCAGTAGGTTCGATTTCTCTCATTAAAATACTACTGAAAACGATTTGATTCAGTGCCGATATGGGCGATAGATACTGAATTTGAACCATCACGAGTCCTTTTGATGTATTGTTTCACTACACATGAGTACTAACTATGCATGCTTTCTAGTTAAGCAAGGAAACTTCTCGCCTCGGGTGTTACAATTAAGCTGACCATATTTTATCCGGAGACATTCAAGAGTGCTTGAAAACCACTTAAGGTTTCTGTGATAAGGGTATATATTGTTGATACAAATCTTTCGAGCTTGTTCGCTCGCTCACACCTAAAGAACACGCTAGAGAACGTAACGAGTTGATAGGCTAGCAAACGAACACGTTTTCAGTGGATTAACCAATATTATAGAGACGAAGATGAAGGAATACTAATGACATTATTGACTTTTTAGTCTGGTGCTATAGGTAACCTAGGCAAATAACTTGAGCGTCGCTAATCTCATCAATGTCTGCCGTTTAGCGCTTTCCGAAGGCTCCGAGCCAAAAACATTCATACATGACCAATTCATGTGGCGTGGCTGTTTTGCGTCGTTGACTATGCTTATATCTTTGTAAAAACCTGGCTTTGGTAACTGGGCATCTTAGATCTCACACCCCAAGTGATCTCATGCACGAGCTCAGTTGTAACCAATTATCCCAAAACTTTGTTTGGGCTTTTTCAGTCAATGCATGCAACTTATTTAGATTGACTTCCGTGGGTTTGGCATTTGATATTGCTCCCAAACCTCGTAACATTCCCAGTTGTCTGTTTCCGTCGCGGCATGTACGTGAGCTATTTTGGGCCCATACTTCGCCGGTGTAATTCGGCCGCTATATTGTCCCTAGAACTTTCTCTGTCTTCGAGCAATGCAACTTATGTTAACAGACTGAAGTACATACATGCAGAACTCTAGACTAAGCTTTTGGCTACGGCCTCTGTAGCTCAATGGCCAGAACAGTCCACTAGTATCGCAAGGTCGCAGGTTCGAATCCTTTATACTTGGAACTCGGAAGGTCTTGATGTTGCCTTTTCACAACTGGTGCAATGAATATTTACACTCATAATTTCCTTCTCCAAAAAAACATGCCACTCGGACATCGTTTTGCCATTAGTTCTTTTCAGACTTCGCTTCAAAAACTCCTTACGCAAACCCTATTGTGTTTCCCTGTCTCGCGTGCGAGCTATTTTAAACTCATGCCGCAAAGAGATACCTCATTAAACATTACGAATATATGTCCACTTTTTAGTTTCAGTGTTTACTTAATTTACCCGCATTTTTTTGAGTCTGATGAAATTGTCTTTGTACGCTTGTCTTTATTCAGTTTTCAGCTTTGAAAATATTTTTTCTTCTCACAACGACGGCTTTCGATCATTGACATTGGTGATTTATTTTCATATCTGACTGTACATTTCACCAGATTGTTCAACTCCTCCGACTTCGTATGTTCAAGAAAGGCTTCCTCGTAAACTGAGTATATAGTATAAAAGTAGAGTGCCTTGTATATAGATTGTGTACTGTTTTACCACAGTTAACGGAGTAAGACCTATAGACGGAGTACAGAAAATCAGGAAAGTGGTGAACTGCAGAGATTTGGGAAGAACGCGTTTCGACCCAAAGTCGTTTGTCATTGATGCAAGACTTTGTAAGGTCATACAGTACTTGTATTTCGTTCTCTATAAAATGTCGGGAGAACTCCTTAACATTTTCCTAAAAACCTACAGGCAACCGATAGCCGTGTGTACCAACACCCTTATTGACATAAAATTGCGTGTGTGACGCAAAGCTCTGAAACAGTAAAGAAATATTCAATTTGGGTCGACCTCGGTGGAACTTTTGTTTTTTAGTGTATCGGAAGTGAAGAATACAAAACCCTTACTCTCGGGACACAGTCTCGTGGTTCTTTTCTGTTCAGAAGCTTTCGTTCCGGATGAGACGGTTGTTAGTGTACAAATTTGATTGTTCAAAAACGATGAAAGCAACCCTGCGGGTTGGCTTGTAAATTTTGCGATGCCCAACAGATGTCGCGAGGCAGTAATTTTCGCAGGAGAGATCTTTCAACGCTTTTCCCAATCCGACCTTACACAAAAAAAAAGAAAACAACACCACCAAAACAACGCTATCTCGTCTCATGAGATAACACTTTCCTCGCGACGCAATGCAAAATCAAATCGTTTGGGAAGCGCGTCATGTTTGCTAGGGGAATTACGTCCGATCGTCGTATTTGATTTAGCAGTTTATGCCGCCGGAATCTCTGACTTGCAAACTTATCCACGCTGTTTACAAAGATCTTATCGTGTCAGGCCGAGGTGTCCACCCCAATCGTGGCGGCGTGCCTTTGAGATTTAGATTGAGTTGTCTTTATCTTGAATTCCTAGTCATATCGAATACTAAATATATCCAACATTGCTTATATACAAAGCGTAAAGAGACTTACTTGTATATAGCCTCGCTTCTGCTCTATCCTAAACGAAAACGACGCTTTCGTCAAACTATAGTTATACACCGCAGTTCCGCAATACATGCCCCGAAATCAATATAACTGGCCAAAATCTATACGCCTTATATTTGCTTTTCCCAACCGTCCGATCACAACAACTCTTTCTCTCACGAAAACCCCACTCTTTTCCGAGTGTCATAAAGTACTTTTAGAAGTCTAAAAGCGACAGTTATATTGGAAGCTCTCTTCTGCCTCCACTAAATCCAAAGGTTCTCATGTTTTTAACATGGAAAATCGCTTTACTCAAATCCATCGATTAAGCCCCGCAATTAGCACCACCAACGAAAGCAATTCGCCCCACCAAAAATAGACTTCATTCTCTCGTCTAGTGTATAACACGTTAATCAAGAAATTTCTCGATTGAAATGAGGTTCCTTTGGCGAGTAGTCGGGGAGCAAAGTGACCCGTTCTTTTCAAACCCTTGGTTCTGCGTGTGTGTAAATGAGTCGATTTTTATCGCCTCCCGGGAAGTATCTTATCTCATAATCGCTTTTCCTTTTCTCATGCGAAACATAAAAATGGTCTGCTTATCTGCCTGGAGTCTTCGGGATTTTAGTTGAAGATACTGCGAGAATGGACATAACAGACTTGGAATTACAAAACCATGTGCATAAGCTCCAACGACAGATGGCCCGGTGTTCGAAAGACACCAGAAACTCTTTGTGAATGCAAATTGCATACAGACTAGCGTGAGAATTCGCTTGTTTTTGCTTTGTTTGCGGTGCCCCTGACACAGCGCTATCCCCAGTTGGAAAAAAAAAAGCGTAATATATCCTCGAAAGACGTAAGGTTGATTTTTATCGACTCGAAGCCGAGATTCGCGTGCTGATTTGACTCGTTTAAATTTCAGTCTGTCCTTAATTCTTTTTCCAAATTTGTTCAGCTGCGTGAAAAAGATTAGTCACTCGGCAACATGAAATAAAATGTTACGAGGTTTTGTGTTGGTTTTGTGGTTGCTTATGTGCAAATAAGATGACTGGAATATCGATCGGGGGGTTGTCACACGAATTGTCGCCGACCAAAGCAATCTTTACGACCTTCGGTTCTTTTTTACATCTAAAACCCAACAGTATTTTGTTGTGTTTTGTTTTTCCAATGAAAAATCCCCTTGTACCTGCTGCGTATTAAGAAAACTGACCCCAATTCTGAAATTTCTTAATTCCTAAAATTCGTATTATGAATGATTTCCCTATAGTCTTTGAATTTATGTATCTAAAGAGGACCGATCAAATGGAAGACGTTAAATTCGTATTCTTGTTTAAGTTGTGTTAAACTTTCCCCCAATGGCTTGAAAAGTATCGTTGGCGTTGCTAAACAACCGTTCAAGCAATACTCGTCTTCTGAGACTCTGAGTATGATTTGTATTTGTTCATTGATGATATGTGCACTGACAGGCTGTTATCAGAAGCAATACTTCGAAATATAGGATGCATTCCGTGCCAATTTATTTAACCCAAATGGTCAAGGACAATCTTCCCCTATGATTTATTCCACAATTTTGCTCATGCAGTTCTTTCCAGAGAATGAGTTGCAAAATGTAGAGAAAAGCACCTAACTTAATTGTATGTCGCTATGTCGATGACTTTCACTCGCCAACGATGGGTGTTACCTTGTGATGTGGCAGTGTATTTGAATAACGTGAGTGTATATGCACGTATACGCTCTTTCGAAATCGTAATTTTCAATATTCTTTGTATTTGACAAGTGGTCGAGTTAAGCACTTAAGCGTTTTCAAGTGTTTAAATAAACTGTTTCACAATGCGTCGTATTAATAGTGTAATTATCCATCGCTCGTTTGTCGCAAGTTTCCTGCCGTTTCTTTTAACAACAGTGGCGAAAACTGCCCGATTCGGACTGGCTACGTGGCTATTTTTACCACAAGAAAACCCAAAAGCCTCCACCGATACCAACTATTAAAACAACCGTCCAAAACAACACACGGCACTCTTAGGAAACGAGTTCTCTTGCCTCGTTCTTCCTTGAAAACTAAACGCTTTTTTCGCATTTTATTGTATTGTTATATCTCGGGATTTTTGGAGCTGATTTTTTTAAACCAAAGAACAAGACGTTCGTCCTAGCCAAACAGGATTTTGATAACGACCTTTTAATGTCAATGGATAATTTCGTTTTCCCTATTCCCGTTTAGTTTGCCAATTTTCAAACGAAAACGAAGTGTAGACCGACGTCTGGGAAATAATGAGTCGGAAATCCTTCTAATTCTCTCATCCCTTCCCCTGACCACATTATTACCTCAAGCTGCAAAAATTTTTTGTACTACAGAGTATTTATTGCGGCTTGTAGGCAAACTACGTAGCCAAATGAAGGCCTTGTTTTTGAAACACTAGTCTGTATATAGAGCCATACAGACTGTGGGTGTTGATGAACGAACATATAAATCGTTTTCAGTGTATAAACTAGAGGATAGTTCGAGTATAGCTAAACGCTGTAATTGAGAGAGCGTTTTTAAATGCCTTATTTTTAAATGCCTTATTTTTAAAGCAATATACAGATCTAGGAACTGTAGTATATAGATGAGGAAGAAACCTATAAATCGTTATCTACAACTACGCTGTAATATACAGACTAGTTTATATAGAGAAGCAGAACTGGAACACCGAAGTACGTTTCAAAAGTTCAAAACATCGCCATCTGGGTAGTCCAAGCAGAATTTTGACGACAAGACGAAACGATATACTATTAGGAAAGTCCTAAATCGCTACTGACTTTATAACTATAGAATTCTCGTCCAAGAATCAGAGAATTGCGCAAAGATGACTGATAAAGCTTGTGGGTATATCTTACTAACGGAATAGCGTGACTCCCAACGGGCTCTCAGTTGCCCTATGTCCGGTTCTCCACCGTGTACACTCAGGATGAAACAGCAGTGCTCGCTGCCTGAAGGATAATGTCTCGCTGAGTTCGTCAACTACATTGTGCCACGGCTACTCAATTAAATCAGTTATCTGTGTGAGGAAGGCAAGCGAATCGTTGATAATGATGATTGGGGGTTTTCGGCCTGGGTAATTACACGGCGCTTGTCCCCCTTAAGACTTTGTCACAAAAGAAGTGCTAGTTTGGATAAACTGACCGGTCATAACAACCATTGGGGTGCATACCAAGGCAACTTTCATGGCTTTCCGCAGCCGAGATCAGACCGCGGTCCCGTCCAAAGCCCTCGAACCTAGACACTACAATATAAACGAAAGACTACAATACACTTACTTCTCATAGTCTTTACGACAGTAGAGCTTTCTTTCTCGACTAAAACACTTTCTCGACAACTGGCAATGACATATACAGCACTGTAGACAGCTCTCGTGCCACGAATCTTCTGTGACTTTCATCAGAAATCTGTCCTCTATAGGCTGATGGCATCCTGTGCAAATATTCGTTGTATTTCCAGCGAGACAACCCGAACCAGTGTTTCCCCCTGTAAAAGAGAAACACGAAGGTTTAAAGAGGTGGAGTAGGGAGGACGCGGAGAGATGAAGAAGAGTACAAGTCCACACGCGACTTGTGTTTTGTGTTTGTATTTTTAAAAACCAACCGTTGGGAGAATATGCCCCGGTATCGTCCATAGTCATCGGGATGAGGGATGTTTATTGTAATGAAAAGAAAATATGAACTGCCCAACGTCGTAACTCCTTAGCAGCGTGATTACGTTTGCAAGAATGTGTCGCGGGGCTACGTTGCTTAGCTGTGACTGTTCCTCGTCGCTCACGTTGCCGTTGCTCACTCCTCGTGGCCTTGCTCTGCTCAGACGCAGGCTCTGGTGTTGGTTCCAATCAGGGCTACTATTGCCTTGTGATCTCTTATCGCAGCAGCTCGAGCTTCTGCCTCTCTCGCTCGGTGCGATCGTCAAACCATTAGCACCTGCTTCGTTGGCTTGTTGCTCACTGGGCCTATGTCCGACAAACGGTGCGTACGTCGGGGAAATGCGTCGAAGAGCCGCGAGACTCGCTTTCTGGGGCTACACGGGCACACTGAACGATATAAAACCTGTACACAACGCGTTCCGGGCAAGAGCTCCTATATCCTCAACGTCGCGACTCGTTCGAGTTTGGTCCTCGGCGACGTCCGCGTGAAAGAGTCAATTGACATTTACTTTAAGTTGGCGTAGCTTGTCGGCAAGCCCCCTTTGTTGTCTTTATAAGGTTAATGACATCTGACACTGAGATTAATTGTCACATGACTATACAGCGAAAAGAAAGGAGAGAAGACGGAGGAGGGGGAAGGGGGGGAGGGGGAAAATGAGTGAACTGACTGATGTTAAGCCCGACCACGACCAACTCTTATCTGTAGTCGTTTATGAGGGGAGGAGAAAAATTCTCCGACGTGGATTTCCATCCGGGTTTTTGTGGTCGATGCGTTTTTGCGATAGTCGCGGCAGGCGCTGGAGATTTGCGAGAAAAAAGAATGAAATTATAACGTTCTCGGTTTGTACTGTTTCTCTTTCGCTTGTAAATGAGGCTACACAGTCGGGACTCTGATCACCCTGTGCCATGATCTTTTCAATTCTATTGTGTACCATGTCGTCGGGCCGGAAAGAAAACTACGGCCAATGACAAACACAGGCTAAGCAACAGAACTAAGAAACCGCCGTGTTCGACACACGTATGTGAATACCGAACGGGACGGTGGCTTACACCTGCGGTGAGCGGGGTAGATTTGCGGTGTGTGTATGCTCGTAGCGAAAGGGATCGCTTACACCGTTCTAAAATCTCACGGTTTAGTGCCAGAAGTGAGTAAATCTATTCTAGATGACTTGTTGTGTGCCCGCGAAGAACATTTCTCGCCTTGCCAAAATGGTTTAGTTTGTGTGCGTCAGCACCTTGGATAATTACTTGGTGCTTTGTTGACACGAATGGGCCTCAATCGGTTACCGAAACAGCTCTTTCCCGCCCCCTGTAACGTAATCTTGTCAGATTGGATTGTTGTCGGCGTTCTTGAAAGGGAATTTTCGCATTCGATTGCCGTTCATTGGCAGTGTCGACCCCGGCATATTCTCCAACATGTCGTTTGCCATCGGAAAAACCGGTTACACCGTGAGCTTAATGGTTCAGAGTTCCCTTCTTGTCTTTGGGTTAACGCAAAACCTACACCGAAACGCTAAAAGGGGACAGCTTTAATAGAAACTCTAACCTGACTGAGACAACATATGGAGCCGAAAACTGAAAGCCGAAGCAGAAATGCCGAATCGAAGCTCGGACGTCGAAAACATTGGAAAGCTTAAAGAGCGTGAAATCTTTCGTCCAAACTCTAGTCTCGTATAGAGAAAGCCTTCTCCAGAAGGGCTTGGTACACGCCTGCTATTGTGCCAGACGTTTTCGCTTCCTACGTTCTCTTCAGTGTCGTGAGCTATCGCGATGAAAGATCCGCACACGAAGACGTTCATTTTTAGCTATTTATTCAAAAACGCCGGTTGTTTAGTGTCCAGATAATCGCGCTTCCGTCCCCCTGACACGAAGACAAATTGAGCGATAATTTCGACCGCAGTGCAAGCCCAATTCAGTCCAACTACAGCTCCCTTCAGGGGACTCGTGTCGACTTAATTCAATTGCCCTGTAGCGTTTGGCCTTTACACACGCAAATGCCTTGGTCCCGGTTATACTTTCAGATACTTTCAGGCTTTCACCACGTCGTATCATTCTTTTCTTGTTTCGTTCGGCTCGCTGAAAGATCTACTGGCTCGAACTACGCTTTGTAAATCAGACATGCAGCTGTTTCATTCAACGGTTGTTCCTCGGAGGCCGACCGAACACCGAAAACCCGCCCAGCGAACGTCAATGGCGGCCGTTTTCGCGTTCGCAACTGATTCTGTGTTTCCTACGACTCAGGATTCGCGTCTGTGAGTTCTGGTAGAGTCGGAGCTTCGACCTAGAATATTCGCGTGACCCTGTTGTAAAAATGCCCTAATCTCTGTCCGGTGTTAAATCTAAGACAATGGTCGGTACGAGGCCCACTGGCGGACACCGCTTTGCATGGCGTCGTGCTTGTCATATCGTCGTAGTCAAAACAAATCGTGAATTTTATACTGCAATTATCCAAATCGTTTACTAAGCGATGGGGCTTCTCCCCGTGTTAAGAATTGCCATCTCGGTGGCGCGGTTGGAGCTCTGTATGTAATTGTTACCAAACTCTGAGTGATAATTAAAGAGTTATAGATCATTCAGCTGACAACTGATGGCGATCAAAGACATCAAAGACATCAAAGACCTCTGCTGAGTTTTGGGGTTTTTTTTCAACGCCGTGGCCAGTCAGATAGTTTTCAAGTTTCTTCCTCATAGCTATGAAGCCTTAGCTGAGCTACATGGCTCTTAAATATATCAATATTATTGTCTATATATATATATTTATATATTCAGTCTTTTGCATGTCGCATTATATTTGTCGTTTAAGTGTCGTTTGAGAAAAAAATCTACACATGTTAGCTAACCATGATTTTTGCATCTGTATGAACTGTAGCCTTGTGTGTATATGGGATATTCCCTATCTATCTAGCTACATAGCTAAAGGCTAAAGTACTATGCTGTCCTCTAATAGCTGTTCACGGTATGGCAGTATTGCAAAAGTATAGCTGTATAGCTAACAGCGATATTTCTATCTCTATGGAGTAAGGACTGTCGTGCATGAAGCACTGATTTATACCCGAGCTAGCTATATGCGTAAACTAATCTGTGGTCCTCTTAAACCTCAGAGTATCATTTTTATATTTTTGCGTATATCGGTGTTGTAGGAGAACAAAAATAATGCCCTGTAGCCATCAACTTAATATGCATACAGTTTGTATATTTATATGTATACATATACGTTTCAATTTTTGCTTCTAAGAAAATCAAGCTGTGTTATATGCATTGAAAAGTTGCTGGTAACTTTTTGAAATCACTTTGAATCGCTAAATTAACGGTATTCGCAAAGGATTGTTATGAATAGTTTATACGAATGGAGCTGGGTATAATCCCTCGAGCGCCGCCGAATTCACATCGAAAGTCGGAGCGAAGATCTAACTGTTGGATTTAGTTAATGCGTTGCGGAAGTACTGCTTTTGAACGATTGAAGCTTAGGGATCAGTCTATTGGTTCTGGTATTAAATATTTCGGCTTGTCTTGAAGATACTAGCTGGCTTGATAAACAAAGATTGACCGCTTAAAATTGAAGGACAATCGGTATAGGCAATCCTATAGGTGGCTTTTTAGGGGTTTTCTCGCCTTGTAAATCATGTGAGTGACGTTCCTAAGTGTGTTTGATGTTGTTAACTATACTGGAATGACGCTGCTATTTTTAGGGTGGGCCAATGAACAAAAAAAGTACAAAGCCAGAGGAAAAACCCAGAATGTATAAAATTTATACGAGTCTGCATTTTATTCTAATAATGACATATTTGTTTTACATACTTGACTACCATTCAATCATCAGTATACACAGAAATACTGTTTAAACTTTGCGAGTGTGTGGCTAAATTTAGGTATGCCAAACTAGGGATAGATCTTGGGCGATTATACCACGTTGCTGGACCGTTGCTTTTTAAAGCATTCCCCAAACTGATTTGATCAAGTTTGAAACCAATATTATCCCACGAGTTATTACTCAGCAAGTTTCGTAAAAAGGCGCATCTTTTGTGCTTTGAATTGGGACACCGATGAAAACAAACAAATCTTGCGTCAATTTGAAGAAAATTTGCATGAAAAATCTATTGACGTTGTCTAAAATAGTGACAGTTTACCACCGGGCCCCTCGTTACTTGTAGTTACCGATGATTTTTCGCTCCGCTAAACGAAGATCAAAAATCGCAGTCAGCTCAATTTGGGTTTTAAAACAAGCGCTGTTGAAGCGAGGAATAGCCGTTTAACTTTAATTGCAAAGCACACGCGTTGGCCTTTATTGTATTGATTGCCTCTCTCCATGACCTGCTCTCCTGTATTCCTTACCCCTTGCTAACATTCGTAAAGTCAGCTGCGAGAGTAATTGAGTAAAATAGCCTGTTGCCTACAGTTACGATTTTCGAACTGTGGGAACTGAAATTCGAATCACTTTTTTGCATAAACTATAACTCTAATAATTTAGGAGGTGTTTATATACGAAGGAGGGCCAGCTCGCTTAGTAGGGCTAGCCCGCTTTGCCGAGATCCCGCATCTGAAGCCTGGTTTCCATATAGTTGTAATTGTTGTAATTCAGTCGGCGACTGTCGCCGATCAAGTCGTACAACAATGAAAACTTGATGGAAACGCTTGTTATAACCCAATTGGCGACAGTCGGCGACTGTTGTAGAAGTTGAATCAGGTTCAACTTCTACAACAATTACGACAGTCGCCGATGCGACAACAAACCGGCCAAATCCTTTCAAAAACCCTTTATTTTGTTAAAGAAGTCTACTAAATGACTAGTTCGAAGACTTTGAATGCCGTACGCCAGCTCAAATGTTTGCAACTGTCGCCAAACGTTCACGAAACATGAGTTCAATACTGAACTTGTAAATAATGCTTGTTATATTGTTATATAAACTGTGAAAATGATCACAAACAAAGTTTTAGTCATTCAATTTGTTTTTGAATATCAAACTTAGTTCATCTGAACTTTGTCAAAACCGAGAAGTCCTCAGTCCGAGCGAATCGGCGATTTGAATTACAACAATTACAACTATATGGCCGACTGTTGTAAAAGATCGCAAACAATCGCCGATCAATCGCCGACTGAATTACAACAATTACAACTATATGGAAACACGACTGTTGTAAAAGATCGCAAACAATCGCCGATCAATCGCCGACTGAATTACAACAATTACAACTATATGGAAACCAGGCTTTAGCGTAATTTTTTGTAAAAATTCGTTTGCGTTTATATGACAAGAGAGCCAGCCCTCCTAGGTGAGATCTCGCTATTGACAACCCGAGATCTCGCCTATAGGAGGGCTGGAAATTTCCCATGTAAACGCACTCAAGAGGACTGACCCTCTTACTTAGGAGGGCTAGCAAATCGAAGCTCAGTATACACGGTAAAGTTTGCCTTTACTAATATTTTTTGGTCAACTTTCTATTTTACAAGTTGCGTTTGCTGATGTAATATTTAAAACACGAGCAGGATTATTTTATCAGATTTAAAACCACGAGGGCGCAGCCCAAGTGTATTAAGCCTGGTTTCCATATAGTTGTAATTGTTGTAATTCAGTCGCCGACCAAGTCTTACAACAATTGCGATTTAATGGCAACGCGAGTTGTCATGTAATGCAATCGGCGATCGATCGCCGACTGTTGTAGAAGTTGAACCGAGTTCAACTTCTACAACAATTACAACAGTCGCCGATGCAACAACAGTTAATGGTAACATCAATCACCGACAGTCGGTGATTAGGTTTTGCAACCTAAAAGACCAAATTCATTACAAAAACCGGCCAAATCCTTTCAAAAAAATCTCGATTTTGTCTACCAAATGACTAAGTGGAAGACTTGAGCGCCAAACTCCGAACTCAATGTTCGCAAATGTCCTTAAACGTTCACGAAACATGAGACTCAAAGCGGCAAAATTACTGCATGCTATATTGTTATATATCCTGTAAGAGTGATTACAAACAAACGTTTAGTCTTTCCAATTTGTTTTTGAAGACCATATTTAGCTCATTTAAGCATTTTAAAAAACTGAGAAGTCCTGAGTTCGAGCGAATCGACAATTTGAATTACAACAATTACAACTATATGGAAACACAACTGTTGTGAAATATCGCAAAAAATCGCCGATCAATCGCCGACTGAATTACAACAATTACAACTATATGAAACCAGGTTTTAGGAGGGCTAGCAAATCGAAGCTCAGTATACACGGTAAAGTTTGCCTTTACTAATATTTTTTGGTCAATTTTTTATTTTACAAGTTGCGTTTGTTCATGTAATATTTAAAACAGAGCAGGAGTGTTTTATCAGATTTAAAACCACGAGGGCGCAGCTCAAGTGTTTTAGATCTGATAAAACACGTGATGCGAGTGTTTTGAATGGCTTCAAAAACGATTCGTTATTGGATGTTATCTTCATTAGTATTCTTTATATAAAATTGTATGTTCATTAGTATTCTTTATATAAAATTGTATGTTCATTAGTATTCTTTCTGACGTCAAGAAGTTTTATCAGGTATAAAACCACGGACATGGTACTGATTTCCTTTGTGTTTTCCTCGTGAATTATTAATGAGTTTTTGAAGTGTTTGTTATAAATTCAAATCGCGTTTTAGGTCAAAACGTCAGTGTTTCGTTCTCAAAATCTCACCAGTTCACCATCTTTAGGTTTTTCTATACATGGTAACACACTGCCGACACAGCAAGGACGTTAAGAAAACACGACGACTACGACTCCTAAAATTAGCATACGACCCGTTCTCTACTTTTATATTACTCCATGATTTACTCTGATATATATAGTAATATTCTTTCTCTGATGAAGGACTTTGGCTCGAAACGTCAGTCCCAGTAGCTCAATGTTAAGAGCGTCTAACTGGTGATCAGAAGGTTGTAGGTTGTACACATATTTAACCTACGTTCAAATCATCTGAGTTCCAGTAGCTCAATGGTTAGAGCATCTCACTGGTGATCAGAAGGTTGTGGGTTGTGCACATATTTAACCTACGTTCAAATCATCTGAGTTCCAGTAGCTCAATGGTTAGAGCATCTCACTGGTGATCAGAAGGTTGTCGGTTGTGCACATATTTAACCTACGTTCAGCTTTCTGAGTCCCAGTAGCTCAATATTTAAGAGCGGTTTACTTACGATCAGAAGGTTTCATGCAAAAGTCCCACCCAGGACTCAGACATTTGTCAGAATATCAGGATCTGAAAAACTTACGTCAAATATGAGCCCGCATACACCTTCACATTTAACTCAGCGGTTGCGCATTGGACGATAAATATGACACATAAGACTTTGGAATGGAATGGAATTGAAATCTTGCATATCCTTATGGGTAATCGCTATATTGCGTGTTAATATGTCGTGAACGTTCAAGGGTTTCAGTCGTTTTGAAAGTAACACTTGAAAACTCACTTGAAAAACGTATAGGTAGGTGATAACTAATACCCGATACCTTATCTGAATACCGGACGAAAATATAGCTATCGGGATTTGCCGGCTTCTAAAGGAAATCCTGCACTTAAAGTGTTAAAAACTCGAACGCTATTCCCGGCTTTTGGTTTCCCACGATTCTTTAAACCCCCAGGAAAGTCCCTTGGGAAAATCTTTGAATTTTTTAAAAAAGAGAGTTTGTCTTCTGAGTGTCCCTTGTCTTTTAAGTATCCCGGAATTTCCGCTGTATTTCTATAATCCTAAAATTGCGGATTAAGTGCACTGCTTGTCTGCGATCGCCTAAAGGTGCTTTTTCAGTGGTCGCAGAAACTGTCTGTCAGCGAGCTGAAAGTCTTCTTTTTCTTTTGCTTTTTCCCTTATGACGGGGTCGGTCGGGAGTGCAGGAGTATAGCTGCCATCTTTTTTGGTCTTTGATATCTTCTTCCTTCAGCTCCCTCCTTTCTAGGTCTTCCTTCACTCCATCTCTCAACCCCTTTACTGGCTTTCCTCTCTTTCGTTTTCCCATGATTGGCAGGTCACAGCTGCTTGTCTCAGGAGATGCTTGTCTGAGTCGTGCATCCCTCAACTTTTCAGATATGCATTCGACTCCAGTTTGCTGCCTGACTTCTTCGTTGGTCTATATGAGCGAGATGCCCTACATCTACCGTTCCTATCAGTAGCATTTCGTCTTTTCTCTTCAATGGTCAGGTCTCGGCTCCATTCACGGGAACTGGATGGATCTTATAGACCTTGATTTTCAACCTTGTTGGTAACTTCAGATCGCATACCACGCCGCTGACCTCTCTTCACTTCTGCCAGGCTACTTTTACTCTGGCTTTCACGGCTTTTTCACGGCCTCCATCTTGCCACCTTGCTTTACCATAGACTTTCCCAGGTACTTGGAATGATCCCAAGAAAAAACAAGCGATGCGAGTTCTTTTTAATTAGTTGCAAGTACACTCCCAGAGAGTCAGTTTCTCAGCGATGACTGAAAAACAGGCAACCGTCTCATTTATTGGTTGTTCTTATATTAGGTGTTAATTCCTTATTGACTTAGCTAAGACAATTACGATGGAACGTACTACTACAGTAAGCAGCCGTTAGTTGGAAGGGGGGTAGGACCCACACAAGAATGGCTGTGAAATACAATGTATACTCTAGCCACAGGCATTAACAATCCTATTTTCCTTATAGTGTAATAAAAGTAGTGTGCTGCGTAGGCAGTGTTGAAACAACAATCGAAATATGGTATAGTAGATTAATACTGCCGAAACAGAAAACGAAACGTTAACGTTCACACGAAATGTTAGACCACTTACGTTCTCTGTTTCGGCAGTATTAGCCTACTATACCATATTTCGATTGCTATTTTCCTTATACTGGCTGAAATCATTGTTTTTACATTCATACTAACATACAGCGAAGAGAAGAAAAGTCTGAATTTTTCTTTTTCAACCACACACAGGTATTTGTATAAAAGTGGATTAAGTTTATAGCTATGGGAGAGGAAACCGCTTTTGTGCATTTAAATTCGTACAAATTATTTGTGCTATTAATCACAAAACGAATCCCTACTTCTGCTATACCTTTTTGTACCTTTTCACACTTCCTATTTTTCCTAAAATTTGAGTGCTATCTTTGTCCTACTGTTTTTTATCAACACCAGCCAGAAAGCCTGAAGCCAAATATTTGAAATATCTTTTCAGTTCCTTATCCTTGAACTCTTAAGAAAAAGTACCGAAAACGTCGCTTTGTTTCAAATTCACTGAAGGGTGGGAACCAGACCAGGAGGTGTTTTTTTTTGTTGCTTTTTTTATTAAATTTGCCACTTAACGTGTGGCAGGAGAGAGGAGCAGAACTTTCGTCCCAATTGACACCAAACTCCTATGTGTAGACAACTAAGACCTAGGTGTTGATTTTACGGAGGGAGTAAAACCGGAGAACCCGGTGAAAAACCCTCGGGGCACAGGAGAGACCAACTAAACTCTACTCACATAAGTCCCAAGCTGGCGGAGTACGGGGTTATTCCCAAACAGTCACCTATCCAAGTACTAACCCCGTCCGACCGGGCTTAACTATTGGTGAGAGGCAGCGCCCTAACAGCACACGCCCCCCGTGCTCCCCTGTTTATGTGAAGGCTGGTCCAGAGACAGTTTTCATTTGCGCTTACAATAGGAAGGACTGTGGCTCTCTCAGCTGGGCTTGCTTGCTTGTTCTTTTGCTTGTTTGCCTTTGTTTGCTTGCTTGCTTGTTGCTGATCAAAACAAATTTTGTGACGTGTATGGATCTTTTAGTACCAACCCGGGCACTCGGTCCGCCTCGTCTACATATAAACACACCTTAAGATACGCATGCGCATCGCTGTGTACCACATCAGCGAATCGTTGAGCTGCCAATCAGAGCACGGTGTTCTTACTTACTCATTTTATAATGATTTCTGAAGGCCGTTTTTCGACTCTTTTTTTGTCCTAACCCTTTAATTCTTGTTTCCTAGCTCCTACCCGATTTATTTAAAACTACCGGGAAGCCAAATCGAGGCACTATGCCAGACCTGACTGCTTCGAGCTGTTCTGAAGGCGCTTACGTTCCGATTTCCAAGATCCGATGGTCGGAACATCAATTTGATCTCTTTGATCAGTCTGGCTATCAAGCAGAGTCACTATATCAGTAGACACTCCAACAAGCCGATTTCGGTTAACTGATTTTCAAATAAACGCTAGACAATTCGACTATGTCCATTCGAGTCAACATTTCCCAGCTGATTTTGGCAGTTTACAGCGTGAACTACGAAATTTCAAGTATATACACCATACACGCCCGTCTAACATTGGCGCGGTCCGTATAATTCTCCTTACTTAGAACATAGAATTCTCTGTTCCTAACTTAATTTGGAGGGCATCCGACTGTATATCTTAGGTATTTTAGCTCGTGGTTTTACTGTGGTTATAACCGGAGATGTGTTTTCGTTGTTACAGGGAAAACACGCCCACAGGCTTCCCAAGCTTAAATTGCGGCAATTTTCATTTAGTATGACAATATTCGAGAGAGCCTACTTTATGTGAGATTTGTCAACATGCAAGAATATTGCCGTAAATTTAGAAAAACGTTCACTTACCTCTTAAAGTCGTAGTATATAGTCATTTCTGTGTAATGGCCAGATACGGAACTCATTGTAAATGCCTTAATTGTGCCAAATCTCGCCGCAAACTACACAGAAACGACTACTACGACTTCAAGTAGGGGAAAGGGAACTTTATTTCTAAATTTACGGCAATATTCTTGCATTTTGACAAATCGAATGAATTCCCGTTCAAAGATCACTAAAATTGATCTCACATAAAGTACCTCTCTTGAATATTGTCATACTAAATTAAAATTACCGCAATTTAAGCCTGTGAAAAACCCCGCTATATATATTGAGCGAGGAAAAGTCAAGCAATGTGAACGGAACTATATTTCTTGGTAAATTTATAGCAGTGGATTTTTTTTAAAGAACGAAGCAACTCTATAGACCACTAACTCTTTGTGGGGGCCGGTGGGATACTTGAATTAATCCGTATATATTCTCTTCAGACAGGTTTAATATTAAGAAGATCGATCGACATAACATAAGGGGCTGTTTACATGAGCCGGGCGGGCTGACTCGTGTCACGAAATTCTTTCCTTGACCAAAAAGAGTTTTTAATCAACTTTAGGATGCTATTACATCTAAACTAAACTAAACTAAACTAATTCTTTATTGCAAATTGATTTTATACAAGTTTTAAAGCCACAGTAAGGTCCTACCAAAACGAGCCAGCCCGGTTAACCGGCTAATATGAACAGCCCCTAAACCTCTAAACACTATCCTACTTGAACATTTTAACAGCTTCGGTTACGTGTGAAAATTCACACGTAATCTTCCTAAGTGTTTACGCACGTCAGGACGACACAAAGCATTGGTGTTTAGACCCTTGATGGCAAAGCCTGAAACGATAGTGTCCAGTCACAATCTTGAGTTGATATCAAACATATTGTTCTCCTATAGTCTTCGCGGGGCGGTTCTACAATCTATTGTTCGAAAATCACGATCTAATCTCATCATAGTCGTCACTCCTATGCCATTTCCTGTTAGCCTGCCTGCTTTTAATCACTTCCGAGATAGAGAAGTCACTACCAGGGCATCCCTGCAATGCTTGTAATTAAGAAACTGGAAACTATTTTTAAAGCTCTTTCGCCGTTTGCAGTGGGTCACTTCGGCTCATTAAAAGCGTCTGGTGTTATAAAAACGCGAAATTGAAGAACTGAAGAGTTGTCCATATATTCAACAGCATTAGGAAACTGAAAGATTAGGTTTTTCCAAATTCAGACTATGTAAAACCCTTTCAATTGTGAAGGCTTTCTTCCATGTCTAACCAACTTCAACTATACTATAGGACATGCATGTAGAATGTCAGATGAAAACACAGGCAAAACGACACATTTGGCTGAAAGACAAAAACGTTTTAAAAATGGAGGAGAAGAAGAGCATCCGTAGAGACTGGATCTAATTCTGAGGCTTCAATAGTGGGCCCACATTTATAGAGCTCTCGTGATCGAAAACAGACGAAGCGGAATAAATAAAACGTTCTATCCACAAGATTAGCCCACTGACTAGAATTAAACGATTAAGAGGAGGAAAAAAGCGTTTAGAACTCGTTAAGACATTGATGAGATGGTTTTAAATGATAAAATTTAAGCTACTTTGCCTGCTGTTGCTCTCCCAAGATCACGACAATGATTGGAGCAAGAAAAGAAAGGATTGTTCGATAGATTTCGTGACCGAGACGTTATCCCCGCCTCAGTCGATTAAATAGAGTCGTCTGGAGTAGAAGAATCGTTTGACGAAAACACTTTACATCGTCTGCTGCTCTGCCATTATATGCCATTAGCCTGAATAAGATTCTAAGTACCTCAGTGGGAGGTAAGAGGTTATTAAAATGATTACAATCTTGTATCGAAGCTTTGTCTGTACTGAAAGATCATCAATCACTTAGCATGCCGTCCACCGAAACGTATGATTTCGCAGACAAAACGCGTCGCGCTTAGCCCATTCTTGCCTGAGACGGCCAAAAAACTGCTCCTTTTATTTTTTGACTCTGTCTAACGCCAGACGATTTTACTTGTCAAAAAGAGAACCCTCAGATATCGTAGGCAGCGTTAACCCATCCCTGCTTGAGCTTGCAAAAAACGGACCCTTTATCGTTCTGTCTAACGCCAGACGATTTTACTCTGTCTAACACCAGACGATTTTACTCTGTCTAACGCCAGATGATTTTACTCTGTCTAACGCCAGACGATTTTACTCTGTCTAACACCATACGATATATTTCAGTGTTTTCCCGCTCTTTTTCGGAGGACGAGCTCGGACGTCGCACATGCGCAAAACGTTTGGCAGCGGTGTTGGGCTGCGCAACACTCTACTTTTTGGCATAAAAAAGTAGTAGACTGGTGCCGAGAATCTCGCCGAAACTGCTAGACTGAATGTTCTACTCGCGCTATTTATCAACCAATCACAGATAACGAGTATAAAGTATAGCCAATCAGATTGCAGCGTTTGCATTAGACTTGTAGTAGATTTCTACCAAAAACTGAAAAGACGACAAAAAATGGAATGGTCTTCTGGATGGAGAAAACAAAATTAACACTTAGTCAAAACTTGACGGTAATAATATTAAGTGCTACTCTGAGTGATGAGCCATAACGGGCAGGGCCGTAGATGGGGGGTGGGGTGGGTGGGGTGGGGGTTGGGGGGTGGTAGCAGAGGCAACTGCCTCCTCCTCCCCCCCCCCCCCCCCGAGAAAATCCAAAATATGATTTTTATAATGTTGATTATTATTTTTTATTGGTATTCAGAGTTACAGTTAACTGCCCAAGCACTGAAATGTGACGTAAATATGGTTCCTCGTAGCCAGCAATCATTTGCATAGTTCCAAACGAACTTTGAACTTCCCAACGAACTTCGTAACGAACTTCTGAACATTTTGGTGACAAGTGACAAGTGAGTTGCAAATGACTGTAGTTGTCTTTTGTAAATATGTAATACTGTAGTTTTAGACAAAATCTTTTGTAAAAATGAGAGAATGTGTCTTAAAAAGTATGTTTTAAAATATTCAAAATTTTTCTGAAATATGATGTCAGATCGCGGGAAAGCCCACAATAAGTGCGTACGGTATTCTTTTGTAAAGTCTTTCGAAAAAGCAAGAAAAAATTCTTGAAATTATTCAACAACCCAGAAAGTATTAGAACTTGGTAACATTTTTAGTATATTTTTTTTTCTGGAAAAGAAATGCATATATGTTGTGGTAATATAGTACAAGCTTCAACGGTTGGCTTTCAGCGACAATTGACCGTACCGAAAAAGATGGCGACTTGTACACTTAAACATAATCATTTGCGCATAGTAACTATTGTTTCTTGTAGAATTATTGGAATATATGGTTTTAAAACGATCAACTTTGGTAGGAATGAAGTTCTTGCTTACATAATCCATCTTAGCATGATAAACAATGTTTAGTTGTTATTTGAGTCATCAATACCAATAGTGGCGCCATCTTGAATTCGCAATGCATTATGGTCTATCCTGGTAACAAGCTCCATTAAAAGGGCGATTCCGTAGTGTTGAGACACAATGCGGTAATTTTTTTCTTTATAAATACTTTCGTGGCAACAATATCTAAATATAATAATTGTCATATTGGTAAAAGCAACAATTCTCGGACGTGTAAGGATAGATTCATGACAAATGTATCCTCCTTATACGTACGAGAATTATTGCTTTAACCAATATGACAACGATCATATCTAGACATTGTTGCCATGAAAGTGTTTATCAAGAAAAAGTTACCACATTGTGTCTCAACACTAAGCAATCACCCTTTTAATTGAGCTTTTTGCCCTGGATAGACCACAATGCATTGCGAATTCAAGATGGCGCCGCTATTGGTGAAAAGGTCCATTACGTATGAAGAAAAATGCCGTCAAAAATTAGCATTTAAATCTCAAGGTCAATGCCATAAAAAGCTTTTAGTTAGGCCAGCACTTAATATTTACACCTAAACAACACTGCGTGTAAATAACCTCGTGCCGAACGGAAAATACTTTGAAAATAGAGCTAACATTTATACACGAAGAAGCTGGTTTGACATTAAATAGTATCCTACCCAAAAATTTCAGCCTTTTCAACCAGACCGAAATTTGCCATGTTAACCACCGTAAAAATTTCGGTCAGGCTGAAAAGATGATCAGAAAAAATAGAGTGCCGCGTGGGCAGTGTTTTGGATAGAGCAAAGTGAAAAAGATGGCAAACTGCTGAGAATGGTTTTGATAACGAAATACTGACGTTTCAAGCGGAGCCCTTCATCAGCGTAACCAAACGTCAGTATTTCGTTATCATACAAAACTATATATCAACTTTCCACTTTGAAAATATGCTAAACGCGTTGGCTTTGTGTATACAAATAAGTGACAGGTTTTAAATTCCGACCTGTTTATACTTCTGGGTGTTTTCAGGACAGAAATTTCTCATGTAATAGGGCGATTTTTGAGCCCGGTCAACTGTGCTAAAAACTCTCTATTTTTATCGGTAACCAGTCCCTGAATTTCGCTATCTTTCATTTTGTCCAGTGATTCGATCTTCGGCTCATGGTTGCCTGATCGTGCATGCCATTAATGGCGCGATGTTATCTTAAAATGTTTGTCAAGCCCAGACTGGAGACATTTCAATTTAGTCGTTGGATGTATATCTATTTAGATAAAATAGGACTCCATGCGATACTCAGACATGATATATGCATCGCAGTTAAGTACATGACGAATTTTTTTATGACTTTCTTATACCTTGACAGGGTTTGAACCTGCAACCTTGTAATGACCGGTTAGACGCTCTAGCCATTGAACCACATGCACTACATATATACGTACAACTTGTATCACTTTAACTACATGTCATATGCAAACGCTACCACTTAGGAGCGCATATGACTATGAATTTACAACTTTGCAGAAATCTTTTCTGAGTAATTGAGCTTGACGAACGTCCAACAAACGTCTGTTACATTACACCAAGCTCGCAAACGTGCCACATGCACTACAATGCTACATGTATACTAATATTCCATACGATGAAAGAATATGTAAACATTGCAACTTAAATGAGGTTGGGAATGAACAACATTATTTAATGCAATGCAACAATCCAAAGTTTACTGATCTCAGAGCTAATTTTATCCATAAACTATATCAAATAAACTATTCGTTTTGCTCTTTCAATAATCAGGACCTGTTTATGTATATGGTCTCAATGAAAGACAAATCTATAATGGCACTAGTAGCTAAGTTCTGTTTTCGGATATATTAACGAATTTTGATCAATTATAATGTATTAAGGTACTAAGACTCCAAGACTGGGGTGCATTGCAGTTGATCAAAGTTTGTTTATCCTTATTGTTACTAGTTTAATATGTTAAATTTTTTGTATTTAATTGTAACTTGTATGTATCATATGTACCAGTAGTGGTATTAATGTTGATTAAAATGTTTGTTTGTTTGTATACGTACAACTTATCATATGTCTTATACCTTACCAAATCAACCGAAAAATTCTGATTTCAACGCGTAACTCGGTGCGTCGCTCTACCTGTTAGAAGTTATATTAGCCAGGGCTGTCCCGGCTAACTGGGCTAGAAATCTCATATCAGAGGATAAAGGACTGGGGGCTAGTCATCCTTACTTGCAGCGAGCGGCTGAATTACGAAGGACCGCAGATCAACGTGGCCGTGTCGAGGCATATCAAAGACGCTCCAGGCAGCCGCCATACGACACAGTTCAGACCAGAGCCCTCCATGGATCACAGCTAAGATATTTGGTGTTGATTTATGGGGGGAGGAAAACCGGAGAACCCAGCGAAAAACCCTCGAAGCACAGGAGAGATCAACTATACAACTCTACTCACATGAGTTCCAAGCCCGAGAACGGGATCATTCCCAAGCAGTCACCCATCCAAGTACTAACCCCGTCTAACCGAGCTTAACTTTTTGGTGAGAGGCAGCGCACTAACAGCACACGCCACGCGTGCTCCCACGAAATTCTTTCCTTGATCGCAAGAAGAGATTTGAATACCGTTAGGATTCCTTTATATCTAAACTAAACCAATTCTTCTTTGTAAATTTAGTTCATGTAAGTCTTAAAACCACAACACCATCCTAATCAGACGAGTCAGCCTTTTTAACCAGACCAACTGCCCTTATGTAATCGGCCCTTTAAGCTATCGTGTGGGTCCATAGGGATCGGAGGCGAGTTTTATCCTATTTGAGTGGACGAGATGTTCTCGTGATAAGCCTTATCTATAACTAAGGACGTCTTTCGTATCTATTTCAGAATCATTCTTATATAGAGAAACATAGGAAGAAAATGTTTTTTGATTTTCTATAACATATCACTACCAAATTCAACTAAAAAATCTTGACTCAAACGGGATTTGAACTGCATACATGTCAGTTTGTGAAAGTTGTTCGCCTAATAATAATGATATATTCCTATAGGTTCAAACCATTTTATTTGACGACTGTTTGGTACAATCATAGAGTGCTGTGTAGGCAGTGTTTTAGATAGTTTTCCTTCACCCAAAATCCTGAGAACATGCTATGTAATCGAGTGAAATGCCCAATATTACTTAAATCAAACACCACTTGTTTAGTGAGAGAAAAATTCGATTCCCACTTTTCTCGTTTTGCTTATCACCGGCCATAATTCGTTTCAAACCATACTCAAAGAATACACTACACAATGTATACAACAATGTACACAAGAGCAAAGTAAAAAGATGGTGAACTGCTGAGATTTTTCGCAACGAAATACTGACGTTTCGGCGACCAGAGCCATTCATTTTCTAACATCACTGGCGAATTCAACTAAAAAATCTTCATTTGGATAAAAAATCGGGATTTGAACTGCATACATGTTTGTGAAAGTTGTTCGCCTAATAATAATCATATTCCTATAGGTTCAAACCATTTTATTTGGCGACTGTTTAGTACAATCATAGAGTGCTGTGTAGGCAGTGTTTCAGATAGCGCAAAGTGAAAAGGTCGTAAACTATACCGGGAATAAATTTTTGGTAACGAAATATTGACCTTTCGAGCGGAGGTCTTCATCAGAATAGAATAGAATAGAATAGAATAGAATAGAATAGAATAGAATAGAATAGAATAGAATAGAATAGAATAGAATAGAATAGAATAGAATAGAATAGAATAGAACAGAACAGAACAGAACAGAACAGAACAGAACAGAACAGAACAGAACAGAACAGAACAGAATAGAATAGAATAGAATAGAATAGAATAGAATAGAATAGAATAGAATAGAATAGAATAGAATAGAATAGAATAGAATAGAATAGAATAGAATAGAATAGAATAGAATAGAATAGAATAGAATAGAATAGAATAGAATAGAATAGAATAGAATAGAATAGAATAGAATAGAATAGAATAGAATAGAATAGAATAGAATAGAATAGAATAGAATAGAATAGAATAGAATAGAATAGAATAGAATAGAATAGAATAGAATAGAATAGAATAGAATAGAATAGAATAGAATAGAATAGAATAGAATAGAATAGAATAAAACTTTATTTCGCGAGGGAAAAGACGTGTTAACCAAAAAGGTTATCTAAAATACGGCCCTCAAAATATAACAATAATTACAAAATGATATACTAAACAGAATACACTATATATACAAACAGGGAAAAAATAATGTTAAGTAGAAATACATTTACAATTCAATAGAAATTTACAGTCTAAGCAAAACAAATTTTCTAGATGGTCAATACAAGTAAGTTTATCAAGAAAATTATAACGGAGTTTGTTTTTAGTGGTAGTTATTCTTAATATTGTAGGAGCATCAGTAGTACTTGCTGATGACATGGCGAGTTGCTTATATTTATTGTCTAATGAGTTAAAAAGCATTGAAGCATTGTAGAGAAATGTGCGCTTACCAAAATCAGTACGTGGGTAAGGCAGCTTAAGATCATATAAACAGGCTCTAGTACGAGCATGTTGTTTATTGGCAGATAAAAAATTAAACGTTTAAAGGAAGGTGGAGCATCAGGGTTAAGTAATATATTGAATAGTAGAAGACGCTTCCTTAACTTAATTAGATCAAAAATTGGAATCCATTTATTTATTTTTTTAAACAACTTTATTGGATACTTCACAATGTATGTGAAGATATCCAAACGAGAAGAGCGCGAACGGGACTCGAGGACCCATGCGAGGCGCTCCCCCGTAGGAATTAAAATACATAAATATAAAAAACTAGAAATAGACCAACTACATAAATTCGTTTGAAATTTATCGGTATCGTAGATTGAAGGCATAATATGTCCAGATTATTTAGTTTCAGAAATTTTTTCCAGGTTATTTAAATAACCCACGAATAATAACTTTACTTTATTTCACGTCACTTGACGTTAATACGTAGATGGGTAACAAAAACAGGTAGCGGAGAAGTGTTTCGGCATGAATAGTTATCGGTAGATTCATCAGTAGTTAGTTTTGAAGGAGTTTGTTGCTGCAGAAGTATCGGGAGAAATAAAAACAGGAAAACAAGTAGAAAGGCCAACAGGAGGTTTTGTAGTTTCCAAAGCTGAGACACGTACATCAGTTCCAGTTTACGCTCCACGAAACACGTATACAATCAAAGTTCAGCATTTAAGCTTGGAGAAAAGAAGAACAGAAGATCAGAGTACATGTATAGTAAATGTGGACGAATCTGTTTAGTACAACGACCGACACCATTCGTACCTACATGCATACGAAGCGAGAGCAAAGTGAAAATGTGCTAAACTGCCCAGAATGGTTTTGATAACGAAATGCTGACGTTTCAAGCGGAGCCCTTCATCAGAGGCGGCAAGCGTGGAAACAAAAGCTGTTTTTCCACTTCGCGTTACACTAGACAGATAAAGCAAAGAAAAACAAACGCCAAGAGCATTGCTTGTAAATTGCTGTTGTCATATGCATTCGTTGTTGTCTTTGGATATCAGTTGAGATCGAGTAGGAGTGGTCGCGATGTTTAGATATGATATCATGCATGGGTGGCGCACGTGGTTTACATGCAGTGTGTGCGACATTGATCGTACCGACATGCGAGGCAAGCCTTGAGACAAAATGTTACGCAACGCCAAGGGATATTATGTCGATGTTTCGCTAACATTATGCTCCCTCGTATATGTTTAAAGTTTAGTTAAATACTACAATCTTTTAGAATACGTATTATAGCCTTATGATGTACTTCCCAAAAACTAAGCGCCATAAAAAATTAATACAACTTCCAATGTAATTGGACGCTGTTCACAGTTTGAACAGGACACACGTAATATATATATAGCTTAGACTCAGACTTTAAATTGCCCGATAAACTTCCTTCCTTCCTTCCTTCCTTCCTTCCTTCCTTCCTTCCTTCCTTCCTTCCTTCCTTCCTTCCTTCCTTCCTTCGCTCCTTCCTTCGCTCCTTCCTTCCTTCCTTCCTTCCTTCCTTCCTTCCTTCCTTCCTTCCTTCCTTCCTTCCTTCCTTCCCTTCCTTCCCTTCCTTCCCTTCCTTCCCTTCCTTCCCTTCCTTCCTTCCTTCCCTTCCTTCCCTTCCTTCCCTTCCTTCCCTTCCTTCCTTCCTTCCTTCCTTCCTTCCTTCCTTCCTTCCTTCCTTCCTTCCTTCCTTCCTTCCTTCCTTCCTTCCTTCCTTCCTTCCTTCCTTCCTTCCTTCCTTCCTTCCTTCCTTCCTTCCTTCCTTCCTTCCCTTCCTTCCCCTTCCTTCCTTCCCTTCCTTCCCTTCCTTCCTTCCTTCCTTCCCTTCCTTCCCTTCCTTCCTTCCTTCCTTCCTTCCTTCCTTCCTTCCTTCCTTCCCTTCCTTCCCTTCCTTCCCTTCCTTCCCTTCCTTCCCCTTCCTTCCCTTCCTTCCCCTTCCTTCCTTCCTTCCTTCCCCTTCCTTCCCCCTTCCTTCCTTCCTTCCTTCCCTTCCTTCCTTCCTTCCTTCCTTCCTTCCTTCCTTCCTTCCTTCCTTCCTTCCTTCCTTCCCTTCCTTCCCCTTCCTTCCCTTCCTTCCCCTTCCTTCCTTCCTTCCTTCCCCTTCCTTCCTTCCTTCCTTCCTTCCTTCCCTTCCTTCCCTTCCTTCCCTTCCTTCCCTTCCTTCCCTTCCTTCCCTTCCTTCCCTTCCTTCCCTTCCTTCCCTTCCTTCCTTCCTTCCCCTTCCTTCCTTCCTTCCTTCCTTCCTTCCTTCCTTCCTTCCTTCCTTCCTTCCTTCCTTCCTTCCTTCCTTCCTTCCTTCCTTCCTTCCTTCCTTCCTTCCTTCCTTCCTTCCTTCCTTCCTTCCTTCCTTCCTTCCTTCCTTCCTTCCTTCCTTCCTTCCTTCCTTCCTTCCTTCCTTCCTTCCTTCCTTCCTTCCTTCCTTTCGCTGACCCAATACAAGTAAGGTCACTGGACTGCGAACACTCAAACTATTGTTTGTTCCTTTTTAATATATATACAGAACTCGTGTACAACAATGTACACAAGAGCAAAGTAAAAAGGTGATTGGTGGCACAATGGTTAGTGCACGTGCCTTTCACCTCTTCGAGCCGGGTTCGATTCCTGCTCTCAGCAGTTATCTGATTAAAATTTCACCTTGGCCGCATGTGAGGAGAGTGCTTCCAGTTTGACTCTACCAAATACCACAGGTTTCCTCCGAGTACTCCGGTTTCCTCCTGTAGTAACACTGGACCAATGAGGGTAGGCCCTTACTGAGGATAGCAGCTTAGATATTTTAGTTTATTTTAGTTTAGAACTGCTGAGATTTTTCGCAACGAAATACTGACGTTTCGGCGACCCGAGCCCTTCGTCTGAGGTAATTGAGAGCCGCCAAACCGTCCGACTCTAAACCGGTTAAACCGTAAAACCGGTTCAATTTCAGTATTGAACTAATTGAAGGAACGCAATTTCAAATTTTTAACCAGCGCTGGACGTCATAATTTGGCTGTATAATTATAAATGACTGCATAAATCACGGCAAAATATTGAACAAAAAACGAACGTTCAGCGAAAGCGTTTGCTAACTTTAATTTTATTTTGCTTCAATTTTAAAGTGCCAATGCAGCGAAATTTCACCCCAGTTTGCTATGATTGCATTTGAAAGAACACTTAAAATGACAACGTAACATCTTTCGTAGAATTTCGTTTCCTTGCTTCATTCTTGAGATATTCAGGTTTGTTTGATATGCAAATGACATACTTATGACATCACACTGCGTAATGACTTTTTGAAAGAACATCAATTTTAGGATGGTCCAAATATTTTACACAAAACTACGCACGTTTAGTGACCAGTCATGGCTACATGCATGTACGCGAAATGTTTTAAGTACTTTCGAGAAGCACTCTCAAAGAAAATCATACTTTTCTAAAAAGTCATTATGCAGTGTGATGTCATAAGTAGGTTATTTACATATCAAACAAACCTGAATATCTCAGCGGAGCGAGGCCCCCCCCAAAAAAAAAAAAAAAAATTCTTTCTTGCCCCCCCCCCCCCAACCAGAGACTGCATGACCAAAAAAATCCGCAGCGTGAGATAAGAATTGAAGTGTGAACGCTGTCGCGTAGTTGCGTAACGTACGTGATGTTAGTTAGTTTCAGAAATTGCAGCTTGATGTTAGTAATAATTGTTAGTTGTTTGCTGTACAAGCTGTGTTAGTTAGTAATACTCAGAAAAACTCTGAGCTCTGAGCGGGACTCGAACCCACAACCTTCTGAATGCTAGCCAGACGCTCTAACCATTGAGCCACCAGAACTTAGATAGCGGAGCAAGGTTAATTAAGGTACTTATACCTTAGACTGTGCCCAGAATAAAACTTGCACTCCCAGATTTCTTAGTCTAGCTACGTGGCTGAGCAGTCACACGAATCTTCATACACAGTACCTATACTCGTTTACAGAAACAGAGCTATGTTTATGGCTATTACACAGACTGTGATATTCATTGGTTTTAACAACATTCCATATGTTTAACCTAAGGGCTGACACGCATGCGCAGTAGCTGTGTATAACTTAAGCGTCTTTCGGCAGTTGTCTAGTATTAAAGTCTTTTCAGACATTTCTTAAATGACAAACAATTTGTTCTGTCTGTGTGTTGTCACGCGGTCGAGTTAGTTTACATTTTGAATGTGTAGAAAACACATCTGGATATAAACACAACAAGAAAGACAAAGCGGTTGTCTTTTAGAACGAGCGAGGAGTTCGATGTTTGCAATAAAAGGAAATTCACAGCGGGTATAACTTTTTGGAACTGGCTAACAATTCCTAGGAATTAGCTAAGCTGTCCAGGGGACGTTGGCTAAACATTTAGTGCATTGAAGGTTTATGACAGGTGTAAATTTATCGATGGATGGTTGCCTCGTTTTCATTTTTCCTAACTGGGTTACTTCGGGGTTTTTCCACTTCATTCTCGTTGTGTAGAAAGTCTGACTGACGTTTTCATAAAAGGCAAGAACGAACTTCTGTTGATTATTGTCATGTTATTCCTGAATAAACAAAATACCAGCATGAAACTGAAAATGCAGTTCTTCAGGCAATCTCATTTTGTATCTACACGAGGACAAAACTGAACTATACGTACAACTGATGCCGATACGGGACCACTGGTTTAGTACCAAAGAGTTCACAGGCAAGAAAGAGGCAAGGGCAATGGACAGATAATTTTGGAACAATCGCGACTGAGGTGTATTTGTTTAACACACATACACAACGACGCTTCAATCACCACGTTAATTTTTTTCCACGCAAAACGTTTGCAGCTGTTGCAGTTTGCTGAAATGTTGATATGCTGTTTATCTGAAGATTGCAGACGAGTTATACAGACGAATAGAGTTGACAAAAATATATATGTATATATTCAATGCCAGTGAATCGACGAAGCACACTCGGTGCATGCAATTTATCGTGGACGTGGTACCAAGTTGTATGAATGGCCAAAGAAACCATTATACATCTATATGCCACGGTAACATGAACGACAACATACTTAGTTCGAACAAAGAACTCAAAAGTTGTACTCTTGGCCAGCATTTTTAACTTACACGCATGGGTGCTCAAATTGCATGTATAATGCTAGAATTATGTTGACACATAAATAAAGTTTCTATCTGTCTATCTATCTAATTGTAAATTTGGTGCGCAAAACTCTCTTATATAGCGAGATCTTTAGGCATGTTCTCGATTCCCAGCCAAAATGTATAATTTCGTAACTGCCCCAACAGAAACGCATTTTTGGTTATTATTTCTGGGCGATAGTGTCTATATAAATATTGTCTAATTCGAGGCGAGGATCGTTTTAGCCATTTTCAGCCATTTGTCCTACATGTAATGAGTGCTGTGTCTTCATTGGACACTGTCTTACTCATTATTCAAGAAATAAGACTGAACATTAAAAGTTTGTGAAAATATCCTGTGTAATGATTGTTTCACGAATTGAAGCCAGGGCTTTGAATGAAAGGTGCACTACTGCACTGTTCTTATCGAACCGACCGAGTCCAGAAGCCGTCTTTTTACGAATGGCCATTCAAAATCTATGTCCTATGAAGGCCATGACTGATCCATGCACAAAACGGGCTGGTTGGCTGCTTAGCCACGTTGCAAGTATACAAACAATATGAATGTTGATTCTAGTCAATGCTACTTTCCTTCTGGACATTTCAACGTTACCAGAAATTTGGGACAAGATGGCGGCGCGCGTACGTATTAAGGACCATAATAATGGAGATTCTCAACAGTAAATAATAAGGAGAGCACATAATAATTCAAATTTTGCTTAAACGGTGACATATTTCTTCTTTGCCCGACTCCATCTGACTTCAGCATGGACTAAGGAACAGTTATAACTAAAAAAACATTTGCTTACTTCGACGACAAAGTACTTCCCTAGCTCGTCTTATTTCTGCACTGAAAGCGCCACTATCCATATTGTTAGGCATAGGCATAGTAATCTTTGTAAACAGGTGCGAGAAATTGGCCAAATTGACCAACAACGTTACGGGCGATGCGAAGTGCCCGACTCGCGGTGCATTCGGCATGAGTCAGTCTACTTCAAGAGCACATAAAGGTCCTCATTTGTCTCTAGCACAGTATTTCCAAAAGCGTTTCAACTTGCTTGATTTCACAGTCCTTGTGGTCGTTTACAGGTTGTTTATATATACATACATGCACGATTTAGGCAAATTCTAAAGAACTCAATGACCTGAATAATGAGAAACACTAGAATACAATAGAATCACACGCCTTAGAAGACGCTTAGAATACATAATTATATTATTAGGCGAATAGCCACTACCGAGAGCGGCGGCACAAACGACCCAAATTTCTGGTGATGGTGCCTGATTGACTTCATGACTGTAACACAAAAAACGTACCAGTCAGTCAGTTAGTAGTATACTAACACTACTGATGCGTTTCAAAAGTCATAAAACCAGATTCGTGGTCATTATAGTCAATTGCGTGACTTGATAAAATTTATCAACTGAATTTAATTGATGATAAAATTGATATTGCTGTTTAAGCTTGTCTTGTGTATGTCATTTAACCATCTGCTTTGGTTTTCAACTTTTCTTTTGGATTAGTCCAGAAATAGATCAATAACTATTATATACTTACAAGAGCTAACAAATTACTAGATAAATTACTGAAAGAAACTGATGTCTTTTTAAACTATACATATATTACGCATTAAACACCTTGCATGCGATGACGTGAGCAATCTGGAAAATATATATAACTATATTAGTATATCATTTCTCGCAGACGTGCCTGCTTCTGTATTGAAGGGGACTCGAAAACACGCAAGATTAGAAGACCTAACCAGCTAGCGTAGGAAAACATCGAACGGATGATTTGCTAGACGTAAAATCTCCTGCGCTGTGGACCTTATATTCTTTCCATGCATCTGGTTTGGACTTGATCAGATGATTCTCTGGACTTGAAATCCTTTCCCAAGAAAAGCAGTTCCAGACGTATGATTATACTTCAACTGTGAGCCTTCTATTATACAGGTTAACAACCAGGATCTAAATACCTGAGCCTTATGGTTTACTTTTACTTTTATTTTACATTTTACATTTTACATTTTACAAAACAGAGCGAACACGGTTCAGTCATTATTTCAACTCCTTGTCTAATTAGAACTTGAGTATTTTATTCGGCAAAACGTATATTTTGCAGTTTTTTGTTTTCTTGCTTCGTTCTTGAGATATTTCAGTTTGTTTGATATGCAAATTAAGGAGACCCCGTTCTCAAGTCTCAACGTAAAAGCAAGAACAGACCGGAACATTAACACTGATCAGATGATTTTCTGGATTTCATATCCTTGATCTTGTTCCTTGAAAATGTGAGCCTTCTATTATTCAGTTCATCCATCTGGTTTAAATTCAACAAGTCAACCCTATAGTATCAGAGAATATACCTTGTTCCCAGCGTAGAAGCAACGGAGCTGACTAAACATTAACCAACAATGACCAGATGATTTTCTGAACTTGAAATCCTCCTTGTTCTTGGACTGTGGGCCTTCAGTTCTGCTCGTTCCCTGTATCTGCATGGTTTGGACTCAATGGAGCAACGCTATCAGAATACAGACCCTGTTCTCAGCGTACAAATAAGAACAGACTACAGACTGAACATACTGATTAATCAGATGATTTTTTTTGACTTGGAATCCTTCTTAAACTGTGGGCTAGCTGTATGTACATGGTAATATTACCAGGGTTAAGTCACGTTGGCCTGAAAAACAGAGAAAAATCTTCTCGACGTTTCGAGCGAAGGCCCTTCGTCAGGAGAAATTAGTGCCCTTCTCCTGACGAAGGGCCTTCGCTCGAAACGTCGAGAAGATTTTTCTCTGTTTTTCAAGTCAACGTGACTTAACCCTGGTAATATTTGGATTTCAACCGTGGCCGACGCTGTCCTAGAAGCTTTTAACTGTATGTACATGGGCCTTCTGTTCTTCCGTTCATTCATCTGGTTTAAATTCAAAAGGTCAACCCTATCATAGACCAGAACATGTCCCCAGACAAAACAGCTAAAGAGAATTACTCTATAGACCATGTGCGGAAACAGAACCACGGGAATCAAACTATTATAGAACGAGTGCACTGCTGTGAATGCATTAAACGCTAAAAAGTTGTCCATCGACACGCGAACGTCTTCCCAAGAAAAACAGTTCCAGACGTGTGATAGTGAAGAACTCGCTTCGTTGGAGTCAGGCAATTTTGAAACTGCTGGAACATAATATTATAAGACATAGTTTAACACTACTCTGGCTACTCTTCACCTGGCTACGTTGGGAATTTATTTGTTATATTAAATATTATAACTCTCCATGTATCACCACGGTTGCCTGTCGATCCGCGGAGCCAATATCTGCATAGTCTGATTTATCATTCGGCATTTTGGCCACTTCGGCCTGTAACAAACGGCGTATTTTTCATGCGCCGTATAAAATATGAGAATTAAGTTCATGAAAAATACGCCGTCTGTAACCATTAAATACGGCAATTTCATTAAGTTCGACAGTGCCATTAAATACGACGAGCCCAGTCGTATAATACGACTCAAGGACGGCGTTGGTGCAGACGGCGTACTATTCATCCACCGAATAAAATGCATACATTAATTTACAATATGATAATACATTTTCTATCCACAATTCATGTTTGTAACATCGTTTCCAGACCTACGACTCGAGAACTGTAATTTATTCGACTTATTAAATACGACGAAAATACGCCATATAACTCAACAGGAACAATTTCAGAATTTGGGTCGACTATATATTTTTCGTTGCGCCGTATAAAATACCTATTATACGCGGCGTTTGTCACAGGTCTTATACTAGCAAAGTATTGCGGACAAAACCCACTTAGCACTTTCCTAATACACAAGACTTTATTCTAATGCTAATATATACATGCAAGACCGGTAAATTATCAAACTATTTTGGACTCTGCGCTGGATATGTTATTCTGAGTAATATTAGACTATTTGCAGGTCCTGTCGGTTAAATTATTTAAGACTTGAATAAATATAAAGACAAACTCAAAGCGTTTTCAGTCTGAAATATGGTGACACTATAAGTTCTATATACGTATTAAGACTTTTTCGAGACGAAGAAGTTACATTTCTTAGTCGTTATTCATTGCGTCTTTTATAATCAGTCGTTGACTGCCTGGCTCGTACCATAAACGCCTGAGCCAATTTTATTCAACTTGCTGGGACGTCTTGCGTGAAGAGGACTCAATTTTGAGAAACACATCAGCCTCAACACTAACAGTAAAGCTTATAAATCGAGTTTCATAGACATAATTTCGAGAATAATTTCTGACGGATTTTGTGGACAAATATAAGGGCCTTTCACGGCAAAAAGATTGGTCCAACTTAAATAAATATATTCAAGTAACGAAACGTCAATAAATATATTTTGTTTTTACATGGTTTCCTTTCGTTATGGTATTGCATTTTAAAATTTTGAGCTGGGCACTTATATTAATTTTGATTTGAGATTGTTACAAGTTCGCCTTGTGAAAGCGTTTACACTTTGGAAGAGGGATCAAGAAATTTAGATCGATCTCAGAATCGTTTATATAGATCGAACCGAGCGTTTACATTCAGATCGCTTTTGAGTTAGGTCTATCTCAGATGGTTGTTTAGATCGATCACAGTCTCGTTTGTGAATTGATCTCAGACTCGTTTTAGATCGAGGGTTCAGCATGCATGCCTCCGCTTGAAACATCAGTATTTCGTTCCGCATAAAATCTCAGCAGTTTACCATAGACATAGTGTTTTGGATAGAGCAAAGCGAAAAGTAGCACAAAACACTAAAACACTATACCACGCAGCACTCTAAACTCCTTTACACCGATTTGAGACTCGTTTAGATCAATCTCAGTTCACTGTAGGCAAGGGTTTATACATTCGGGATCGCTTGCTTTCGACTTTAAGATCGACCCAACTCACTGTAGTCTGTACTGTCCTGGAACGACCCGACATACTACCACGCATATATATATATAGTCATAGACATAATTATAGTCGTATATAATTAAGAACCAATCTATAGAGTATAGCATAGACGAACAACTCTCATACGACGGTACATGCAGTCCAACTTATAATACACCCATGTACGCTTGTTGTCAGTATATATATAGGCAAGGCATGATCGCTTAATACAAGCGGTGCAGCTCGTTTAATACATTAGCAGTTTTTGGACTGCCTCAGAAATTAAATAAGCATTTACCAAGTAAGAACTGATAACCCCTGCTAGAGTCGATCACTCAGATATACAGATTCGTCTGTGACTGTATATGCATGTATAGACGTGTATTTCTATAGAACGCATTCGAATGACGTTCGCTCTGTATATTTATAGGGCCTGCATACTCACAACATATATCGCAGTATTAATGTAAGTCAATCAAATTAAGTTGTCTCGCATATTTTAACAACACTTATCAATCTTAATGGAGAATCTTCGTGCTCCTATAATAGGAATCAAGTTTGTTATCGCGAGAAAATCGCATCACAAAACGAGCGCACCGTCTTGACTAGCTGCACGCGAGCGCTTGCGTTTTCAAATCCAAATGCCGATTCAACATCGACATATATTCTTTGTTGACTTTAACAGTGTAAGAAAATCATGACTGCATTTTCTCTGTGTACTTTTTGTTTTATCCATGTGGTATTGAAGTTAATGTATATATTTCTGTATATAAACAGAGTGCAGGTGTCAGATCGTACATGGAATAGCGCACAGACGCGCAGTGTCAGTATACAGCCCAAGGAGCTCACCTCAAAAAGGGGTATACATGCGTGCGTTTTATGCAAGCCTTCAACGTAAATCAGGCTTTTTTCTGCTCTGCATGTTTGCCTCGGGTATAAAGTGAGTTTATTTATGGTTTATTTAAATCCCTGAATTCGGATTAGGTTGGGATAATTTCCGACTGGAAAGCCCTTTATCATGCAGTCCATGCACATTAAATCGGGTTTGAATTAAATCCTACTCGTAACTTTCCACAGACTTCGTTTTATTTTAAAACCCTATCACAACACAGTGTTTTCCTTTCTGTATTTGAGTAGATTTAGGCCTACTAAAGTATACGCTTCCGCTCTTGTTTCTGTGACCGTGCGAAACTCGGCTGAATTATATTTTTATATCAATTCGTAATTTCGTATATAGATGTTAAATTTCACATGAGGCATATAAACTTTATACACGTCTCGTCACCAATATTATTAACCTCAATTCACTACCCAATTTATACTTTCTTCCTCATTCCTTCATTTGTTTGGAGGCGTTTAAGTTCGAACTTGTTTCTCTGACTATATGCAAAACTCGGTTGAATCATAGTTATAGTATAGATGTTAACGTTCACACGAGGCATAAATGTTAATTTACACATCTCATTATCAAGATTATTATTAAACCTCAATTCACTGCTCAACGCTTTTTTCCCTATTCTGATCTTTCATTTGTTTTTGAGGCGTTTAAATTCGAACTTGTTTTGCTTCTGCCCTTTGTTAACATAGTCAGTGTTTTCTCAGTACAAAAACTGTATACTCAATGAAAATATTTAGAACCTTGTTTGCTTGCATAACTCGGTGGTTGAACGTCAGGGGAAAGCGGCTTGAGATAACTTTCCGACTGTTGAATATCACCGTATACTATTGAAATATTATTCAATCTATAGACTATAGAGCAGGCTATAATATAGGATTATACAGCTCATGACAATATGACCGATTAATCACATGCATATGTATACATATGTAAAAGGCAAACTATTACCTATATCCTAAGCCGCCTTAATATATAGCTCTCGTCTGGAGAATTTATCCTGGCTTCGTCTGCTTGTTCAAATGCGTAGGTGTCTATCGCACGAGCCAGGAACAAAGCTTTACTCTTTCGCAGATAATAAATATGTCTCTGTCGTCCCCTTTCTTCTTTCGCGTTGCACAAAAGTGCACATTACACGTAAGTATTTCTTTCTCAGTATACGGAGTTGCATGACTTTGTTACTCAAAACAAACAACCACGGGTCATTATTCAAATAAAATGTCCTGTCGAATATCTGTAGAGCTATATATAGCCAGGTCGTAGACCAAATGTTTTTGCTTTGTGTTTGGCTTAAAAAATCGTCTTGAATCCACTCTTACATTCGCGGTTTAGCTGAGTCGCAAAGCGTCTGTCGAGCAAGATGTTGAGCGCTGTTTCTCAGACAAAATTGTAAAAAAAAATTCAATATCTATTTAATGTACAGACCGTCCACACACAAAGGCGACACAGTAAACTAACATGGCTAGTTGGAATTATATTGTATTCCCTAACACGCGCGGCCATTTGTGGACAATTTAAGAAAGCATGGTATCGTCTGCTATAGTGCGGTGTGAAACACTTAGAGGCCGAGAGGGGGCTAGCTGTTTCGCACGTTGATACTACATGTGCTAACCTCCCAATTAATCATTTTGACTAAGAGGTATTCGTATCTGTAGCAAAGACATTAAATATTGGCTCTCTTAGCACGAATTAGCAAGATTTATAGCAGCTATTCATCTATAGCAGGCCGCGAAACGTTAGTACGAGTTCGACATTTCTCCCATATGACAGCTCGATGAGAGTGCGTCTAAAACAGCTTTGAGCTCGTGTTATCAAATAGATAACTGGAATATAGCCGTGATATTCGGTAGCTCTTAAGTAATATTACTTACAAAAAACCAGCCATCATATATCACCTTATCATCAACGAATATTGCATGTGTTTGTATTTCATGCTGTTGTATACAATATAGATACATACAGCACACCGTTCTATGTATATTGACCTCGACAAAGGCAAGGTTGTTGAATTTCTGTCTATATAACTACAAGTTTTAAGCAGTATTCCTTATAAAACACCAAGCAGTCATATCGCCTAATCTAGATACACCAGTATTATGTTTATATACGTCTATACATGCACTAAAGATACACAAGTATACAATCCGTACTGAGGAATTTCCCTCTGTAATTACAAGGTTCCGACTTCCGACCTTTCGTAGTACATGTAGAAACCTATAGACGTTTCACAAGCGGCTCCTTGTGTTGTTTTTTTGGCTTTTAATAACCGAACTGAATTGTGCTCGCTTGTTTCTATATACCCCTGCGTAAGGACATGTGTTAATGAGCTATACTATATACCACAGCACATGCAGTCCATGACATTCACACTGTTTTGTTTATATCTCGGTGTTCACGATCAAAAGCTTTATACAACTCACTTACCATCAATCACACAGCTCTCTCCTTCCTTCAACGTTGAGGCTTCGTCCAGCATTTTTTTCCGAAAATCCTCTTTCACCGCCCCGGCGATATCGTCTACGCGGCTTGTCCACTTCAAACTAGCTTGCTCGAAACCAAGGACCGTGCGGTACTTCTTAAATCTGATTAATGAAGACAAATAAGCATCGAACACCCTGCAGCGATGTGTAAACACACATGAAAGACCGCGTCAGGACGATAGGTTGTTTGAACAATAGCAAATAACTCTTTTTGCCAATTGCCAAGGAGTTGACGACCCGCCTCGCTAAAGAACTAACAATGAACGACAAAATCCAACGTCCGACGTCAACTCGATACTCACCCTCGTCGCGCCTTCACCAAACGAGGAATGAGCGTGACTCGGCAGAAAGCCAGGATTGGATACCCACAGCCCTAATAGACTACTCTGCGGGCAAATTTTTTTTTGACGGTTTAACTACCGTGTTTATCTTTGTACTTCCCGGTAGTTTCCTGATAACGTCACGGAGCAACATGCTTATAGGAAAAGCTGATCAAAAAAGGTTGCCGTCCGAAGACGGTGGGGCGAACGTTTTCTTGAGCCAGCTTGAAGGTACAGCTAATCGTAAGACATGCAACGCTTGCCTCTATATATGTAAATGAGTTGGCCAAATGTCATGTTTTTAAAGACCATATGTTTTTTTTAATCAATTATAATTTTCTTACATAGTCCAAGAACAAGAAAACATGTGTTGACTCGTGGCGGATTTGAACTGAGTTGTACATCAGTTTTGACACTGGCTCAGAGTTTTATAGTATTCGTTCAACTATCGCGTCTACTTTATCTGTATACCATGCATGTGTAAACTCTATTTAAACATTGTCTAGTTCAGAGAAACATAAATAGTAAAATATTGACTCTATTGACTCAGCATAGCATAGCACAGTGCAGTAGAGTAGAGTATAACAGAAAACAACAGAGAACAGTACAGTACAGTACAGTACAGTATACAGTACAGTACAGTACAGTACAGTACAGTACAGTACAGTACAGTACAGTACAGTACAGTACAGTACAGTACAGTACAGTACAGTATACAGTACAGTATACAGTACAGTATACAGTACAGTATACAGTACAGTATACAGTACAGTACAGTACAGTACAGTTACAGTACAGCACAATATACAGTACAGTACAGTACAGTACAGTACAGTACAGTACAGTACAGTACAGTACAGTACAGTACAGTACAGTACAGTACAGTACAGTACAGTACAGTATACAGTACAGTATACAGTACAGTATACAGTACAGTATACAGTACAGTACACAGTACAGTATACAGTACAGTATACAGTACAGTATACAGTACAGTATACAGTACAGTATACAGTACAGTATACAGTACAGTATACAGTACAGTATACAGTACAGTATACAGTACAGTATACAGTACAGTATACAGTACAGTATACAGTACAGTATACAGTACAGTATACAGTACAGTATACAGTACAGTATACAGTACAGTATACAGTACAGTATACAGTACAGTACAGTACAGTACAGTACAGTACAGTACAGTACAGTATACAGTACAGTATACAGTACAGTACAGTATACAGTACAGTACACTACAGTACAGTACAGTATACAGTACAGTACAGTACAGTATAGTACAGTACAGTATACCGTATACAGTACAGTACAGTATACAGTACAGTACAGTATACAGTACAGTACAGTATACAGTACAGTACAGTACAGTACAGTACAGTATACAGTACAGTATACAGTGCAGTATACTGCAGTACAGTGTACAGTACAGTACAGTGCGGTACAGTACAGTACAGTATACCGTACAGTACAGTACAGTATACAGTACAGTACACAGTACAGTATACAGTATACAGTACAGTACAGTACAGTACAGTACAGTACAGTACAGTACAGTACAGTACAGTACAGTACAGTACAGTACAGTACGGGCAAGGAATATCTAGTATAGCCCAAAACCGTGGCTTTTCAACTACAGGTAAATCTCGTCCAAAATTAATCTTCTTTTGTTACAGTTGAAAAGTACATCCGTCACATTACCGTGCGCTGGGTATCGAATTGTGGGCGTGAACCGGAATCCCAAAGCCATGATAAGTGAGGAGTCTGAGCCCCGATATTGCAATGACGTAGTTTTAAAGTATGTTCCCTGCCGAAACTTCCTTGATAGAAATACGTCATAAGTGCATTTACTGAAATATATTTCGACATCGTCAAGTTTCGGAGCCCGTCTTTGTCTCATATCCCACGTTCTCTTTGACGACTTAGCAGTACTGTTATCATTCTCCCTGTTTGACTGACACAACCTGCATATATAAACGGGTTTTTTTTTCTCAAACGGTATATCCAGGCAACACCTCCACAACAAATAGCTTTTTGTTTAGTTTAAGTACACAAATACGAGGTGAGAATGACTTCTCTAAACGATCGAAGTGCCGCTAATGTTTGAGCAAGGATTAACGAGAGTTAAATTTATCTCGGACGCTTAGCAACCGTTTTGTGAGCTGTGACTGCGAAGACGCGTGTTGTTAAGTAGGACATGAATATTGCTTGACTCTTTCTTGGACGCATAGAGACTTATTATTCTGTCTTTAACTCCAGACCATTTTGATGACATCTGGGAACGACTTGGCTATATGGTATACACGCCAGCGGGTTCTACATCCAGCGGTCTCCTCGGTCTCGACCAGGCAAAGATGGAAGCCAAACATGGCGGACGTATAGTTTCAGTCTCTTGCACGGTCTTTTGACTAGATCAAACTTGATTAGACCGCGTAGAGGACTGTGCACATAATGTGATGTGTTGGATCACATTAAAGATCAATTTGTCATAAAAGTCATTTGAAGGGGGTATTATTCACATGATATGGTGTGTTGGATCACACCGCTGAAGGCCGCATTGAAATGTGTTAACGTAATTGTGGTGCGTTGAATTACACCTGAGGTCACTTTGTCAGTAAAGTTGCTTAAACGATTTTTCGCATAATGTGGTGTGTAGGGTCACACCGTCGTGAAGTGAAGGCCACATTGAAATATGTTTGCATAATGTGGTGTGTCGGATCACACCGCTGAATGGTACTTTGTGAGGAAGGTCACTTGAAGAATATTATTTACATAATGTGGTGTGTTGGAACACACCGCTGAAGGCCGCATTGAAATGTGTTAACATAATAGGGTGTGTAGGATCACACCGCCGTGAAGTGAAGGCCACATTGAAATGTGTTAGCATAATATGGTGTTGGATCACACCGCCATGAAGTGAAGGCCGCATTGAAATGTGTTAACATAATATGGTGTTGG
>OZ036014.1:6695034-6770034 GCA_964035015.1 Corallium rubrum
CCTGTGTGGCTAAGTTAAGTCCTGTGTGGCCAACGATGTTACTTACCTGTGTGGCTAAGTTAAGTGCCTGTGTGGCCAACAATGTTAACGCACCTGTGTGGCTAAGTTACGTGTCTGTGTGGCTAAGTTAAGTGCCTGTGTGGCTAAATTAAGTGCCTGTGTGGCCAACGATGTTAACTTACCTGTGTGGCTAAGTTAAGTGCCTGTGTGGCTAAGTTAAGTGCCTGCGAGCGATATTCGCCTGTGTGGCCAGCGATATTCGCCTGTGTGGCGAGCGCTATTTGCCTGTGTGGTGAGTGCTATTTGCCTGTGTGGTGAGTGCTATTTGCCTGTGTGGCGAGCGATATTCGCCTGTGTGGCGAGCGATATTCGCCTGTGTGGCGAGCGATATTCGCCTGTGTGGCGAGCGATATTTGCCTGTGTGGTGAGTGCTATTTGCCTGTGTGGCGAGCGATATTCGCCTGTGTGGCGAGCGATATTCGCTTGTGTGGTGAGCGATATTTGCCTGTGTGGCGAGCGATATTCGCCTGTGTGGCGAGCGATATTCGCCTGTGTGGCGAGCGATATTCGCCTGTGTGGCGAGCGATATTTGCCTGTGTGGCGAGCGATATTCGCCTGTGTGGCGAGCGATATTCGCCTGTGTGGCGAGCGATATTCGCCTGTGTGGCGAGCGATATTTGCCTGTGTGGTGAGTGCTATTTGCCTGTGTGGCGAGCGATATTCGCCTGTGTGGCGAGCGATATTCGCCTGTGTGGCGAGCGATATTCGCTTGTGTGGTGAGCGATATTTGCCTGTGTGGCGAGCGATATTCGCCTGTGTGGCGAGCGATATTCGCCTGTGTGGCGAGCGATATTTGCCTGTGTGGCGAGCGATATTCGCCTGTGTGGCGAGCGATATTCGCCTGTGTGGCGAGCGATATTCGCCTGTGTGGCGAGCGATATTCGCCTGTGCGATATGTGGCTCACGATTTTCGCCTGTGTGGCGAGCGAAGACAGGCGTGATATTTGCCTGGGCGGATTAGATCGCCTACGTTGATATTGTGCCTGTGGGGCGAAAGAGGGTTAAATACTTAGTATTCGTCCGGAATTTCTTTTGCGAACTTTGACTGAAAAAAACAACAACCCAACTTCAGTTGCCCACGAACGATTTTTAAATACCTTCTCGTATTTCTTGGGGACAAGGTAGATAGAAAGGTTTTGGACGTCATGGCGAAAGTGGAGAAACTTTTTAATTCGGCAGCGATATCATCGTCAACGGCAATGGGGTGGTAACATAGGTGCCTGGAGGTTCGATTGGCCTCGTGAGAGTCTGCACTGCCTCCGAAGCGTGGCTGTTGGGATTTTACTCCTACAAATTGGTGAGTCTGTGTTCTCCGTATTATGAACTGAGGTGCGCTGTCAGTGTGTATAATCAATGACGAGTCTACTAATAACAATAATAATACAAAAAAAAAGGATGAAATCACTTACAAATAAAACAAACAAACCTCGTGTACGGTTCGTTGCTTGTTGGGGTCGGGTTTAACTTGTAGGCTTCGTTCCTCTTCAGGGTGAGCAACTCCCATGGACTACCTCTATAACTGAGCTGTCTGTGGACGTTCCGGGTTCGGGCGTGAGAGGTTGTTCCCTCCCGATTTGGGACCCCATGGGGACGGTGATTGGGGGAGGGGCGACTGTGTACTTTCCTATCGCTTTTCGTATTACTCAGGCTACCTATCGTAGACCGAGTCTATAGGTTTCGGCTCCGTTTTTGTTTTGGTTGTTGTTGGGGGTTTTTTTCGAAATGGAAATCATTACGTCATCCCATCAGGCCTTGCGCGGCTGGTGCGTCGCTTTCCTGAATGCTGATTCAGTGTGTTCGCAGGCATAGACATAGTTATTGTTCAGCAATGCATGTCGCTAGCAGGTATCTTCATCTTATATACGCTTACAATCTGACACGCCGTTGATTTAAGTGAACCTTATAAACGAACTTTAGCGTGACTAAACATGATTATTTGACACCCGCAGGCTCCCGAACGGACTCGGCATATGAGCGTTGTGTGGAAATACGTTAAATACAGGCAATCGTGTTTTGTGTATTGCGAATTGTGTTTCCTGTCGGAGAGTTATATTGTGTTTTGACTATTTTCTGAGCAATCACGTTTAGACTTTTACAGATTTTAGCGCTGCATGCCATGTGATTGCTATGTGATGGCTATGTGATTGCGAGTTTGCGGTAGCCCGAGTGAAAGCCTGAGCAGGTCAGTAATGTCGCCGACAAGCTATAGCGAATGAAACTGAAAGTAGTTACAGACCTCAAAGCTGCAAATGATGAGAGACTTATGAGAGAAACACAAAGGTTTGTTCTGCCTGCTCCAAGAACTACAAAACACAGGTAATAAGTACCGAATAATGCCAGAAATACGTTGAACTAGCATGTCTGGTCGCCTTGATATCGTGTTGTAGGTGTCGTATTTCATGTGGAAATGTGTTTCAAAACATGGTTAGATATTGTGAATTTCTGTTAGAACGATTTTAATGAATCTTACATCGACATGATCGCTGGAATTTGCCGAATCCAGCACCATAGATTTTGTCTACTGACAGTTTTAAGTGCTATTTGTCCGTTAAGATCCGTTTATTATAATTGTTGCTTTGCAATTGGCAAACCTGTCATGGAACGGTGTACTTCATATAAGATCATATATAGAAGACCCGTTGGGTTGTAATTTTCAATAAGTGCGCAATATCTCAAAGCGGTTCTACTAACGACGCACACTGTTCCACCGGTTTTCTAGATGTGCGCAGACTGCGCCAATTGCAAAAATCAGTAGCCCGAGTACACGCCTGACAAGGCGTCGTTTTGTTTTGTTCTCGGACTCGCCCGGCTGTCAAGTGACAGAAAACGATAGCACCGACGATTTTGGATCTCGTTACATTCTGGCCGAGCTGAGCACAACATTATGTGGATGAATATTGATGGCTCCCGGGAAAGGGGTTTCCGATACATCTTCCGACCCACGATCAGTTTGTTGCGTCTTTTGACGTGCCTCCTTTATCGCGGTTACAACCACTTTCTCGCGGGACCGCGAGATATTCACGGTAATCCCGAGGCCTGGCAGCTAATCCTAATGGCCATCCTATGCTGCTCGGATAATGCGCTGGATTTGTGATACAGTGGATCTTCGAGACTTTGCGCACTTTTATCTGGAACCTATAAGGGCGTGAGTTTTCACTCCGATTATCGACGCTGTCCGCTATCGAAGTGTTTTGCAAATCATCGGTTGGCAAAAGATTTACTAGTTTTGTTTCAGATGAGATTCTAACACACGTGGCCATAGGGGCTCTTCGGGTTTTGGGGTGAGTGGATGTTAGGTGGGGCCATCCAAACCGGGGCTTTAGTTGGATGCCGATATTTTAACTTGTCGATGTGCGATTCCCCGTTCTCTTTGGATACACTTTGGATGTTCCTCGTTATCTCTATAAGGACTCGTATGTGACGAAATGCGACGACATGTCTGGTTATGACCACGTTCGTTTCCAGAGTCTTCTCAGACTTACGTCGGTTTCGCGTTGGTGGTTTGTGAGTGCCACACTACCCTTTGGTTGGAAAGAATCCATATATTTATCATACCATTGGTTTGGCCGTGTCTAGTTATCTTAGGCGTTTGGGAGACCCGTGTTCTTTGTATATCCATGCCCGTCTCAATGGAAAACTTTTCACACCGACAGGTACTTGGGCTGTCATCCCCTTCAATTCGCTCCGATGCTTTCCGGAAACGGGCCGCGACCGCAGCTGTCTTTGTTCTGTTAGTGTTGGTACGCTTAGGTTACACGGTTGGTATTGCTGAATCTACGACTTGATTCCGTAACACAGGCGTTTTTGACCTCCGGAACGCAAAATTACGTCCTAGGTGGTCTTACGGGAGACTATCGTCGCTTGTAAGAAATTCGTTGATGTTAAAATCTTTATCTCCGGTCAATGAAGGCAAACTTGCACGTCGTGTAGCGGAGCTAGCAAAGACGCGCGAAACCTCTCGGTATTGAACACAACAGACTACATTAGAGCGAGTACTCGTGGGGAGTTTGTCTTCTTTGTCGTGTCCTCAGTCTGTTGCATCTGCGTTGCCTCGTGGGATTCAGTCTTGGGTGTTGGCAACCCTGCCGCTTGTATTACGACGGTAAGTTGTACGTGCGTGACATTCGCCATAGAGTGACTCCTCGTCAAGCGGAACCCGTCCTGCTGACAGATTTGCACAGCATCGCACGTCGCATCCAGGCGTGCTTAGAGATATATGTACGACAGGTCTGGCTGGCTTTCTCTTTACGTGCATGGTTTTAGTAGTGACGCTGCGGTTTCTATGGTGTTAGCTGACGTGGCGCTACACGACATAATGGACTTGGATGGAGGTCTCCTATTGAAACAGTTTTACACTACATCAACTCAGTTCGGTTCTCGACCCAGCCGGTCTCGCGCGCCGCACATGCAATTAGCTAATCTCGATCTGGATACTGGCATGGCATATAAGGACTTTAATGCCTTGAAAGGTTTCGTACAAGCCTTTCAAGATTAGTTTGTGTTCTACCGGGTAACCTAAAGGTATCGGAGAGAACAACGTGTGATTAAATTGGATGAAAAGTAAGGTATGGGAGAGAAGATACAAAGCTAGAACGTCGTTTTGTGTGTTGTTGATGGTAATAACTGGGTGAGCTTGGGACAGGTTCGGGGAAGGCCGGAGTTGCTGTCCATATCTTATTAATGACAATACATTGGGCAGAATATTACACTATGCAAAGTCACTTTGAATATGGAAATTATGCCCTAGGGAATTCGTTAATATATATAAGTGGATGACCATTCTCTCCATTGGCACTTGCAAGAAGTCCGTGGATGAACACGTTTTGGGACTGAGATGATCCCACCCACCCCACCCACATCCAAGCCGAGTCGAATCTGCGGTCACTCCTTCGCTCTCCGGTCAGGGTTCGTCCCAGGCCGGAGTTGCTGTCCATATCTTATTAATGACAATACATTGGGCAGAATATTAATCAGTAAGGACATGGGCACGAATTGATAATCGACAATGTGATCAATCTCGTACCCAGAGCCTGCGATCCTTTTGGTCATTACCAAAGGAACGGAGACTCTGGGAAACTCCGATGAAAAAGTCCCCAAATCGGGGTCTTTGGTCCCAGTCCTCTGGTTCCCAGTTCCTCGTAATTTGTAACTGTCATGTTGATGATCGTTCGCTAGTCCGAAGACCAGGGAAATATTTGTTTACCGATGAATAAAATCAACATGTTTTACAAGGCTTTCGACAAAGCATTTCGTGTAAGAATGGCCATTCTTTGCTTTTCTCCTAATCGTTTTCTCCTAATCGTTGACCGGACGATTTAAGCCGTAGGTTTTATTTGTCCGCGTCGGCCGTGATCGGCTCGGCTTAGCTGCTCAGGTAAGGAATTGTACTTTCTCTTAAGAATTTTGGCTAAATTATATCGACCTTGCATTCTCTAATGTTATTTTTAAAGTTCTGAGACGAAACTGCAAAGAAATACGAGACTAGTCAGACGACAGATGTTTGTTTGGCGACAAAGCGACAATAATAATAGTTTTAACTTGTAAATTATCGGGATTTTCACTGTTTTGAACTATTCCATGTGTTCAATTGTATATTGGGTTTGTCGTGTATAATTATGTGTTACAGAACGTTGATAAATCAATTAAACAAGTTAGCAACGTGCACAGAATTTTGATTTTCACTGTTATTTATTGCTGGGTCGAGATTGATTGAACTAACCAATCAGATGCCGAGTTTCATCGGAGTTGCCCAGAGCCTCCGTTCCTTGGTAATGACCAAAAGGATCGCAGGCTCTGGGTACGAGATTGCAATGTGATTGGTTACTTATAGCCAATCAGAAAACTCGTTCATATTAGGTACGTCTTTACTGCAGAATTGACTTCTCACTGAAATTAACTTACCAAGGATTTGGATAAGGTTGTTGCACTTTTAAATTTTACAATAAAGGAAAAGGCGACAAGTAGGAAGAGAAGCATTGCTGGAATATATGCTAAAAGTAATCCGTCCTTTTCAAGTAGGGGCACCATACTGTAAAAGAATAATGAGAAAAACGTTTCGGTTGAAGTGTCACTGTGATGAAAAATCGTCAGTCTTTTTTGATCTTATCATAAAGTACATTTACAATGAGGATGAACGGCGTTTGTGGTTTGTAAATATCTCATCCCGTTCAAGAGATATTCACGTTTTGGAAATATGCAAATTATATGGCTGATGACGTCATTTACTCCAAACGAGAGAAATGAAAATCGTAAAATTAGGAATATCTCTAGAAAATAGAAATAAACAATAGAAAGTGCTCAAATTTTGCATGTCTATAGTATTAAATAAAATACGTTTTACTGTGGAACTTTAGTTGTTTTCGTGGAAACTGCTGGTTTCTGGCCCCCTCCAATGATAAAATTAAATTTGCTTATTTATCAGCAATCAAGTAGCGTTTACTCCAGCGAATAAAAGTGAAGATTAGGGCTTATGTAGGCATTGTAATTCAAACGTTTACACCTTTCTATTTTTAAACAATGAGGCAAAAATGATAATTCCCTTTTTAAGGTTTAGAGTAACCTGAGAGCATGCGCTTAACATGGCAATCACAAACGTTCCACAGAGAAGTTTATTTTATTGGATACTATAAGCATACGAAGTTTAAGCGCGTTCTATTGTTTATTTCTAGAGATATTCCTTATTTTACGATTTTCATTTTGCTCGTTTGGAGTAAATGACGTCATCAGCCATAAATTCGCATATTTCCAAAACGTGAATTTCTCTTGAACGAGATGAGATATTGACAAACCACAAACGCCATTCACTCTCATTTTAAATGTACTTTATGATACGATCAAAAAAACGACTGACGATTTTTTCATCATAGTGACACTTTAATAGTAATGTACACCAGGCACTAAAGCCGTGTTTACTGTATATTGTAACACCGGAACCGACACAAGGAAAACTGGCTCTGAAGGGAGAGGATTCCGCGCGAATTAGCTCATTTAGCTGTTTAAGGTGTAATCTGTCATCTCACCTAAACGTTGCTACGGATAAGAACCATGTAGATTCCAAGGGTTTCCATGGTAATAGCAAACTAGCGGGTCTAAAGAAATGATATTGCTATGGTAAAAATAAGTTGAGCTCAGACACATCGCTAAAAGTGTTTGTTGTTAAAGTTTTGGGTCTGCATTTTTTAACAAATGGGCATCGTGAGCGCCACCATTTTCGATTTGATGACGTCAAATGATTACACTTATTCTCCCAAAACAATAAAACTATTGTCTTGAAATAATAAGTGCACCATTTTACGTCATTAAATCCAAGATGGCGACGTCCAACAGGATACATGCAATTAAATGAAGAACGTGCTTCGAGTCCTTACTTAACATTGATTGAAACCCCACCCCAACATAAACCCTGAAGCTAATCTCAACGCGGGGTTAACTGAACCGCGGATAACGACTCGCGTAGTAGTTAGTGATCGATGGGCAAGAAATGCAGACCGTTAATCAATGTACTGTAATACTAATAAAAGCATACTTGACTTACAACGTAACAAGAAGAATTGATTTTTCATGAACTTGGAACGAGAACAGAAAAAAAGCTAATGAGGAATTAACCTAAAAATTAAAAAAACGACACTCTTATTATAGATGCAACGTGATACTAAAAAGCAACCACTGCAATTGTTAATTAGGTCAAATACTTACAAGTGCAAATAAGAAGGACTTGGCCGTTGGTCGCAAAACTAACATTAGATTAGACGGAAGAAGAAAAGCCAGGGTTGAACAGCCGCTAAATAAAACAATATGCAGAGTATATTCAGTAAGTATATTACATACTGTAACCTGTGTATATCACTGATCTCTAAAAGCATGAAGCGATAATCCACCATCGTCTTTCTCTGAATTACTTTTAAGTAATTACTATAACAATAGAGTTGATGTTCGTGGGCATGAATACGTTTTTAGCCCGACTCAGGCTCATTTTAGCGGGCATTTAGAAGAAAATCGAAGACAGTATACGGTAAACAGTATCTTGAACACTGCCACCTTCGCGTCGGCGTGTATTTCGTTGCAACAAATATTTACAACGTAACTTGGCAGAAAAGCGCAAGATTTGTCACCAACAATCTTTGCTTCAAAGTATTGACATGAAAATTCCGTAAACAACAAACCAATAATGATTTAGAACTGTTAAAACTGGTAGGCTCATGCAGATCAGCGGGCTAAAATATATTTAGCTCCGTAATTACGCACCGTAATTACGCACCGTAGTTACGCACCGTAGTTACGAACCGTAATTACGCACCGTAGTTACGCACCGTAGTTACGCACCGTAATTACGCACCGTAGTTACGCACCGTAATTACGCACCGTAAATACGCACCGTAATTACGCTCAGTAATTACGCACCGTTATTACGCACCGTAATTACGCACCGTAGTTACGAACCGTAGTTATGAACCGTAATTACGCACCGTTATTAACGCACCGTAGTTACGCACCGTAGTTACGCACCGTAATTACGCACCGTAGTTACGCAACGTAGTTACGCACCGTAGTCGGTTACGCACCGTAATTACGCACCGTAGTTACGCACCGTAGTTACGCACCGTAGTTACGCACCGTAGTTACGCACCGTTATTACGCCCCGTAATTACGCACCGTACTTACGCACCGTAATTACGCCCCGCAATTACGCCCCGTAATTACGCCCCGTAATTACGCCCCGTAGTTACGCACCGTAATTACGCACCGTAGTTACGCACCGTAATTACGCACCGTAGTTACGCACCGTAGTTACGCACCGTTATTACGCACCGTAATTACGCACCGTAGTTACGCACCGTAGTTACGCACCGTAGTTACGCACCGTAATTACGCACCGTAGTTACGCAACGTAGTTACGCACCGTAGTTACGCACCGTAATTACGCACCGTAGTTACGCACCGTAGTTACGCACCGTAGTTACGCACCGTTATTACGCACCGTAATTACGCACCGTAGTTACGCACCGTAATTACGCACCGTAATTACGCACCGTAGTTACGCACCGTAGTTACGCACCGTTATTACGCACCGTAATTACGCACAGTAGTTACGCGCCGTAATTACGCACCGTAGTTACGCACCGTAGTTACGCACCGTAATTACGCACCGTTATTACGCACCGTAGTTACGCACCGTAGTTACGCTCCGTAATTACGCACTGTAGTTACGCCCCGTAATTACGCACCGTAATTACGCACCGTAATTACGCACCGTAAATATTAAATATATTTAGCCCGCCCGCTGAATTCTCCATTTTAGCTCGCAAAATACACCACAATGCCCGATAAAATTATTCTAATTAAACTTAATTAACATAGTTGAGGGCTTATTATCAAAAATATTTACATACCTGAGGGAAATCATCGAACTCATAGAAAAGATATTTTTAAGTTTAACAACGACGGACAATGAACACCAAACGTTTGCAACTTTGTCCTAGATAACAGTTTCAAATAAAATAGTTTTTGTTAAGTTACGAGGAACTTCTAATCAGGAAAACCATGATCTCGAATATGTATGAGTTCTTTATTGTCAAATCATATACCTCATAAAGTCCTCGGCCAAAAGGAAACAGTCGGTCAAGGACTTGAGTGGCCAAATGAATACTTCTTAAAAATGGTAACCAACTGTAAGACAAAATAACAAAGGTTATAACTTCCAGGTTATAACAAAGGTTTTAACTATATATGCAGTTGTTTCGTTTTTGTGCGGAGTGCTACCTACATACATGCAAGTCGACATTCCACATGTGGATATTTTACATGTGATCATGTGAAATATTCACATGTGATTTTGGAACATGTGATCACATGTGGATATTTTACACGTGATCATGTAAAATCTTCACATGTGGATATTTTACATGTGATCATGTGAAATATTCACATGTGATTTTGGAACATGTGATCACATTAGCCTAGTTTCTAGGCCTTCCTCGGTTGACACGTTTCGGAAGTGATCCGAACGGACACGCTGGGGAAGGCCTAGCAACATTCGTAAACACTTTCACTTTACAGCTCAGTTGTTTATTGAGGAAGAATTGTGATGTTATGACGTCCTAAGTGTTTCCCGACACTTACTATTTTAATACAAGCTCTATCTCAGCTCGGATCGACGAAGGTTCACTGCCCTAGCTTTCTTCTCACTAGCTTTCCTTCTGCAACCGCCAAAAGTTGAAAGTTAAACAGTTAAATTTTCATTTCGAGCTCCAATTGGAATATATTCCATAATTTCCTTCTTTGATCACCAAGATCTTTGGTAAAATCTTCGCCAGACATCCTTATGCTTTTTACTGTAATATACTGTCGCTACGCTAGATCCTAGGGACACTCGAAGGGCCAGAACGATTCTGGGCAGGACCTTTTTGCGAATGTTGCTAGGCCTTCTCGTTTCCAGCCTCTCCCCAGTCTTCCCAAGAACCCAAACCGATTACGCGGCCATGCTCATGGCGGAAACGAAAGGCATAGAAACTAGGCTATGATCACATGTGAAATATTCACATGTGATCATGTGATCACAGGTACAAAATCACATCTGATTTTTACACATGTGAAATTTTCGTAAGGGAGGTGGCGCCATCAAATTTCTAAAACTTTAAAGCTGGTTGTTTTACATGCATGCATGTTTATATCTAAAGTATATAAGCTTAATATCAACACAGTATACGGACTGCACTTACCATAACACAACTGTTAGTATGACTGTAATCCCCAAACAGAAAACCTTAAATACAGACTTTGCCCTAGACGATTCAAAAAAATAAATATACCTAAACACCAGTCGTTAAATCTTCCTAATTCTTATACGTAAGTTTCTCAAACCATTAATAATTCATGAATTATCGTAGCCAATCCATGAACGTATACCACATCACATGCATGAGTTTTGATGCCCAATGAAAACCTGTAGGAAACTTCTTAGTGAACTGGATCACACTTTGTAATCTGTTTACTGAAATCAATGAAGAAAACACCACAAATCGCGATGCGAATACTCGTTTGAGAAACAAGATCAAACACTCATTTATTGTGTTTCATCAGGAGACTCCAAACACTCGAAGACAATAAAAACCTCGGGGCCACGCCCTCGGTTTTCATTTCTTTTCTCGTGTTTGGAACCCCTGATGAAACAGTCAAACTCGTGTTTGATCTATTACTTCAAATACGTAAAAACTAAGAGGATTTAACAACAAATGGTTGCCTGTTCACTGACGAAACAGCCACATGCAATACTTGTACTTATACAGACTGACTTGTGCAGTTTCAGTTGGTAAATTTCACCAATCACGGACACGCAATCCTACTGTTAAACACATTCACATGTGGACTCTTAACTAATTACCCTAGTCCAGTCCATAGTCCAGTTGTACACAGACACATTTGATTTCGCGAAGAAATAGCGTCCAACTAAAGATAAGGTTCTACTTTCGAAAGCTTTGTAGCGAAATGTTGGAATGCTGGCATGGGGGATGACTGACTGAAGAAACCTTTTGTGAACCGAGTGAATACCCAAATAGGTTCCTCAGTTTTTCACTGGAGGCCAGATTCTATGACACTAGCCTCAGATGCATCCACTCCAACAGGATTCGTCGACTGGTCATGGATATTGGTCACATTTTACTCCGATGAAGGGGTCCCCTCGAAACGTCGATATTTCGTTATAACTTTAAACTTTAATTTATAAAATCGACTAGCAGTGATAAATATACAAAAACCACTGAATTACTCGAAATTTTACAGAGTGCAACAGTTTGCTGAAGCATTACATAAGTATCTCAAAAAATGTTAAATGGGGATTAGGCTTAGAAATTACTAATAGTAGCGTTAATGAAACATTTTAACACTTGAGGCCTGGACCTCTCCCCGTGCTGAATAAAATCGTCTGGCGTCAGCCAGAATAAACCTTAAAGACCCGTCGTCAGGCTTCAAAGTGTGAAAACGGTTCGTTTTACTAAAAGGGACGGAGAATAGTCTATCGGATCTGAGGTTATAAGATTTGTGCATGAAGCTTATGAGTTGGATCAGATACAATGTCTTTAAAGAGCTTCTCGCACAGTTTTCGTCGTCGTTCTCTAAGCGTGACTAATCCAGCGGCGACCATGGCTTGCGAATAAGATAGGGATAGACAATACGAAGAGCTTGTCGCTGTAACCGTTCAAGATCATCATTAAAACTTATCTCGGAAGTTTCCCACTTTTTCATTTTGTTTGTCCAAAACACTGCCTATACGCAGCGACTCTACTTTTTTTACATTCTCAGAAATAGAGGCTTCTTTAACTCCAGTGTGGCCAACACAAGCGTGGCACCCTGCTTTGTTATACATGCATGCCAGTGAGTGGTGTAGTGAGCACTATTGGCGCCTAGGGGCAGCTGCTCCCCTTCCCCCCTACCTCTCCCTCTGGCCTTCCCTTGTTACACTGGATCCACCTCTTAATCAGGAACCACGCCCTATCGCTACAAGCTTGGCAAGTATCAAACAATCCTTGCAACCGACAAGCATTTCTCTGGGCTTTATTATTTAATTCACAATATTACAAGGAAACCATACACAGGATGTATATCTGCTTTTTCTCTTGGATGTGTTTGGAAACCGTTTAATAAAAATAATACATCCTTACCATGTTTTTTCTTTCAAGGCTTTACCTAAAAGGAAACTAAAAAAAGGTAGAGCGTGGTATAGTTCCATTTGCTTATAGTTGAGCGCCAAAGTAAACGCAATTGAACCAAGAATATCACGATTGTAAATAACACCAAGCATTCCCCACAGCGCTAAGCCTAGACTAACACAGTTATATCTAAGAGAAAGTAAAGGAAAAGATATAATAATGGATACAGAAAGCGCACGCGTATACCTAGCGATTAAGAACATGTATTTTTGCATTTAAACCCCTATTACTATATATAAGAATATGTTGAGTCTAAAAATTGAAACAGGTTCTCGTTTAGAAAAAAAAAATATGAAACATATCAAAAGACCTGGAGCAAAATGAGTATTTGCTTAGAATGTAGCTTTACTTCAGTTTAGATATACAGTAATTGTAGATGTTTCTTACACACAATGAAGAGACCACGCCCATATGGTATCATAGACTAGTTGTTGAACTGACCCCACTAACAATATACACTTAATGTCTGCTTCCGAGGGAAACAGTTAGTTTTGTTTTCCCAAGAGTCTTGATATTTCCCGAGACGAAGTCGAGGGAAGCATCGAGACTCGAGGGAAAACAAAACTAACTGTTTCCCTCGGGAGCAGACATTAAGTGTTTTGTTATATAGCTTGAGTTTCGCTGAATAATTTCAGCGTTTATCAAGGGAAAGTGCACAAAAGACAAACGCTAAGACTTACCAAAACATTTCGCCTGTCTCCGTAATTTCACTTCAACCAAACAAATATAAGTCTCAGAACAAAAGAACAGCAATACATTTCTTCAGTTAATCTTCACACATGCTTTTAAGACCTATAAATATTCTTTTTTTCGTACCAAACAAGCTTTTGTTTATAGGATGCCGTGAAGAGTTCAAAGTTCTAGCGGGCAACAATTGAAAACTTATGACCGAGTAGGCAATAAGTTCTCAATTATTGCCCGCTCGGTAGACATTGAAATTTAGCTAAGGTCATGTGACCACAAACCAACCAATGACAGTCATCGTTGTATCCAGTGAAACTCTAGCTAAATAACAAAGTATGTTACTTGCAACCTCGTGCCCAGGTTCTTATCTCCGCTCCCCCGCCCAACCTGCATGAGTACGAGGTTGTGTTATTTGCTGGTGATAGTTTATAAAAAGACTGTATTTAAGAATCTAAGTAGCCTAGTATTTTTAGGTTAACCTTCACGCGGGTGTTTACTGTAATTTATTGACTTTACTTTAGAAATATCTAACGTCTTTGTTCATATTAATTCGTACTTCCAGATTAAGGCAAAATAGAGAAAAATCATATTTTAAGCTCTTTGTTCAATCCAGATTCAATTCATTCAAAATAGCAAAAATGGGGCGGAGGCAATTTATACACTCGCGAAAATGCGGAGGGACATCAACGTCAAAGAGAATAACATGAAACGAAAGCAAACTTGAGCAAGTAATATCGTTAAGTCTACTGATTAAAATCAATAATGGTGTATTCTGGTAAAACAAGTGGGAAAAAGTCATTTAACCCTTTATCGGCCAGGTTTCCGTGAGCTCTCCCCTTGCCGAGTAAAATCGTCTGGCGTAAGCCAGAGTAAAATTAATAAGTAGACAAAAATCAACATTTACTGTGGCCAGGACCTTTCCTGGCCACAGTAAATGTTGATTTTGTCTACCTATTAATTAATTTTATAAAAATACACTCCTTATGTTCCCTTGAACAAGATTTTGTTACTGACTTCTTTGTCCTGATGCTTACAGTAGAAGACCAGTGGATCGAAACGGTTTGTGTGGATTAACTATTGCAAGCAAGAGCTGTTGTGAGTAAGTGTTTAGAATTTTATTCATTGCCTAGCTGATCAGGGAGAAAATCCAAGATCCATATAATTGTCCTCTCTCTCTCTCTCTATTTCATCCTGTCATTGAATGTTTAAAATAGAGTTGATTATTGAAGGATACTGAAAATGACCATGATCAATTAATATCAATCCTGGATGCAATAGTAACAACAGCAAAAATGAAATCTGTTAACGAAAACAACACACTTAAATGATCAAGACCAAATGGAAAGAAAATTTCACATTCATTCTAAGGAGACAGAAAGGAATTGAAGAACGGTCAGATGGAAAATGGAAGAAACAAACAAATGAACAAACAAACGTAGGATGAATGGAAGAAAGGAAAGATGAATGGAAGGAAGGGAAGGGAAGGAAGGAGGAACAAAGTGAAGGGAGGGAGAAGGGGAGGAAAGGGGTAAGGGAAGGAGGGAGGGATAGAAGGAGAGAAGAAGAGAAGAAGGGAGGGAGGGAAGGAAAGAAAGATGGAGGAAGGGAATGAGTGAATGAATGAATGAATGAATGAATGAATGAATGAATGAATGAATGAATGAATGAATGAATGAATGAATGAATGAATGAATGAATGAATGAAAGAAAGAAAGGAAAGGGAACGAACGGATGGACGGAGGGAGGGAGGGAGGGAGGGAGGGAGGGAGGGAGGGAGGGAGGGAGGGAGGGAGGGAGGGAGGAAGGAAGGAAGGAAGGAAGGAAGGAAGGAAGGAAGGAAGGAAGGAAGGAAGGAAGGAAGGAAGGAAGGAAGGAAGGAAGGAAGGAAGGGAAGGAATGAAAGGGAATGAATGAAAGGGAATGAATGAAAAGGAATGAATGAAAGGGAGTGAATGAAAGGGAATGAATGAATGAAAGGGGAAGGAAGGAAGGAAGGAAGGAACAAACAAACAAACAAACAAACAAACAAACAAACAAACAAACAAACAAACAAACAAACAAACAAACAAACAAACAAACAAACAAACAAACAAACAAACAAACAAACAAACAAACAAACAAACAAACAAACAAACAAACAAACAAACAAACAAACAAACAAACAAACAAACAAACAAACAAACAAACAAACAAACAAACAAACAAACAAACAAACAAACAAACAAACAAACAAACAAACAAACAAACAAACAAACAAACAAACAAACAAACAAACAAACAAACAAACAAACAAACAAACAAACAAACAAACAAACAAACAAACAAACAAACAAACAAACAAACAAACAAACAAACAAACAAACAAACAAACAAACAAACAAACAAACAAACAAACAAACAAACAAACAAACAAACAAACAAACAAACAAACAAACAAACAAACAAACAAACAAACAAACAAACAAACAAACAAACAAACAAACAAACAAACAAACAAACAAACAAACAAACAAACAAACAAACAAACAAACAAACAAACAAACAAACAAACAAACAAACAAACAAACAAACAAACAAACAAACAAACAAACAAACAAACAAACAAACAAACAAACAAACAAACAAACAAACAAACAAACAAACAAACAAACAAACAAACAAACAAACAAACAAACAAACAAACAAACAAACAAACAAACAAACAAACAAACAAACAAACAAACAAACAAACAAACAAACAAACAAACAAACAAACAAACAAACAAACAAACAAACAAACAAACAAACAAACAAACAAACAAACAAACAAACAAACAAACAAACAAACAAACAAACAAACAAACAAACAAACAAACAAACAAACAAACAAACAAACAAACAAACAAACAAACAAACAAACAAACAAACAAACAAACAAACAAACAAACAAACAAACAAACAAACAAACAAACAAACAAACAAACAAACAAACAAACAAACAAACAAACAAACAAACAAACAAACAAACAAACAAACAAACAAACAAACAAACAAACAAACAAACAAACAAACAAACAAACAAACAAACAAACAAACAAACAAACAAACAAACAAACAAACAAACAAACAAACAAACAAACAAACAAACAAACAAACAAACAAACAAACAAACAAACAAACAAACAAACAAACAAACAAACAAACAAACAAACAAACAAACAAACAAACAAACAAACAAACAAACAAACAAACAAACAAACAAACAAACAAACAAACAAACAAACAAACAAACAAACAAACAAACAAACAAACAAACAAACAAACAAACAAACAAACAAACAAACAAACAAACAAACAAACAAACAAACAAACAAACAAACAAACAAACAAACAAACAAACAAACAAACAAACAAACAAACAAACAAACAAACAAACAAACAAACAAACAAACAAACAAACAAACAAACAAACAAACAAACAAACAAACAAACAAACAAACAAACAAACAAACAAACAAACAAACAAACAAACAAACAAACAAACAAACAAACAAACAAACAAACAAACAAACAAACAAACAAACAAACAAACAAACAAACAAACAAACAAACAAACAAACAAACAAACAAACAAACAAACAAACAAACAAACAAACAAACAAACAAACAAACAAACAAACAAACAAACAAACAAACAAACAAACAAACAAACAAACAAACAAACAAACAAACAAACAAACAAACAAACAAACAAACAAACAAACAAACAAACAAACAAACAAACAAACAAACAAACAAACAAACAAACAAACAAACAAACAAACAAACAAACAAACAAACAAACAAACAAACAAACAAACAAACAAACAAACAAACAAACAAACAAACAAACAAACAAACAAACAAACAAACAAACAAACAAACAAACAAACAAACAAACAAACAAACAAACAAACAAACAAACAAACAAACAAACAAACAAACAAACAAACAAACAAACAAACAAACAAACAAACAAACAAACAAACAAACAAACAAACAAACAAACAAACAAACAAACAAACAAACAAACAAACAAACAAACAAACAAACAAACAAACAAACAAACAAACAAACAAACAAACAAACAAACAAACAAACAAACAAACAAACAAACAAACAAACAAACAAACAAACAAACAAACAAACAAACAAACAAACAAACAAACAAACAAACAAACAAACAAACAAACAAACAAACAAACAAACAAACAAACAAACAAACAAACAAACAAACAAACAAACAAACAAACAAACAAACAAACAAACAAACAAACAAACAAACAAACAAACAAACAAACAAACAAACAAACAAACAAACAGACAGACAAACAAACAAACAAACAAACAAACAAACAAACAAACAAACAAACAAACAAACAAACAAACAAACAAACAAACAAACAAACAAACAAACAAACAAACAAACAAACAAACAAACAAACAAACAAACAAACAAACAAACAAACAAACAAACAAACAAACAAACAAACAAACAAACAAACAAACAAACAAACAAACAAACAAACAAACAAACAAACAAACAAACAAACAAACAAACAAACAAACAAACAAACAAACAAACAAACAAACAAACAAACAAACAAACAAACAAACAAACAAACAAACAAACAAACAAACAAACAAACAAACAAACAAACAAACAAACAAACAAACAAACAAACAAACAAACAAACAAACAAACAAACAAACAAACAAACAAACAAACAAACAAACAAACAAACAAACAAACAAACAAACAAACAAACAAACAAACAAACAAACAAACAAACAAACAAACAAACAAACAAACAAACAAACAAACAAACAAACAAACAAACAAACAAACAAACAAACAAACAAACAAACAAACAAACAAACAAACAAACAAACAAACAAACAAACAAACAAACAAACAAACAAACAAACAAACAAACAAACAAACAAACAAACAAACAAACAAACAAACAAACAAACAAACAAACAAACAAACAAACAAACAAACAAACAAACAAACAAACAAACAAACAAACAAACAAACAAACAAACAAACAAACAAACAAACAAACAAACAAACAAACAAACAAACAAACAAACAAACAAACAAACAAACAAACAAACAAACAAACAAACAAACAAACAAACAAACAAACAAACAAACAAACAAACAAACAAACAAACAAACAAACAAACAAACAAACAAACAAACAAACAAACAAACAAACAAACAAACAAACAAACAAACAAACAAACAAACAAACAAACAAACAAACAAACAAACAAACAAACAAACAAACAAACAAACAAACAAACAAACAAACAAACAAACAAACAAACAAACAAACAAACAAACAAACAAACAAACAAACAAACAAACAAACAAACAAACAAACAAACAAACAAACAAACAAACAAACAAACAAACAAACAAACAAACAAACAAACAAACAAACAAACAAACAAACAAACAAACAAACAAACAAACAAACAAACAAACAAACAAACAAACAAACAAACAAACAAACAAACAAACAAACAAACAAACAAACAAACAAACAAACAAACAAACAAACAAACAAACAAACAAACAAACAAACAAACAAACAAACAAACAAACAAACAAACAAACAAACAAACAAACAAACAAACAAACAAACAAACAAACAAACAAACAAACAAACAAACAAACAAACAAACAAACAAACAAACAAACAAACAAACAAACAAACAAACAAACAAACAAACAAACAAACAAACAAACAAACAAACAAACAAACAAACAAACAAACAAACAAACAAACAAACAAACAAACAAACAAACAAACAAACAAACAAACAAACAAACAAACAAACAAACAAACAAACAAACAAACAAACAAACAAACAAACAAACAAACAAACAAACAAACAAACAAACAAACAAACAAACAAACAAACAAACAAACAAACAAACAAACAAACAAACAAACAAACAAACAAACAAACAAACAAACAAACAAACAAACAAACAAACAAACAAACAAACAAACAAACAAACAAACAAACAAACAAACAAACAAACAAACAAACAAACAAACAAACAAACAAACAAACAAACAAACAAACAAACAAACAAACAAACAAACAAACAAACAAACAAACAAACAAACAAACAAACAAACAAACAAACAAACAAACAAACAAACAAACAAACAAACAAACAAACAAACAAACAAACAAACAAACAAACAAACAAACAAACAAACAAACAAACAAACAAACAAACAAACAAACAAACAAACAAACAAACAAACAAACAAACAAACAAACAAACAAACAAACAAACAAACAAACAAACAAACAAACAAACAAACAAACAAACAAACAAACAAACAAACAAACAAACAAACAAACAAACAAACAAACAAACAAACAAACAAACAAACAAACAAACAAACAAACAAACAAACAAACAAACAAACAAACAAACAAACAAACAAACAAACAAACAAACAAACAAACAAACAAACAAACAAACAAACAAACAAACAAACAAACAAACAAACAAACAAACAAACAAACAAACAAACAAACAAACAAACAAACAAACAAACAAACAAACAAACAAACAAACAAACAAACAAACAAACAAACAAACAAACAAACAAACAAACAAACAAACAAACAAACAAACAAACAAACAAACAAACAAACAAACAAACAAACAAACAAACAAACAAACAAACAAACAAACAAACAAACAAACAAACAAACAAACAAACAAACAAACAAACAAACAAACAAACAAACAAACAAACAAACAAACAAACAAACAAACAAACAAACAAACAAACAAACAAACAAACAAACAAACAAACAAACAAACAAACAAACAAACAAACAAACAAACAAACAAACAAACAAACAAACAAACAAACAAACAAACAAACAAACAAACAAACAAACAAACAAACAAACAAACAAACAAACAAACAAACAAACAAACAAACAAACAAACAAACAAACAAACAAACAAACAAACAAACAAACAAACAAACAAACAAACAAACAAACAAACAAACAAACAAACAAACAAACAAACAAACAAACAAACAAACAAACAAACAAACAAACAAACAAACAAACAAACAAACAAACAAACAAACAAACAAACAAACAAACAAACAAACAAACAAACAAACAAACAAACAAACAAACAAACAAACAAACAAACAAACAAACAAACAAACAAACAAACAAACAAACAAACAAACAAACAAACAAACAAACAAACAAACAAACAAACAAACAAACAAACAAACAAACAAACAAACAAACAAACAAACAAACAAACAAACAAACAAACAAACAAACAAACAAACAAACAAACAAACAAACAAACAAACAAACAAACAAACAAACAAACAAACAAACAAACAAACAAACAAACAAACAAACAAACAAACAAACAAACAAACAAACAAACAAACAAACAAACAAACAAACAAACAAACAAACAAACAAACAAACAAACAAACAAACAAACAAACAAACAAACAAACAAACAAACAAACAAACAAACAAACAAACAAACAAACAAACAAACAAACAAACAAACAAACAAACAAACAAACAAACAAACAAACAAACAAACAAACAAACAAACAAACAAACAAACAAACAAACAAACAAACAAACAAACAAACAAACAAACAAACAAACAAACAAACAAACAAACAAACAAACAAACAAACAAACAAACAAACAAACAAACAAACAAACAAACAAACAAACAAACAAACAAACAAACAAACAAACAAACAAACAAACAAACAAACAAACAAACAAACAAACAAACAAACAAACAAACAAACAAACAAACAAACAAACAAACAAACAAACAAACAAACAAACAAACAAACAAACAAACAAACAAACAAACAAACAAACAAACAAACAAACAAACAAACAAACAAACAAACAAACAAACAAACAAACAAACAAACAAACAAACAAACAAACAAACAAACAAACAAACAAACAAACAAACAAACAAACAAACAAACAAACAAACAAACAAACAAACAAACAAACAAACAAACAAACAAACAAACAAACAAACAAACAAACAAACAAACAAACAAACAAACAAACAAACAAACAAACAAACAAACAAACAAACAAACAAACAAACAAACAAACAAACAAACAAACAAACAAACAAACAAACAAACAAACAAACAAACAAACAAACAAACAAACAAACAAACAAACAAACAAACAAACAAACAAACAAACAAACAAACAAACAAACAAACAAACAAACAACAAACAAACAAACAAACAAACAAACAAACAAACAAACAAACAAACAAACAAACAAACAAACAAACAAACAAACAAACAAACAAACAAACAAACAAACAAACAAACAAACAAACAAACAAACAAACAAACAAACAAACAAACAAACAAACAAACAAACAAACAAACAAACAAACAAACAAACAAACAAACAAACAAACAAACAAACAAACAAACAAACAAACAAACAAACAAACAAACAAACAAACAAACAAACAAACAAACAAACAAACAAACAAACAAACAAACAAACAAACAAACAAACAAACAAACAAACAAACAAACAAACAAACAAACAAACAAACAAACAAACAAACAAACAAACAAACAAACAAACAAACAAACAAACAAACAAACAAACAAACAAACAAACAAACAAACAAACAAACAAACAAACAAACAAACAAACAAACAAACAAACAAACAAACAAACAAACAAACAAACAAACAAACAAACAAACAAACAAACAAACAAACAAACAAACAAACAAACAAACAAACAAACAAACAAACAAACAAACAAACAAACAAACAAACAAACAAACAAACAAACAAACAAACAAACAAACAAACAAACAAACAAACAAACAAACAAACAAACAAACAAACAAACAAACAAACAAACAAACAAACAAACAAACAAACAAACAAACAAACAAACAAACAAACAAACAAACAAACAAACAAACAAACAAACAAACAAACAAACAAACAAACAAACAAACAAACAAACAAACAAACAAACAAACAAACAAACAAACAAACAAACAAACAAACAAACAAACAAACAAACAAACAAACAAACAAACAAACAAACAAACAAACAAACAAACAAACAAACAAACAAACAAACAAACAAACAAACAAACAAACAAACAAACAAACAAACAAACAAACAAACAAACAAACAAACAAACAAACAAACAAACAAACAAACAAACAAACAAACAAACAAACAAACAAACAAACAAACAAACAAACAAACAAACAAACAAACAAACAAACAAACAAACAAACAAACAAACAAACAAACAAACAAACAAACAAACAAACAAACAAACAAACAAACAAACAAACAAACAAACAAACAAACAAACAAACAAACAAACAAACAAACAAACAAACAAACAAACAAACAAACAAACAAACAAACAAACAAACAAACAAACAAACAAACAAACAAACAAACAAACAAACAAACAAACAAACAAACAAACAAACAAACAAACAAACAAACAAACAAACAAACAAACAAACAAACAAACAAACAAACAAACAAACAAACAAACAAACAAACAAACAAACAAACAAACAAACAAACAAACAAACAAACAAACAAACAAACAAACAAACAAACAAACAAACAAACAAACAAACAAACAAACAAACAAACAAACAAACAAACAAACAAACAAACAAACAAACAAACAAACAAACAAACAAACAAACAAACAAACAAACAAACAAACAAACAAACAAACAAACAAACAAACAAACAAACAAACAAACAAACAAACAAACAAACAAACAAACAAACAAACAAACAAACAAACAAACAAACAAACAAACAAACAAACAAACAAACAAACAAACAAACAAACAAACAAACAAACAAACAAACAAACAAACAAACAAACAAACAAACAAACAAACAAACAAACAAACAAACAAACAAACAAACAAACAAACAAACAAACAAACAAACAAACAAACAAACAAACAAACAAACAAACAAACAAACAGATGAATGGGCATGCTGCATGATAAATGTATCATGGGTAAAAGAAAAATGGGAGGGAGGGAGGGTGGGAGTTAGTGAGAAAAAGACAAGCAATACCTTTGAACAATTTGAGTAGGGTTTGTAAAAGAAAAAACAAAGTATCAACATGGCTGGAAAATAAACTACAACATCTGCAACAAGAACTAAAAAAGAGAAACAAAATGATTACTATTATAAAGGCAATTATAAACAAACAATTATTGAATAACAAACTTTCCACTTTTTTATTTAGTACCAATTTTACTGTGCTGCACTGTACTGTACTGTACTGTACTGTACTACCACACTGCACTGCACTGTACTAGTCCGCATTGCACTGCACTGTACTATTTACACTGCACTGTACTACGGCACTGCACTCTACTATGCTACTGTACTAACAGCACTGTACTGTATTGCACTGCACTGTACTACCACACTGCACTGACTGTACTACCGCACTGCAGCATTACACTGGTCTGCACTGTACTATGGTGCTGCACTGTACTGCATTATACTGTACTACACTGAACTTGCTGCCCTGCACTACACTGCATGGTACTCAGTACTGTCCTGTTATAGTTCCATTTTACTATGTAGTGTAAACAAGCTTAAATGTAGGCAAATATGTTCAATACACTTCTGAACAGGAACTAATTACTCAGTCTGTAGCTACATTACATACATGTGCAGTACATGAATGCATACATGTAAGTGGATCTTACCAGTATATCGCATAAATAGTTTGTGTTGTCTACTTTCAAATCCTCTTGAGGTGTTCAATGCTACCCACTCAGGATTCAACTTATTTGCACTAATGACAAAAGATTACAAAACATGTAACTACTGTATAATATGTATTTGATATTTTGGTTATAGCACAGTGTTTGGATTGTACATCATCTAGTGGAACTTCTAAAATTCCTTTTGTTAGAACTAGTTTATATACAGATCTTAATAGCAATCTCATAGGGCATTGCAAGAAATTAACTGCTACTGACAGTAACTGCTTGAAAAGAGTCTGTCAACAAGTTGCAAATGCTAATAGAGCACATTGCTGTCCAATCTACTGTAATCAATTGCCTCAATACAAGCTTGTCCAACACTTTGTTAGAAACTTGTCCACAACAAACTGCAGCAAGCTGGCTGTGCTGCAAACCTGATGGCAAGTTGTAATAATACTGTGGTAAACTTGTTGCAACTTGATATTGTGATAATGGAAATCAGTACTGACTATATACATTGTATCTGTATACAGTATACAATTTTAATGCGTAATGTATTACACAATACATGTACATTACTTACATATAACCACAAAACCAGCTATGATATGCAGTCAATGGAGGGTAGTCCAGACCCCAATACATGAGATCATTTGATGAAGAATTGATATACCTTAAAAAAATTAAATTAAATTATTAACTACTTTAATATTGTTCGGAGTACAGTACATGTACACTGTTACATCTTTTTGTTGCAAAAGTTTGTGTAAACAAGTTTGTGTTTGATAAATTCTTATTACAGTAAAGCAGGCTAATTAAGCCACGAAATTTCAACTACAACTGGTATACACTTATTTTCTAGACATAATCTACCCATTACCATATACAGTTAATTAACAGAAGTTAAACCAATCTACTGTTGACTGACGACTGATGCCTGTACATGTATTTGTTAAATTGTGTACATGTTAATACCATTCTTTAACCGGGAGGTTGAATGTTATTTCCATCCAGTGACGTTGTGCCTCATAATCACCAAACATGGGAGGTTTACCAGCGCCTTGTTTAATTCAAATAAATTACAAATCAGTACCAACGAATCACGAATGACATAAAGATGATCTTAAAAATATTCGATATAAATCGTCAATAAATTTATAAATCAAACGTTCATCCAATCACCACATCCATAAAACATTATTTACAGTAGGCAACGACCTACCTGAATATGGACCCAAAGATACGCAACATCTCACTAAAATCGCTCCTAAAATCACAATGCAAATAAAAAACCACGTATCTCTTTTTTCAACATTCTCTTCTTTCTTTTCAGAAAATTCCGCCATATTGGGTAATGAAAACAACTCGGTTCCAGACTCCAGAGCGTCATTCAAAATGGCGTGTTTATCTTCTGGGGCAATGTTCTCCAACTTTCACGATTCATTCGTCTACTCCAACCTGACCAGCTTACAGATTTCGAAGTTAGACTTCCAATCAAGTCTTTTCAACGGAATTGTTCTTTCTTATTGGGATAACATCATTGGACCCAGGCTTGGTCATGTCTGGTTGGAGTCAGAAGAAAAATGCAATGAGGAAATTGTTAAATACGTCGTTTCTCACACCCTGAATGGCGAATTGACTCGGCAAGCGCCCAGAAATGCTGTCGATACCAAACTTTTCATCATAAGAGAAAGGGGTTTGGTGTTTTCATCCTTCATCTTCTCTGGGTTGTCAAAAGGAGCAGGAGAAACCCTTTATTCCTTGTCCCTGTTACTTCCGTTTCCGGCATTAAAAAAATATTTACCTTTTCAAGAATTGGTTGATGTCAGAATGAAGTTGCTGGTGGCTAAACTTAGAGTATTGCAGGAAAAGGTATGCAGGTTCTCATGATGTCTCACACTAATGTGGCTCTTGAAATCGGCTGTAATCTGACAAAGGTGGTGGAACAAGGGGGGTGGCAGGGTGTATCACATGTGAACTCCACACTGGCGATATGCTGAATACTTCCAACCACCACACCACAGAATAGTAATACAACCAGAAGTCCAACTCACATCGGAACCTTTGAAGCTTATGTCCTTCGCATGTTGCCTCACGCATCTTTATTCGTCACAATCCTATGCAATGGGTCATTCCAGAAAACATCCACACCTCCCCCACGGAGGAAATGTGAAGTTGACCCCCTCCCCCCCTTCGGATATTCTAGTACATTTTACTATTATCAGAAGTAGATTTACCCCCCTCCTCTCCCCAGATGGCACAAATTTCCTCTGTGGGGGAGGTATGGATCTTTTCTGGAATGACCCAATCCTGGCAAGTTCCCTGGCAGTTTTGACCTTCTTTTGAAAAGTCATATATTTGCTTCTCTTTGTGTGCAGAACACCAGGTTGTTCCATGCTTTCGGCTTTTGGTTGATGAAACTCCGACGAGACATGTTTTCAATTAATTAAGATAATTAATAGGCCTTTTTTGGTTAATTCCCTCTATTGCAACCAAGTGCCGTGGGAAGGTCAAAAGTACTGGGGGAACTTGCCAGGATGGCATTGATAGTGTAAAATATATCGTGCATGCGCATTGAAGAAATGTAGACAGGTTTTCACTTAAGTTGGACTTCTCGTTGTACAGTATTACTATTCTGTGACCACACCAAGGATTACAGAAATAATATAGAAAAAGTCCACGCCAGGGATCTCCAATGGTACTCCAGAGTACATAGAATGCAAAGCCCCCCTCTTCCAATATCTCTGTTCAAAGATAGGACTAAAAATTGCTTAAAATCTCAGTGGGGTCAAAGTACACCTCCTACCATTCTAAATATAAAACTTCTTCCATCCAGTGGTGTAACTACTGTATAGGCCCGACTGCATTCCAGGATCTGGAAGAAATCATCTACTGGCTTTTGGTAACACATTTTGGTGTAAATTTTAACTCATCCACAAACTTTTGGTGGTGTGGTATTTGCCTTTTCATGAATCATCCTTTTCATATTAAAAAATTTGTGACTTTTGGTCATTTTTACGAACTTTCCCAGACAGCTGACATGCCAGATGCTAAATTTCAAAATTTTCTGGGGGGCATGCCCCCGGACCCCCCTAGAGGGTTCTCACGCCTTCAGCGCTCGAATATCATCACGGCACTGATTCTACATAAATTTCTACTGATTCTAGAGTGATTATTTTTCCATGAAATACCCGTGACCCTTGTAAGTTCAGCTACAGGTAGCTGTTGGCATGTCTATTTCTACAGCTGAATTCCTGGAGTGAATCTTTGATGGAGAGAAAAGGTGGAATGCGGTCGGGTCTATAGGGGGATGTGGCAGACACATCTGGATGGAAAATTCTGATTCCCTGATGGAAATTACCATGTGAGCTTTTGAGATAAATTAAATTGCAACATTGCATATGATAATCTTGGAGCATGGAATAATACCTTAAACGCCATGAATCAAGCCTGTCACTGAAAAAATAACAAGCGTGCAATGCTCAGCACACCTTGGTTGACCTAGGCGTGCGGTGTTTTTCAGGGCACAGAAAATAGTTGACAAGGCTCTTATGATAATTTTTTATTAGAAACTTGCAATAATAAGGCTTGTTTTATTTACTACAGGGGACATTCTGTAGCTCAAAGTCTCACTTTTTTAATGAAAGTCCGCCTCTAGGCTTATTGTCAGTTTCAGCCTGCTGTTGAAATCCGAAACGTATAATACAAGTTTAGATACAAATTTAGAAACATAGATACAAATTTAGTCTATTATTCTTTATTTCCACCAAATACTATACAACAAATAATCTACTCCGTGATTTCGCCAAAGAAATTCAATTCAAAGCTTATTAAATTCGAACTTCCGTACCTAGATTAGTTCCCAACTTTGCAACAAATGTTGATAAACGAATTTCGTTACCCCAGTTCTCGTCATTAAGCGTAATGCTGGCGAGTTTGATGTCATCGTATTTGAGTTTAAAATCTGATGATCATTGATTGCATCTTGAACTTGGACATTTTCCGGGAGCAATTTGATGGGTTTTATATTACAAATCATCGGCAGACTAGATAATAATAGAAACTTGACAAATGCTAACGTTAATACTAAAGTTTAATGTGGGTGCAGGTAATGTTTTATTACAAAGATGTTTCAGTTTTCAACTGGTGAAATTGTCAGCTTAGAAAATGGTTCCATTGGGAAAATTCAGCCTTGTAGAAAACCAAAGGAAAATGGTTTGTGGCGTGCGATGGAGCGCACGCCTTATCCACGTCAGGCGCGTGAAGAGGCGTGCGCGTGCGATCGCACTCCTGTCAGTGACAGGCTTGCATGAATGATAAACCTTTGCTTTTCTTTCTCAAATTCTGCAGTTATATTAGACACTTGTAAGGTCTTGTAATGCATGAATTAAACTGGAAGCGAAACACCACCCACATGACCACACCCACTTGTTGGAAAATGAGCATGACCCAACTACATTAGTAATGTTCATTTACTGATAGTGTAGATTAAATGGCACTGAAGCAGTTATTGTACTTCTGCAATTGATGTGTTATTGTTCAACACTGGCATAGATATGTGACATTTGATGAACTTCTTAAACTTCCTAATGGATTTTTTTTTTTTTGTTTCTCAGATCATATAGTAGATTAACCAATCACAGCAGACCTTTGAACTGACAATTAAACATTAATTAAGTGATTAAACAAACTACTGTATTTTAGTGGCTTGGAATTTTTTTGAGCATTAACCCGGATGAATCCAGAGTGTTGAAAGGATTATAAATCCAGATTTAAAGTTCCTGACGGCAGTGGCAGGCTGGACTTGATTTAATTTGTGTAAACCCAGCTGGCAAACGTCAAAACAATATGTAACCTAAGGTCTAGCTCGCAACGTAGCATAAGCCCACACAACATAACCTAAGATCTTACAACGTAACGTAAGGTCTCACGACATAACGCAAGGTCCCACGACGTACAGTAAGGTAATTAGGTTTCACAACGTAACGTATAGTCAGTACTGTAGGTCACATAACGTAACGTAAGCTCTTACAAGGTAACGTGGGATCTCACAACGTAACGTAAGGTTTCACGACATAACGCAAGGTCCCACGACGTACAGTAAGGTAAAGGTTTCACAATGTAACATATCAGTACTGTAGGTCACATAACGTAACGTAAGCTCTTACAAGGTAACGTGGGATCTCACAACGTAACGTAAGGTTTCACGACGTAACATGAGGTTACATAACATAACGTAAGGTCTCAAAACGTAACGTACAGTCTTACGACTTAACGTAAAATCTCACAACATATAGGTAAATGTTTTACGACGTAACGTATAGCTCTTACAACGTAATGTACATGTAAGATTTTACAACGTAATGTAAGATCTCACAACATTACAACATAACTTCTCTTAACGTAACGTAAGGTTACATAACGTAACGTAAAATCTCACAATTGTCGAAATGTATCGAAAAGCTCACAACGTAATGTATAAGGTCTCACAACGTAACGTACCTACATGTAAAGGTCTCACAACGTAACGTACAAGCCTCACAACGTAATGTATAAGGTCTCACAACGTAACGTACCTACATGTAAAGTCTCACAACGTAACGTGAGGTCTCACAACGTTACGTAACGTCTCACAACGTGACAAAGTCAGAAGGGTACAGTTTATGTCAGTAGAAAATTTAAGTTAAACAAAATAAAAATGGTCTGCGATACCTAGATTATGATTTAATCTACTAGGGTACTTTCATCCTTAGAGCAGAAATACTAAATGTTTATTAGTTGGAGTTCACACTAAATCTTCACTCATTAATTGAAGTAGAATTGGGAAGTACTACGACAGTTTTATTTAAAAGTTTGATCGTTGAAGCGCACAAATTGCCAAAGGAAATTCGAAACGTAAATATCATGTGAGAATTTGAATGTTGTCATGTGCAAACTTAAAAGTTTGGGTAACGCCTTAATTTCTATTGGTCAAAATGCGCAAACATTCAAATGGCAACGTGTCAAATTGTGAAACGATCAAACTTTTCAATAAAACTTCCAATCTTTAAGCTCAACTGGAAATCGCAGTACTGTATGTTCTTATAAAAACAACATCAGTTTCTTATTTTATATCTTTATATAGGATCTACTAACTTCGATTTCCAATTTTTCAAAGTACCTTCCCAACCTTATCAGAACGATTTCCTCGCTGCAAATGAATGGTGTACCCAGTAACTTGTCAGTAAGTGTTGATGCGACAAATATTTCTAAAGACGTTTACTTAGACCCCGTTTACACGGTACTGGACGAATTCGGAACCAGTTTCGAATAAGTACGGTTCCGCCTGTTTACACGACGAAATAGGACGAATTCGAGACCGGTTTCGAATTCGTCCGGTACCGTGTAAACGTAGCCTTAGTAGTAGGAAACATTGGCATAACCGTAGCCTTAGTAGTAGGAAACATAGGCATTGTATATGATAACGCACGTCACAAGCTAAGCACAAATAAAATCTGTGTGCAACATAGAACAGGATTTTTCTGTTTGTCCCCGAGCCCGGGCGTAGGGCCGAAGGCCCGGAGCCCGGGTGAGGGTGCTAATCTCGACGTGCGTGGAGTCCACTTTACACGCGAGATGAAAAGCCGAAAGCAATTCTGAAACCTGTTTGTATATATATATATATATATATATATATATATATATATATATATATATATATGTTATCAAATCCACATTTTGCGCAGTTCGAATAGCAGGGTACTGGTAACTAACCTGTTAAATTATTCAAATTATTTAAATTTACGTCAGAAAATATATAATTTATAAGTTCGGTTGGATTACGAAATAAAATGCTAAAATGTACATTAATATTACTATGGAAAAAGACCAAAGAAAGAAGACTAACAAGAGATGTGGCAGCGAGAAAAAGAGAACAATACCACTGGAAAAAGCCTAAAAATTAATACGATAAAGACCGAAAACGATGCCGACCGAAATGTAAAACTGAAAGAAGAAGGATGTGTCCTGAAACTGTTCAAAGCCGGTAAGGAATTTTGCTCTGGTGTATTCTACATAACTCGAGAGGGAACAATGAAGAAATTTTGAAACAAACGGCTTTTTAGATCATGAAGAGAACTGAATGATGCCTTGTCATATTTAATTTAAGTTTATGTGTCAACAACGAAAAAAAGTAAGAAACCGCGAACGAGAAAAACAATCCGAAAAGACTAGACTGAATTGCCAGTGTTTGTGGTGATAAAAGCAGAAGAAAGTTTAACGGTAGGAGATTCGTATTACTATTTACCAGTTTAGCTGAGTTAAATCGGAAGAAATCTTGAAAATGAAAATTAATATAAATAATATTTTGTCTAGAATTGGCTTTGAACGCTAGGACGTTGACATTGTATCTTTTCTTGGCCATTGTTTATATATTATATATTTTTGAATGAAAATTTGTCATTTGCTTCATCTCGTTGTTTGTTTTTTTTAATATTGACTTTGCATGTTCTTTCGGTGTGGCAATACATGACTACAGATGAACCTTGCTAACTAATTTTCTGGAATGTTTTCTGATCTGTGTGTCATTTATAATACAACAAAAAAAAACAGAAATTAGGGGGGGGGGGGGGTTGTTGGGGTTAAAAAATGCATATAAAGCGGGCGAGGGGTTGTTGCGTTCATGTATTTCTAGTACAGAAAATAAAACGACTCTTCTTTCATGCAATGGTAATGTTTACTTTAGAGTGCTGCGTAGGTAGTGTTTTGGAGAGAGCAAAGTGAAAAGGTGGTAAACTGCCGAGATTAGCGGAGCCCTTCATCAGAGTAAAATGTCTTAATCTGATGAAGGGCAGCAAAATGTTTTATTATATGGCTGGGTTTGATTTCCGGTCCGTACGCAAAACGACGCACGCTGATTGGTTCCTGAGAGGTCGGGATTTTACGATATTGACCTCGGGGTCAATACGCTTTTTTCTCGGCCCTGTAAGTTTTGGCGGGAACATTTCTGAGTTGATTTGAATACAAATAAAAGAGAAATAGGTATCTTTATTCAAATATTTTGAACAATAAAATGTGTTGGAACATCACTGCTGGTTTTCTTTAAAGTGTCACTGAGACGAAATTTTTACCCCTACTTTTTTCTCTATTAGCCTAAATTGCATGTATCGAAGACTTACCAAACGAAGTTTCATGCTGATATTAGGAAAAGTAAAGCAGATATTGACGAAAGAAATACGCAAATTCGCGGCCGCCATTAAAATGCACGTGTTTATTTGAGACTGGGTCTAGGATGTCTGTGACGTCATAGTCTCAACCCAACAAAATAGTAAACAAGCTTGGAAGAATCGCTCATTAAAATGAAATTATTCCGTCATGCCATCGTGATTTGTTGTACAAGATTGCAGCAATCAATATGATATTAAAGCAGGAATATCCTTGCATAAGAGTCCAAGGATTCTAGTAATGAATGAGATTATTCTGCAGGATAAGATTGCGCAGTTTTTCCGAAGATTGCCGTTGGTTCGGAACATAACGCGCCGACACGCAATTTAAACCAGATGATTCATAGTTTGTTTCAATCAATTTTCCATGAAGATTTTTAGAGCGACCTTACTACAAACAAGAGTTTTTCAGCGTGGTAATATGCCTATTATTTGAAAGACTAACAAAACTTTGGAGGCAGAGGCAGAGCAGTCTCGAGCTCCAAGGAAGTGAACCGTTGGAAAATAAGCGAATATTTCTTTTCCCATGTTCTTATACCACACATGCTAATCATAGTTCCACTATACTTTTATTTAAGATTATAAAATATATCATGTAAGTAAAGCAAACGACAAGGAAGGTTGAATTTGATGTATTGTATTTGTATATAAAATACATGTATATACTAGCAATTCATTTAGTATATTAGATGTTACAAAATAAATAGCATAACTAACTCAATAAATATACAGTCTGATTTGCAAAGCAACAAAGCGTAAATACTAATCTAAATATTTTAGGGGTAGAAAACTTAAGAAATTTAACCAAAACAATTCTACAATCTGAAGCAGTTCAGCACATTATTGATATTTTAGTTATACTTATGCGGCAATATGCGCCAGCTTTGTGAGCCACGTCAACAGGCCATTGCAAATTGACAGAATTATATACTGAGGCCAACTAGTTTTCTTTTTCTTTTCTGTCGCTGTATAAGTTCCAACAGGAGAGAAATTGCTCTCGAACTTTTGAATTTCTATGTAGTAGTATCAAATGTATCAGGCATCAAATACAAGCTAGAGCCACATTACATACACATACATATTTTTATACACATTCATACCAACATAAAGATAGTGTCTCTAGCCGACTAATACTGCCTTTCTCAAGAAGAAACCACGACGTCAGAATTGAAATGTTGCTATATTGAAAGTGTATTGTACTTTTCTTCGGCAATATATTGCGCGATTATCAATCTCGTCAGCTGAAGCAATACAATCATCGTCCTGGCAAATTCCGAAACCAGATTCGTCAAAATGGGCTACCATATACTCCAAACATATAACGGATGATTCCCGTTTCGATCCATAGCCAGAAGAACAACTAAATGATGATGAATTCGACTTTTTTGTTGTCAAATTATATGCGCTCTCGTTGTTTCTTCCTTAGTCACGCAAGTTTGGGTTGAGACTATGACGTCACAACACTTCTCAGGTATCAATATTCACCGTGAAGAAAATTTTAATGGCGGACACAATTTTCAGCATTTCAAACGTTTATAACTTTAAATCTATTTGTTTATACCGGTTCAAATTTTGTACGCGGGGTATTTATATCTCAATAAAGTTCGTCGAAGTTAAATTTTCGCCAAACTTTGTGGGCGATTTTTCGTCTCAGTGACACTTTAAAGCTGTTTATAAGCTGTATATAGCTGGTGTAAATAAGAAGGCCATGAAGCGACGCGAAAAAGTCACCAGGTAAGGTAAACAGCATACTCCGAAGACGAAAACAACGCTCAACGCTTAAAAATAGAATGAACCAATAGCCATATAATAAATTCCTTATTAACCTCGTTTGCTCAGTCTGTACTGGAAAGTATTTGCCCACAGTTTTATCGCACAAACCTCGCTCCTTCGTCCCTCGGTCTGTATGAAAACCTCAGGCAAGTACTTTCCCGTACAGACCTCGCACTTGGTTAATAAGTCTTTATTACTCTGATGAAGGACAGTAAAATGTTTTACTCTGATGAAGGGCAGTAAAATGATTTACTCTGATGAAGGGCTTCGCTCGAAACGTCATTATTTCGTTTTATTATATAAAATAGAGTGTTTTATTGATTTTTCCGCCACTAATAAAAATGATAATCTCACATGTGTGATTATTCATGATAATCTCACATGTGACGATTATCGCTGAATGAGCATTATAGTTTAATGCAATTTTTGTAAGGCAATAGGACAATTTTTTTATATAATAAACAGAACAATACATGGATGTGCAGAAATATGAAATTTATTTCTCGTGTTGACCAACATATCTTACTCGTTCGCTTCGCTCACTCGTGAGATATCTTGGTCAACACTCGAAATAAATTTCATATTTCCGCACATCCATGTATTATTCTCTATTTATTTTTCTTTTCACTTAAGCTGCTCTATCCTTTTTATTTCACTTAGGAGGCTCTTGTGGAGGGGGGGGGGGGGATGCAGACAAGAGAAAGCGAGAGCCTGCACAGATGCCAAAAATACCAGTATGCAAACCATATTAAGAATAGCAATGACAAAATATTCAATAATGCACGCACAATGGAAATTTTTCGATCGATCAGTTTCTCGCAGTCGACAAGAAAGAAATGCTATTTGATTTGCTTTGTTTAGTTACACACGAACGACCACACGTCTGACATGTATTTATGGATTGACTGGCTTTATCTGGAGTCCGTGCAGGCTCTCTTCCCTTTCTTCGATCTTGCAAGAGCCTGTAGCAGGCTACATTTCACTTTGCTCTATCCAAAAACGTTCAGCGGTACAGTGTACGTGTTTTATCGGTACGAGAACTATCCGGGCAATTCCATGCTAATGGTGACATTGATTCATAAAAAAAATAAAGTTGTCAGGAACTTTAAAATAACAAGTTATTTTGATAGCATACATATTCAGGACCAATAGGAAAGTCAATTTGGATCGAATACTGCCATTGGATTGCTTCTGTGCTCTGTTCAATCAAGTTGCCAATATTTTAATCCTCCAGAGAGAAATAATCACCTATTTTCTCCTAGATGTTCATTCAATTATTTTTACAAGGTGGTGTGAAATATCTGCCCAAGTCATAGACTCTTTAATAAAAAGAATTGTATTCACTTAAATTGTAATCACTACAGGCATTAATTTTTATGTCTGAGAGGCAATTAAACACGTTTATGGACTAGTTTATAACGAACACTTAAGATGTAACACGAGTCACGTAACATGAGTCACAGACATTATGTAACTGTTCTACCTATTGTCATTTAAAATTCAACTCATTTTTATGCAAATAGTTTGTCTATCATAAAGTCTCTAAATTCAAGATAGATTCTGTTTTCTCCCACTTATAATTTCAGAAGAAAGTTCAGAAGAAGTTAAGTTAATTTTAGGTGATGTCACTTTGGCGTAACATGAGTCACACACCACTCTATTGTCCTAATTAGTGGCATTGTACAATCAAATATTCCATCATCACCATGATTCAATACCTACAGACAATAGCTGAAGTATTAAAATAAATAAATCATTAAACTAGATCGGAATTGATCCATTGTTTTTGTTCAAAATGTAACATGAGTCACCATGGAATTGCCTTTAGCATGTACTGTTCGAAGTATGCATGCAGATGTCATGTACGGGTTTACAGTGTATAGTCGTGCATGCCGACACGATTTTTTATGCGTCCTTCGATAAAGGTGAGGTGATACGGGCAGCATTTTTCTTCAACTTGCAACGCAATTTTGTTGCGTTGCAAGTTGAAAAGCGTTGTTGCACGTATTACCACCCACCTTAAACATTGTCACGCAACCATGGGTTTAGCCAGAGGCCCGTCCACCCGTCTTTTGGACGGGCATGTTTGAAAGTGGACGGGCAAAAATTTATTAAAACAAAGCTCCAGTATTTCGTCTTTAGTTTTTTAATACAACCGTACAAGCTTTAGTTTTGCTATGACATTCAACAGTACCTTGATACAAGATACAAGTCCCTATGTTTTTGTGAAATATTTAGTATTTTAGGACTAAATTTGGCGATTATTTTAAGTAATCTGCATCAACCATAACCTTATCAACATGACAACATCAGGTATTTGCATAATTGCATTCTATAACCGCTGGCACAAATGCACGTGTTTTCAGTACAAAATGGCATGGATGGTACGAAGCGTGAAAGTCAAATAATACATTTGTTTCCCAGAATGCTCAGAATCATGTTTACAGAAGACCTGATTTCAAAATTTTTCTCAGACCCTCCTGGTAGTGCGGGCACTTTTCGATGGGTAGATTACTAATCCTGGCTAATGCTCTGCACGCAACAGTGATTGGGTGGTAATACGTGCAACAACGCTTTTCAACTTGTAACGCAACAAAATTGCGTTGCAAGTTGAAGAAAAATGTTGCCTGTATTACCTCACCTTAAGGACTAGGTTACCTTCAATACACTGTACTTTGAACACTAATTAAGCTATTCGTCATTTTGTTTATCATCAGTGCTGTCATTTGCACCTAAGTGGAAACAGTAGCGTAGCCGAAATCAAAATAAATTTTTAGGGGGTCCGCGGGCATGCTTGAAACTCGAGAGTCGCTGAAATGCCATTTCCTGGCTTTTGGAGGAAGATTTTACAGACTCTAAAGGTTAAAAAACGTCATATAAAATACTCAAAACACGCAAACGTCACATAGATACTCAAAATGCACACACTCAGTAGATTGAATACACTGTTTACAGTTTATTTCCTGAGACAATGGCATATTGGACATATTGCATCAGTTTTGTAGTTACATGTCTGTTGTTTTATATCAAAAGGGGGGGAGCCGCGGCTCCCACAGCTCCCCCCTGGCTACGCCACTGAGTGGAAACACCGCTCGTCAAAACATGTTCAAAAGTTAACCGTTTTGAAATTGACACCGTGGGTTTGGCAAGACGTGATCGGCTAAGGGCACATGCAGGCATGTACATATCGAAGGGAAACATAATATGGTTCCAAGGAAAACTTTTATGTTTGACGTTGACATTAGAACATGTTTTGACGGGCGGTGCTTCCACTTAGGTGCAAGCTACTGTATGAAGACATTGTTTTTAACAATATCTTTTTGACATTTATGCCATAAATGTTTTACACCAGTAATATTGTTATGCCCTTTAAAACAGAAAATATTGTAAATCCCGCAGTACCAAGTGCATGATTTTATACCGGAATATCTCCGATACTGTGCACAGTATTTGTGGTGTGCATTTACGTTATTGCCGCCATGTTAGATGAATTTGACCAAATTTTTTTATTATCTGCAATCATAATTTTATTCAACTTGGCGAAAATATCTTTGCTCTTTGAATCTCAAGGGATTGGTTGTACACCTACTTACTATACCACGGTACCAGCCATTCTTGTTTAATTTATTATTCCAACATTTATAAACTCAGACACACAAACTGCAATTAAGTTAGGCTACAACAGTAATCGCAAAATGAATATAAGAGCCCAGCTCAAAATTTTAAAATGCAATACCATAACGAAAGGAAACCATTTAAAACAAAATATATTTATTGACGTTTCATCACTTAACCAGTAACATTTTCAGAATGAATTAAAGATTACATTGAGTGTAATGATAAGGTGTACTCCGAGTGACGAACCATGTAGGACAAGTAGTGAAAACTCTACTTGTCCCGGCTGGGATTCGAACAATCGAACCCGCGACCTTCGGTTTGCTAGTCCGATGCTCTACCAACTGAGCTACATGTCACGAGTTAAGTTCGGAGCTGAAGTTCGAATGATGGTACTTGGGTTATTTGATATTTCGAAACAGGTATTAGTTTCCTCAATATCGAGACATTAGTCTTTATATCTGACGATTTCAGATGATTATTGAGGGACATGAACTCGGGAGAAGAATAATGATAAGGTGTACTCCTAGTGACGAACCATACCGGACAAGTAGAGAAAACTCTACTTGGCCCAGCTGGGATTCGAACCCGCGACCTTAGTTTGCTATACATTGAGTGTACTTATCCCCGAGCCCGGGCGTAGTGCCGAAGGCCCGGAGCCCGGTGAGGGTGCTAATCTCGACATGCGTGGAGTCCACTTTACACGCGTGTAGAAAAAGCAAGGGAGACAAAATCTGGAAATAGTTTATTTATTTGTATATATGTGTGGACGGACCATGCGCGGTTAAGGTTGTGGGACACTGGGGACAATTAATATAGTTCTTGACAAAAAGGTTCGAACTAAGACTGGAGAAAGGAGTTTTGGGGAAACGTATATCACTTTTGAAAGAACCGAAACGAATCAACGTCTACGTATAAAGCAAAACAACGTCTTGAGTAGAAGGAAACCCGTCAAAGCGAAACTCGAAAGGAGGAAAACCGACGAAGAAATAAAGGCCGGCGAAACGCTTTAAGTTTACGATAAAAATATAGAGCCGGCCGCACTCAGTAATCACGAACATTTAGTAGTAAAACTGTTCGAGTTTTAATTTTGTTTTCTCTTTTGTGTGTCCTTAAAGTATTTAAGTATTTTATTGTATTTTTGTTAGTTTGCTTGCCTGTTGTATTTTTTATCTGTGGCTGCCGTCTTAATATCTTTTTTCAAATAGTTTTCTTATTGTAAAACCACTTGTGACTAACGTAGCTTGTCCATAATTGGCATAAAAATCGGAAAAGGCGCAATTTTTGTTTTGTAAAACGTACAAATGCTATTGAAATATTTATTAACATGTACGTGAAAACAATTTCAGCACTTTGAAATGTCATAAATGAATATTTCCGTGGCAGCCTGCCAGGTAGTTGTTTAATAGTTTTCAACCAATTCAGTGCCTTTGAAAAATGTTTTCAGATGCTGTAGTGATATTTTTTGTAAACATGGAAAGAAGGAAGTGTAAAATATAACCCTAATATTTTGACAAAATTTTTCCGCCTGCCTCGGTAGTCTGGTAGTTAACACTTCAAACCGTGGATGCGACTTGCAATTTCTTCATCTCAATATTTTTCACGAAATATCATCCTTAAATTTTTCTTTCTTCCTCGTTACCTTCTTCTTCAAATAAATAGAGTTATTAGAACTGCAGTTTTTTTATTTCAAATATTCTACTAGAATTAAAACTATATTTTGATCAACAGGAGTGCCTATTTCCAGACCCCCAATAAAAAAGAGCGCAAGTAATCAACGGGAATATCAGGGGGTATTTACAAAAATTCATGCAAAAGCGGGCGAGGGGTTATTGCGTTCATGTATTTCTAGTATATAACATTAATATAGTTTCAATTAGCCAATCAAAGCAATATAACAATAACAAATCAATGATATGCGAAAAGACATTTGCTATTCCTACCGTCGGTGAGCAAAAAAGGAGGGGGTGTAAAAATAGGCACGGGAAAATAAGGCGGCGCGCGAAAATGTGGCGCGTGAAAATGTGGCGCACAAAAATGTGGCGCGCGAAAATATGGCGCGCGAAAATGTGGCGCGTGCAAATGTGGCGCGCGAAAATGTGGCGAGCGGAAATAGGGCGCGCGGAAATATGGCGTGCGAAAATGTGGCGCGTGAAAATGTGGCGCGCAAAAATGTGGCGGGCGAGCGGAAATAGGGCGCGCGGAAATATGGCGCGCGAAAATGGGGCACGTGAAAATGTGGCGCGCAAAAATGTGGCGCGCAAAAATGTGGCGCGCGAAAATATGGCGCGCGAAAATGTGGCGAACGAAAATGTGACACACATACACCTGCTTATTTGGCGAGTTTTTTTTTGTCCTGTTTAGTTATATAAGACACGAATTTGAACTGTGAATTAAAAACTTGCCATTATATTCATGCATGTATGTGGCTATATATACTGTACCGTGGTTCCTGAGGCACTCAAGGTTTGTGATCAGAAGAATCATTCTATTACTCGTTGGGAACATCTTTTTCAGATAAAAAGTTATATCGGTAAAATGTACGGCAAGTTTTTTACACCTATAATAATCTTTGAAAGAAGCGGTTCCCCCGAAAGCAACGACTTTCGGGCAGTCGTTGGTTTTGGGGGAACCGCTTCTTTCAAAAATTATTAGAGGTGTAAAAAACTTGCCGTTACTTTCGGGCGGCCCTACTTTGGAAACTCCACGGAAGTTTCTTCAACGGTTCGCTTCAGATTTATTAAAAGTAGATACATTATTATTATTGGATTGGTCTTTCGCTAACGAAGGAACAACTTCGGTTTTCTCGCAGTCTTTGTTGGACAAAAGCTTGTCGTTAACGGCTTGAGGTTTCGGAGTTAAATCCGCAGTAATTTCTGTTTGAGAAACATTTTCCTCCTGCGTTTTACTGTCGACTTTTCCTTCGTTCTCTTCTGTTTTTGTCTGGCACATTGTTTCTGAGTCTTTTAAATCCTGCTCACCAATTTCAAGTTTCACCATCAGTTCGGCCAATTTCTTCGCTTTGCGTTCTTCGTTTTCTTGTATAATTGAGCACAAATGTTCCGTCAATTGGTCTTTTGCTTCAGTTTTGGCGTGAAGGTTAACCTTCGCATTAATAAATTCAGTTTCGGCTTTTTCGTAACGTTTTCTAGGAGCACAAACGAGGCGACGGGAAATAAAAATGAATCAATACCCCTTTTAAAATTCTCAAATGCAAGACCAAGAAAAGGGACCGTTCATTATTTATCGGGGGGGGGGGGGGGTGGGTGAGAAAATGGGGGGACCTGAAATTTTTGCTACTTCTTTTGGGGGGACCCTGAAATAATTTATAAGTTCTTAAGGGGGGGGGCATGAAGTTTTTGTATTAAACAAGGCTAAGAGTCTTTGATGATCAACATTATTATACAAACAAACATTTCTTATTGGGAAAAATCATTCAGAAAAGCCTTTAATTGGAATTATTTTGTGTTGTTTTGTAAAATGTAAAATAAAAGTAAAAGTAAACCATAAGGCTCAGGTATTTAGATCCTGGTTGTGACTTACCATCCTTTGTGTATTGTGTTGGTGAATAGTAGTGGAGAATGGTTAATAATTTGAGGTTTAAGGTGTTAGGGCAATCGGGTGGGAATTAAAATGGGGTTAAGAGGGTTAATTATATTTAAGGTTAGGTTAGGTTAGGGTTAATGGGGTTGAATTTTGAGGTTTTATAAGTAGGGTGGGTCGGGTTAGTTTTAAGATTAACGTCAGGATTTGAAGGGTTGGGGGAGGGGGGGGCACTGAAATTATGTCAAATAAAAACAGGGGGGCTACCAAATTTTTGAACTTTGCTTTGGGGGTACCTGGAAAAAAAAAGAAAGTTTGGCAATTTCTCGCCCATGACCCATCCCCCCCCCTCCGATAAATAATGAACTGTCCCTAATGAAGAACAAAGTTTAATTATGTTTCTAACGTTTAGTTGAACCCAGCAGCATCATTACAGTAAGTAATTCAATTATTACAAAAGCTTGGATACAACAAGCAGTCATCCAACTACTACCATTACGAAAAAATCTTATAGGATATTTTATTTCCTATAAGAATTTGGGCCAAAATCTAAGGATCTGTTTATATGATCCCGGTATACCGAGATGTCCCGGCTGATCTCAGCTTGTAGATAATTTCAAGTTATATGAAGTTTATATGGAGACCGGGACCTCTCGTCTGACCGCGATCTCCATTGAATCAACTGGGGTCCCGGTCAGGCGATTCTACTGTGATATATTTTTACAATCACATGAACAGTAGACCGGGATGAAGTTTGCTAAACTGCAGTGCTTGTAACTTTGAGTATTACGGTCAGAATTTCATCCAAACGGTCAGGTCTAGAGACAAAACACTGAATAAAAGTGAAATAACTTCTATTAAACATAGTAGAATTACGGTGAGTTTTTGCTCCATTCCCTTAAATTCCGGCGCTTTTTGACCGGGGATGAAATTAGGGTCTTTAAGAAAACACAACGACTACGACTACGACAACGTGTTTGAACAATAGAATTTTATGTCATATACAAAGAACTTTTGCAAATGACGATCCCAAGAGTAATTTTCATGCCGTCTGGTGACTCTGTTGACAACGTAGAAAAAGCATTTTTACGTTGTGAAGACAACGCGAAACCTGAGTCACTACAGGAGCCTTGGAGAAGCTTAACATTACTCTCGCGACTACCATAGATTGAACAAGTGTTTTTCCTCAAGAATTTGAGAACAAAACGAGTCCGTGCGATTATGTATCTTGAAATTTGAATGTATAAATACACCACCATTTAATACCGTTAAACTTTCTACCGTAGCCGTAGTCCGTTGTCTGAATCTTAAAGTCCCTATTCATCCCAGTCAACCGGGACGAGCACTTTGTTTACTCCACATAAACCCGAGATGAAATTTGTCCCAGGCAATCGGGACATCCCAGCCGGGACATATAAACAGGCACTAATAGGAATAAATTTCTTATAGAAAATCAAATAAGAATTCCTATAAAGAATTCTCAGTACTATAGAAACTCCTATAAGATCCTATAGGAATTTTGGCTCAAATCTAATAGGAATTCCTATTCATTTTTTTTTTGTATAACCTTGTTTAACTTGGTCTGAGTTCAGTCCTCAGTGGCCTGAAACAGCTGCTAAAAGCACACAATACCTGTTTGCTTGCAACAGCTTTCCTGTTGTAATTTATCTTTTTTAGAAGTGACAGGTTCTTACTGTATATACCAAAACATAACTCCCAAGAAACATCAACCATCAAGAATATTAATGGGACCTCTCTCCCATAATGATCGATGATGGTGGTGATGATGATGGTGATGATGATGGTGGTGCCGTGGTGGTGGTGGTGGTGATGATGATGGTGTGATGATGGTGATGATGATGATGGCGGTGCCGTGGTGGTGGTGATGATGATGGTGATGATGATGGTGGTGCCGTGGTGGTGGTGGTGATGATGATGGTGATGATGGTGATGATGATGGCGGTGCCGTGGTGGTGGTGATGATGATGGTGATGATGATGGCGGTGCCGTGGTGGTGGTGGTGATGATGGTGGTGATGATGGTGATGATGGTGGTGTTGATGGTGGTGCCGTGGTGGTGGGGATGATGATGATGGTGGTGGTTGTGGTGATGATAATGATGATAATGATGGTGGTGGTGGTGGTTATGATAATAATGATGACAATGATGGTGGTGGATGATGATAATGGTGATGATGGTGATGATAATAGTGGGTGTTGAAGATGATTGGGATGATGATGATGATCATGGTGATGATAATAATGATGATGGTGGTGGTGGTGGTTATGATGAAGGTGACTGATGGTGATGATAATAATGATGACAATGGTGATCATGTTGGTGATAATGATGATGATGATAATGGTGATGATGGTGATGATGATAATAATAGTGGGTGCTGAAGATGGGGATGGTGATGCCCATGGTAATGATAATCATGAAGGTGCTAAAGATGATGGTGATGGTGATGATGATGGTGATGACAATGATGATGATGGTGATGACAATGATGATGGTGATGACAGTGATGACAGTGATGATGATGGTGATGAGAGTGATGATGGTGATGAACAGTGATGATGGTGATGAGTGATGATGATGGTGACGATGATGGTTATGACAGTGACGATGATGATGGTGATGATGGTGATGACAGTGATGATGGTGATGACAGTGATGATGATGACAGTGATGATGGTGATGACAGTGATGATGATAACAGTGATGATGGTGATGATGGTGATGACAGTGATGATGGTGATGACAGTGATGATGATGGTGATGACAATGATGATGGTGATGATGATGGTGATGACAGTGACAATGATGGTGATGACAGTGATGATGGTGATGATTATGTTCATGATCATGATGACAACAACAATGATCAATAATGTTCATGATGATAATCATGACAACAATGACGATAATGACAAAGACAATAATAATAAATCACATACCGTGCAGCTTCAAACTCTCTACAAGCATCATCAATCTTGTCTCTCAAAATTTGAACATCAGTGTAGAGCAAGTTATCGAGATGGCCAAGCTCTTTCTGAACCAATTTTAGAGTCTCAGTTTCTTTTTTTGTTTTCTTATATCTGTTAAAACAACAATATTACATCAGTATAACTAGAAACCAGTCTCTAGACAAATAATAGTGTTCTATGGTTTGACAGTATGGGACATAACTCAGCATTTGGAATCTGGTAAAATAGTCAATCAATGATGATGATAATGATGATGATAATGGTGATGATAATGATGATGATAATGATGATGATAGTGCATGTTGCTGCTGTTGATGGTGATCACTGATGATGACAGTGTTGCTGCTGATGGTGATGATAATAGTGTTGCTGCCAGTGGCGGACACTAGGGGGAGTAAGGGGACAGGCGTATCATGGGGAATCAGACGTATCAGGCGTATCAGGCGTATCACCCGTATCAGGCGTATCACCCGTATCAGGCGTATCACCCGTATCAGGCGTAACAGGCGTATCAGACGTACGGGTGATACGCCTGATACGCCTGATGCGCCTGATACGCGTGATACGCCTGACACGCGTGATACGCCTGATACGCGTGATATGTCTGATACGCCTGATACGGGTGATACGCCTGATACGTCTGATACGCCTGATACGTCTGATACGCCTGATACGCCTGATACGCCTGATACGCCTGATACGCCTGATACGCCTGATACGCCTGATACGCCTGATACGCCTGATACGGGTGATACGCCTGATACGGGTGATACGCCTGATACGGGTGATACGCCTGATACGCCTGACACGTCTGATACGCCTGATACGTCTGATACGCCTGATACGGGTGATACGCCTGATACGGGTGATACGCCTGATACGGGTGATAAGCCTGATACGCCTGATACGCCTGATACGTCTGATACGCCTGATATGGGTGATACGCCTGATACGAGTGATACGCCTGATACGGGTGACACGCCTGATACGCCTGATACGCCTGACACGTCTGATACGCCTGATACCCCTGATACGCCTGATATGCCTGATACGTCTGATACGCCTGATATGGGTGATACGCCTGATACGAGTGATACAATACAATACAATAAGATTTATTAGGTTCCCCGTAAGGATCTTCATACCAATTTACATGATAAAAATATCTAAAATATACATTAAGTGGATATTTACATAAATGTAATATGTAGTCAATTAATTAAGCCAACTACTGAGAAGATAGCTTCTCAAATTATGTTTGAAGGTGTTCAGGCTGGATAGATTGCGGAGCTCAGATGGCAGTGAGTTCCACAATACTGCACCTCTAAACTAAACGAATTCTGTGCCAGTGCTGTGCGGCATCTGGCTAGATTAAGGTTATTAGTGTTCCTTGTGTTATAGTTATGAATCTGCGATCTTTTCTGAAACATATTGATAAGGTAACTAGGTGCTTGATTGTTCATACATTTAAACATCTGAACAGCATCTCTTAGTTCAAAAGCCTCGGATACTGGAAGCAGCCTCAACTCTTTAAGGGTGGGTGTGATGTGTTCATATTTCCTCTTTCCTGACAACAAGCGGGCTGCAAAGTTCTGAACTTGTTGAAGTTTAGCAATATTTGATTTGCTAGTACCTGACCAGACGGAGGAGCAGTAGTATAGCTTGGTAAAAACAAGTGAATTTATTACGATAAATAGTGTAGATTTATCAAACAGGTGACGAATTCTGCTGATCATTGCCAACTTGCCCATAAGTTCGCTTGCTAATGCATCTGTGTGCTCATTAAATGATAAATGTTTGTCTATTATCATTCCGAGGTCTTTCACTGAGTCAATGACAAGCAATTCCTTTCCCAAGAACGTTATAGGCAGGAGGAATGTTTGCGCTAGCATCCTATCAGAGCCAAACACACAGAACTTTGTCTTACCATGAAGCAACTCGATTCAAATCGTGTCTAAGATTGTCAAGCCCTCCGTTTACATCCTTATTCGAAAATGAGATGTAAAGTTTTGAATCATCTACATAAGATTCTACGTTGCAAGTCTGACAGACTGATGGTAACTCGTTTATATAGAGATTGAACAACAGGGGTCCCAAGATAGACCCTTGTGGAACTCCATGTTTGATTGTTAAATAATTTGAGAGAGAGTTTTGAATGCGTACGCATTGTGTTCTGTCAGTCAAATAGCTTTGAAACCAGGCCAATGTTGGATCAGGAATATTAAGGTTTCGTAGCTTCTCTAGTAGTCTCTGATGGTCGATACTATCAAATGCTTTGCTCAAGTCCAACATGAGAACGGCTGTCACCTTTTTCTCGTCGATAGCCTTGTACAGATGGCTAGTGAACAAAATCCCCAACGTTTCCGTTGAGTGGCATTTCTTATTTCCGCTCTGGTGATCAGAGAGTATGTTGTTGGTTGTTAGATAGTCCACAAATTGGTCATGTGCCAGTCTTTCCAAAACCTTCGACATTACTGGTAGCAGAGAGATTGGACGATTATCACCAGCGACTTCATGATCTCCTTCTTTTAGATGCGCAACTACCTCGGCATGTTTCCAGTCTTTCGGGAAACATGCAGTAGAAAAAGAGGTATTAAACAGATCTGTGATGACAGGTAAAATAGACGGGAGACACGCCTTGATAACTCTCATGCTAACCTTATCGTACCCCGGAGCCTTGTTTGTCGGCATATTCGTGATGGTGTTTCTTACTTATTCCTGTGTGACGCAGTCGAACAGAAACGGTGCGCCGCCATCCACGTGTTCCTGAATGGTAAAATTGTCAGGGGCTATAGGTTCTAGTTCATAGTCTAATGCCAATTGCTGAGCTTGCTTTGCAGCATTTTCGCCGACTGATGTGAAGAACAAATTGAATTCGTTAGCAATCTCTTTACAATCACGTGAATATGCGGGGGTAAAATTACCGCATGGATTTAAGCAGTGGCGAACAGTCTTCCAGATGGATGTTTTGTTACTCTTGTTCTCACTGATTTCATTTTTGACAAGCTGGATTTCTGATAGTTTTATCTTTGATTTGACCTCTCGTCGTAGGACTCTATAGCACTGCCAGTCACGGGAATTAAATGTTTGATGTGCACATTTCTACAATCTATCACGTTCACGCAATAAATCTTTGATCTCCGGAGTTATCACTTTAGATTTTCGATATTTAGATTTAAACGTTTTTACAGGTGCGTGCTTTTCTAACACATCTAGAAAGAGATTGTTGAAACAGGATACCTGATCGTTAATGTGGTCAAAAACCGTGACGGTGTCCCAAGGGACCTTTGAAATATCATCATAAAAAGCGTCTGCATTAAAATTCTTATAGCTACGAGTCGTAATTGTGACTGGTTTTGTTCGAGGCATTTTCAAGTTCAGTGTAGAATAAACCAGAAAATGATGGCTAATAAGTGATTCTAAGAACATCGGTTCTCTTGACAAGGTCTACATACGCCTGATACGCCTCATACGGGTGATACGCCTCATACGGGTAATACCCTTGATACGCGTGATACGTCTGATACGCCTGATACGCCTGATACGCCTGATACGCCTGATACGCCAGATACGTCTGATACGCCTGATACGCCTGATATGGGTCATACGCCTGATACGCCTGATACGCCTGATACGGGTGATACGCCTGATACGCCTGATACGGGCGATACGCCTGATAGGCCTGATACGCCTGATACGGGTGATACGCCTGATACGGGTGATACGCCTGATACGCCTGATACGTCTGATACGCCTGATATGGGTGATACGCCTGATACGCCTGATATGGGTGATACGGGTGATACGCCTGATACGGGTGATACGCCTGATACGGGTGATACGCCTGATACGTCTGATACGTCTGATACGCCTGATACGTCTGATACGCCTGATACGCCTGATACGCCTGATATGGGTGATACGCCTGATACGCCTGATATGGGTGATACATCTGATACGGGTGATGCGCCTGATACGGGTGATACGCCTGATACGGGTGATACTGATACCTGATACGTCTGATACGTCTGATACGCCTGATACGCCTGATATGGGTGACACGCCTCATACGGGTGATACGCCTGATACGGGTGATACGCCTGATACGCCTGATACGTCTGATACGTCTGATACGCCTGATACGCCTGATACGCCTGATATGGGTGATACGCCTGATACGGGTGATACGCCTGATACGGGTGATACGCCTGATACGTCTGATACGCCTGATAGACGTATCAGGCGTTACCAGGCGTATGAGGCGTATCAGGCGTATCAAGCGTATCAGGCGTATCAGGCGTATCAGGCGTATCAGGCGTATCAGGCGTATCACCCGTATCAGGTGTTTCAAGCGTATCAGGCGTATCAGACGTATCAGGCGTATCAGGCGTATCACCCGTATGAGGCGTATCAGGCGTATCACCCGTATCAGGCGTATCAGGCGTATCAGGCGTATCACCTGTATCACCCGTATCAGGCGTATCACCCGTATCAGGCGTATCACGCGTATCAGGCGTTTCAGGCGTATCAGGCATATCAGACGTATCAGGCGTATCACCCGTATCAGGCGTATCAGGCGTGTCACCCGTATCAGGCGTTTCAGGCGTTTCAGGCGTATCAGGCGTATCACCCGTATCAGGCGTATCACCCGTATCAGGCGTATCACGCGTATCACGCGTATCAGGCGTATCACGCGTATCACCCGTATCAGGCGCATCAGGCGTATCAGGCCTATCAGGCCTATCAGGCGGATCACCCGTATCAGACGTATCAGGCGTATCAGACGTATCAGGTGTATCAGACGTATCAGGCGTATCAGGCGTTTCAGGCGTATGAGGCGTATCAGGCGTATCACCCGTATCAGGCGTATCACCCGTATCAGACGTATCAGGCGTATCAGACGTATCAGGCGTATCAGGCGTATCAGGCGTATCAGGCGTGTCAGGCGTATCAGACGTATACGCTTGATACGCCTGATACGCCTGATACGCTTGATACGCCTGATACGCCTGATACGCCTGATACACTTTATACGCCTGATACGGGTGATACGTCTATTTGGATAAAGAAATTTCTTACAAGTTACAACATGCTAGATGCTTCGCATTTTTGCATTGTTATTTGAATTTTGCTTCGCAAAGGGTTAGAAATGTTCACACATTGCATAAAAGTCTTACAGCGAAAAATATACTAAGCACAAATGAACAATAGATTTAAGCAGCATGCTGTAATTTCTTTAGAAACAATTTTAAACTTCTCATTTGACTATTGACAGGCCGTAGCCATAGGCATAGCACTATCGATGGCTGTAAACAATAATAACAACAGTTGAAACTTGAAAGTATCTACAGCATTAAGATGATAGTTTAAAGTACCATATACATGTAAAGGGTGCAATTCGGGCTTTTTGATTTACCCAACGATCAAGCACTTCGTCCAAGTTTATCCTTTTTAACAGGTCTTTGCTCATCGATAGCAACATAAAGTCATTGGCTAACGAACTGTCTAAGCTATTACGAGCGCAGCTCAATATCCGATTCGTAGCACTGAAGCTTCTTTCCACGGTTGCAGTACCAACTGGCAAGGTCTTCGATATGGTGATCACCTTGAATAAGTTGGGATACAACTCAGGCTCGATGTTCTTTCCGGCCGCAATTAGAATCTTCGCCCGTTCACACTCGGTTTTAAGCAAGGCAGAGTCAATATGGAGACAATCTCCAAATTTGGCAACGAGACTGGATAGAGTCGTGTAATCCAGGTATGTCGATTTTGATGCATCTAAAGCCTCCAGAGCTCCCAGTATATCGGTATTCTCGCCAGAGAAACGTCGTTCCAACTCTTCGAGGAGCATGGGAACAGAAGCTGCCTTGAGACGTTCACAGAATTCACGAGGGCATGCAGATGTTGTGGAATCTTGTCTGGAAACATGCACGGGATCCTCATAGTCCAAGGTAATGTTCACAGTCGAACATAGCTCTTTGGCGGATTCAATTATGTCGTTGGTTTCAGTCTCAACAAGAAGCTTCCTTACAGCCACCATTTCGTTGGCTACGTTTAGCCATTTGACATTGGTCTCTTGCATAGCCTTACTTAATCCATGCATTATTGACAAAAGCTGATGAAGAAAGCAAAGGGAGATAACAAATTTTCCCGAGAGAATCTTGTGATAGAGACCCGCTGCTGAATCGGCTTGGTTTGAATTGGAAGCACTGATCTTCTGAAGGCTTACGAAAATCGCTCGGAGTCTTTTAACCATTGTATTAACACCCTCAAACTTACAAGCCCATCGGACTTCTGTAAGAGAGGAGGCCGCCATCATGGGCTGTTTTGGATAAAACTCCTTTTGAACAGCTTTGAATATTTCTCTGTTGCTGGCGACGTTGAAAATGGTGCGCAAAGCCTTGTAGACATTTATTACATTACATGCTTCATTAACTGTACGAAAATAAGCCGCTACAATCAAATTCAGACGGTGCGCAGCACAGTGGATATAAAGCAACCAAGGATAATATCTCCTCAGTTTAGCAGCTACGCCTTCGTAACATCCGCTCATAGCAGATGCGCCATCTGCTCCAAGCGCCAGAAGAGTGGCGGACGAGCTCAGTTTTTCAATTGTTGGCAAAACTCCTTCATTCACAATGGTCTGGGCATCAGTCTCTTTAAGTCTAGCGAGATCATAAAATCGTTCTTCGATTCGTCCTTCGTCGTTTACAAACCTAAAACGAGTCGACAGCTCTTCATGTCCCGCATTATCTTTGCATTCATCGATGAGCATTGAATACATCCTCGCACTGTCTATCTGTTCCTCTATCAGATGTCGAACCTCGGAAGCCATGGCTCTTATCAACTGAGCGAAGATCGCTTTGATGTGTAGTCGTACGCTTTGTATGTTTGAATCACCCTCCTATGCAGTTGTTTGAATGTTGGGTTAGTGCGTAGCATTACATTCATTGATGAATTCTTTCCACTTTCCTGCATTGAGCGACTCGTCAGTTTCATCGTGCCCTCTATACGCCATCTCTTCAGAACAAAAGTACCGATGATACTCCAACAGCGTCTTCGTGTATTCTCGATTGTTTTCCACTAAAGACGGTCTCTCAGGGTCTAACATATTTCTAATACTAGCCCCTGGATTCTTTTTCTGGATGTTGTAACTTTCCCAACGAGTCATGGAAAGGAGGTGATCAGAGCATGCGTCATGGGCTTTAAATCCGCGATTATTTTCCATCGCCTTTGACCAGGTAGAAAAACCAACTTTAGTGAATGCTGTGTCGCTCTTTGACGTCGATGTGCTAAAGTTCCTACACGCAAAACAAAATGCTTTGTGTTTTGCAATGCTGTATTCAAGCCACGGGTAGCTTGTATACCAGGTTGCTCGAAAACAACGATTCTTCTGGTCTCTCGGATAGGACCCAAGCCCAAGGTTTGGCTGCGAGGGCCCATCCACCAAAGATCCAAGATCACTCACTGCGGAGTCTAGATCAATTGGACGAACTCCCACTTGCGGCGGCTGAACAACACATACTGAAGGAGTCAACGGAGTAACAGCAGCAGATGTTGACGGGATTAGAGAGCTTGACGCTGTATCGTTGTCTTCAGTAGTCCTGACGTGAGCGCTATCTTCTTCGTTCACTGTTGTGGTTGCCACAGCTCCAGCTGTTGATGATTCTCCGTGAGAGCAAATCGTGAAGTGACTAATGAATCATATGGAGGCTCCATCTGATTCATTAGTCACTTCACGATTTGCTCTTTTAGAGAAATATGAAGTTATTGTGCGATTTGCAGTCCTCTTCATATTGTTGAAGTTCGCCTCTTAATTGTTTCACCCGTCTCAACAATTCACAATAAAATCACTCACGATAACTTCAAAAAATATATTGGAAAATGGATTTCAAAAGATTCACAATTTCACATTCACGATTTCACGGTCTACAGACTTTAGCCTTATGAATAATGCATGCTTTGCGCTTAGCTATTTATACTAACGGGTAGGTGTAAAATTATGACCTAATTTCTATAACTAGAACTATGACATAATTTCTGGTGCAATACGGTAATACAGTGCGAGTAAGCGAATTTATCGACAGCCAATGACTAAGCTTAATCGTGTCCAATTACGTCAGTCTGTAGGCTCTAAATTTATTATATACATGCATATATAACGTATCTTCTGACTCTTCATAAAAGTATAAAACTATAGTACTTAAAGTTGTTGATCATACCTAAAGTGGTAGTTCGTTAATCGTTACTTATATCTAATTTACTAAGGACTATATCTATAGTTATGAATTTTCAAGCGTTCTCTGGTTTAAATATTTATTACTGCGGATTCAGGTTGATTAATGCGAATAATTTATCGCGTTCGTTGCAACAGTTGCGTGATGACGTTTCTAGGCAGGTTGATTGACGTTGCTACGGTGTCGACGTGTCGTTTGTACAATAACAACCTAATTATCACCACATAAGGCTATAAGCTAATAGAATTGTTCAACTATAAACGGAATAAATTAATATCAAAATTCCGTTACACATTTCATTTCAAAATTCAATGCCTATAAACATGTTTCTCGTAACGAGAAAAGAATATGTTAACGAAACAAAAGCGTGCGCAGAACGGAGTCATAGACGAACTATGCATAGACTGATCAAATTCTGATATTTATTTATTTTAAAAGAAATATGTGGATTTCACTCGCTTAGCGAATAAATTTCACATTGTCATTGGGGTGTTAATTAAACCACCTTGCAATTCCATTCACAAATGTAGATAATCATCTAGAATATTTTCTCTGAAATGTTGTTTTTTTATGCTTAGCATGTGATTTATAACAAAATGCACCATTAAAATAGTGTTTTGAAAACATAAAATTTTGTACAAAATGTGTTCTCAGAATGCTGCAAATGCCATTTCAGAGATCCAAATTTTTAAAATTTTCCGGGGGGGGGCATGCCTCCGCACCTCCATAGAAGGCTCGTGCCTTCGGCACTCGCCCCCCCCCCCCAACATTTCGTCAAGTGTCCGCCACTGGTTGCTGCTACTGATGGTGATAATAGTGTTGCTGCTGGTGATAATAGTGTTGCTGCTACTGATGGTGATAATAGTGTTGCTGCTACTGCTGATGATAATAGTGTTGCTGCTACTGATGATGATAATAGTGTTGCTGCTACTGATGGTGATAATAGTGTTGCTGCTACTGATGGTGTTAATAGTGTTGCTGCTACTGATGGTGATAATAGTGTTGCTGCTACTGATGGTGATAATAGTGTTGCTGCTACTGATGGTGATAATAGTGTTGCTGCTACTGCTGATGATAATAGTGTTGCTGCTACTGATGATGATAATAGCGTTGCTGCTACTGATGGTGATAATAGTGTTGCTGCTACTGATGGTGTTAATAGTGTTGCTGCTACTGATGGTGATAATAGTGTTGCTGCTACTGATGGTGATAATAGTGTTGCTGCTACTGCTGATGATAATAGTGTTGCTGCTACTGATGATGATAATAGTGTTGCTGCTACTGATGGTGTTAATAGTGTTGCTGCTACTGATGGTGATAATAGTGTTGCTGCTGCTGCTGATGATAATAGTGTTGCTGCTACTGATGATGATAATAGTGTTGCTGCTACTGATGATGATAATAGTGTTGCTGCTACTGATGGTGATAATAGTGTTGCTGCTACTGATGGTGATAATAGTGTTGCTGCTGCTGATAATAGTGTTGCTGCTACAGATGGTGATAATAGTGTTGCTGCTATTGATGGTGATAATAGTGTTGCTGCTGCTGCTGCTGCTGATAATAGTGTTGCTGCTACTAATGATGATAATAGTGTTGCTGCTACTGATGGTGATAATAGTGTTGCTGCTACTAATGATGATAATAGTGTTGCTGCTACTGATGGTGATAATAGTGTTGCTGCTACTGATGGTGACAATAGTGTTGCTGCTACTGATGGTGATAATAGTGTTGCCGCTGCTGCTGATGGTGATAATAGTGGTGCTGCTACTGATGGTGATAATAGTGTTGCTGCTGCTGATGGTGATAATAGTGTTGCTGCTGCTGCTGCTGATAATAGTGTTGCTGCTACTAATGATGATAATAGTGTTGCTGCTACTGATGGTGATAATAGTGTTGCTGCTGATGATGGTGATAATAGTGTTGCTGCTGCTGCTGCTGATAATAGTGTTGCTGCTACTGATGGTGATAATAGTGTTGCTGCTACTAATGATGATAATAGTGTTGCTGCTACTGATGGTGATAATAGTGTTGCTGCTGCTGCTGGTGATAATAGTGTTGCTGCTACTGATGGTGATAATAGTGTTGCTGCTACTGCTGGTGATAATAGTGTTGCAGCTACTGATGGTGATAATAGTGTTGTTGCTGCTGCTGCTGGTGATAATAGTGTTGCTGCTACTGATGATGATAATAGTGTTGCTGCTATTGATGGTGATAATAGTGTTGCTGCTGCTGCTGGTGATAATAGTGTTGCTGCTGCTGATGGTGATAATAGTGTTGCTGCTGCTGCTGCTGATAATAGTGTTGCTGCTACTAATGATGATAATAGTGTTGCTGCTACTGATGGTGATAATAGTGTTGCTGCTGATGATGGTGATAATAGTGTTGCTGCTGCTGATGGTGATAATAGTGTTGCTGCTGCTGCTGATAATAGTGTTGCTGCTACTAATGATGATAATAGTGTTGCTGCTACTGATGGTGATAATAGTGTTGCTGCTGATGATGGTGATAATAGTGTTGCTGCTGCTGCTGCTGATAATAGTGTTGCTGCTACTGATGGTGATAATAGTGTTGCTGCTACTAATGATGATAATAGTGTTGCTGCTACTGATGGTGATAATAGTGTTGCTGCTGCTGCTGGTGATAATAGTGTTGCTGCTACTGATGGTGATAATAGTGTTGCTGCTACTGCTGGTGATAATAGTGTTGCAGCTACTGATGGTGATAATAGTGTTGTTGCTGCTGCTGCTGGTGATAATAGTGTTGCTGCTACTGATGATGATAATAGTGTTGCTGCTATTGATGGTGATAATAGTGTTGCTGCTGCTGCTGGTGATAATAGTGTTGCTGCTACTGATGGTGATAATAGTGTTGCTGCTACTGATGGTGATAATAGTGTTGCTGCTACTGATGGTGATAATAGTGTTGCTGCTACTGCTGGTGATAATAGTGTTGCTCAGCTGCTGATGGTGATGATGGTGATCACTGAAAATGGTAGTGTTGCTGCTGCAGCTGATGGTGATGATGATGATAATAGTGTTGCTGCTGCTGATGGTGATGATAGTGTTGCTGCTACTGATGGTGATAATGATGATGATGATGATGATGATGATGATGATCGATGATGATGATAGTGTTGCTGCTACTGGTGGTGATGATGGTGATCACTGATAATGAGAGTGTTGCTGCTGCAGCTGATGGTGATGATGATAGTGTTGCTGTTGCAGCTGATGATGATGATGATGATGATGATGATGATGATGATGATGATGATGATGATGATGATGAGTGTTGCTGCAGCTGATGATGATGATGATGATGATGATGATGATGAGTGTTGCTGCAGCTGATGATGATGATGATGATGATGATGATGATGATGATGATGAGTGTTGTTGCTGCTGATGGTGATGATGATGATGATGATAGTGTTACGTTGCTGCTACTGATGGGGATAATAGTGTTACTACTACTGATGGTGGTGGTGATAATGATGATAATAGTGTTACTGCTACTGATGGTGATGATAATGATGATAATAGTGTTACTGCTACTGATAGTGATGATGATGATGATGATGATGATGATGATGATGATAATAACAAGAGTGTTGCTGCTGCTGATGGTGATCAATTTCAATGCAGATGATAATGTTGCTGCTACTGATGGTGATGATGATGATGATAGTGTTGCTGCTGCTGATGGTGGTGGTGATTATGATCATGAGTGATGATGACAACAATGATCTTCATGATGATAATCATGACAACAATGATGATGATAATGGTCTATGTTCATGTTCATGTAAAGTTAATTTGTTTGTGCACTAATTAGCATGTTTGGAATGTCACCAGTGTTCATTCACTGTTGGAATTCCAGTACTAAAAATCCACATGTCTCCAGTTCTACTTGACTCAGCAATGTAATTAGCATGGTAGAAGGTAATGGCCTAGAAACAAGAGTGCAAAGAATACTAACATTCTTACCTTTCTTTTAAGGTATACTGCAACATTTTCTCCTTCTTCTTGTTAACCATTTCCATCTCTTTTTGTTTCTGTTGCATTTTCTCAAGGTTTGATAATTCTAGTTCCTTCACTCTAATAAAATAAGAGATTGGTTACACTCAATAATTCACCTCCTCATAATACAATACAGTTTTTACCAACTTATGAATTTTCCATAAGTCCAAAGTACTGTACAATATTACTGTCATGGCAATAGAAACATTCCATAAAATATTGTTGCAATATATTTCTCAAGTTGAACAAGTCATTTGATAAGATTGAAATTGACAACTTCCTGTTTTGAATTCTGTTTTGAATTTGATTGGTGTTTGGCAAACAATCCTGTTTCTTATTGGTTGTTTAAAACCCAGAAACTAATCAAAATGGGGAGCATGGGTGGTGTGTGCTGTTAGGGCACTGCCTCTCACCAATAGTTAAGCCCGGTTAGACGGGTTAGTACTTGGATGGGTGACCGTCTGGGAATAACCCCGTTCTCGAGCTTGCAACTCATGTGAGCAGAGTTTAGTTGATCTCTCCTCTGCTTCGAGGGTTTTTCGCCAGGTTCTCCGGTTTTCCTCCCTCCATAAAAATCAACACCTTCATCTTAATAACTATTTCGTGTATTGTGAATATATAGCTATACCTATTTATCTGTTCTGTTGTACACTGTAATGCGCATTCGATCATTACATCATGAAGAATACGCAATATAAATCACTAATTATTATTATTATTCAAAACAGCAATAATTTTCATCAAATGAATTAGTCAACTTGAGCAATATATTGCAACAATATTTTAGGAATGCTTCTGTTGCTACAACAGTAACAAGCACAATGTACTTCATAACTGAGAGTGAGGTATTAACAGTAAAATATCAAACCAAGGTCTTGCTGTACTTAAATAATTGAGTAATATCAAGTTTAACTCTTTCTTGTCCGAATTGGTCTTTAGTATTTTATTCTGGCTAACGCCAGACGATTTTATTCACCTCTGGGGAAGCCCCTGGACAGGAATGAGTTATAGGGGATTGGCATTAAAAATTAAGTTTGTCTAATTTGAAAGAACTCATAAAATTGTAATAGAAGATCCTTTACAACCTTTTCATACCAGCATTTTCAAGATATTTCAATTTGTTTGATATGTAAATGAGATGATCTCTGACGTCAGGAGTGGGGTAAAATATTTTCATACAGAGCAAAATCACTTACATATCTAACATTAAATGTTCAGCATCGCAAGGAGTTTTTATGTGCACAGTTTCAAATGATTTTGCTGAACAAACTTAGAAATGTGGTTTTTCTACATGTGAAAATATTTTACCCCACACCTGAAGTCAGAGACCATCTTATTTACATATCAAACAAATTGAAATATCTTGAAAACGAAGAGAGATACGAAAAAGTTGTAAAGGATCTTCTATTACAATTTTATGAGTTCTTTCAAATTAGACAAACTTAATTTTTAGTGCTATTGCCCTTTAATATAATATTAAAAGCCGAGTATTGATATTTTACATTATGTATAATCAAATTCATTAAAAATTCATGAAGAAAATTCAAATGCAATGAATACCATAAAATCCAGTTAAAAGCCCCCCTGGATATAAGCCCACTATCACATGATTCTATTGTTCTCCCTATTGTTCTCACATAAAATGGCCTTTGAACAGGTATAAGCCCAGGGCTTATAACTGGGATTTTACAGTATTTAATCAATATCTGTAAATCACATACAGATTCATCCTGATTTACATAAACTTTTTCCTCTATTTACTTAGCTAAAATCACTCCAACTTGAAAAATAGTTTGAAAACATGGCTATGTGATGCGTCCATTTGATAATACGATAAAGCATTTGCAGCTGATCTGTATCTGATTTACTAAGACTCGCTTGCAGCACGCCTTGTAAATCAGATACAGATCACTGCTCATGCTTTATCTATTACTTAAAGACCAAACAGTCAATGTTATTACAGTAAGTAGTTTATTATATGGCACTTCCTGGTCTCCACTTCCTTTAACTTGGTCAAAATGCTGGACTAACATTATTTCTTGCCATTTCTTTCTCATCTGTATAGAATCGTAGGGCATTAACAATTTTCATGTCTGCAAGCACTACAAGGTAATCTCACCAGATTAGCAACAAATCTTTACCCAAAGTAACCCATTTTATATAATAAAATGCAATTCTCAAGTGGGGAACGCTTGTAATACAAATAGAGTAAGTTGGGAGAATTTTTCAGTTTATCAGAACCTGAGACTTTCCAGAGTTACAGGTTTACATAAATATTTTCAAATTCTCCCAAACTCACTTGAGGGTTTGTAATCTAGTTATATAAAGACAGTATATGTAAACATTAAACACTACTTTTATAAAACAATTATTTTTACATCACGTCCATGTTTGTATAGGCTGATATAAACACGGTAATTGGCCAACCACAATGGTCTATTGTCCTCAATGAAAATTGTGCCGATTGTTATTGAACGGCATATTGTATAAAAATCCATCTACCTTTCAGTTTCCATTATGACTTCTACTTCACGCGGCTTCTCAACTGCTGTCTTTTCGTCCACAACTTGCTCTTTGACCAATTCCGTTTTCTTAGGAGATTTAATACTTGCTGACGTGGCAAGTTCTTCATTTACCATCACAGGCACCGAATTCACCGGCTTGCTTCGCACTTTTCCCTTTGGTTTTCCACGTTTCCCTGTATTGCTAATCGTGGCTTTCTTTATTGGTTCTTTCCTTTCTCTTTCTTCAGGGTTCAAGCTTTGTCCTTGCATTTTTAAACGAAAGATTTCCTCTTCTGTGAAACCAGAAAAGCCGGCCATCTTGGCCCGAGCTTAAAGCCACGGCCGGAGAACGACAGACTGGCACTAGCATACCTGTGAACACAACTACACAGCGGCTTTCAACAGAAAGATAGTAATTACTTCATGTTAAGTCCACATAATACATCAGTCCTTTATTAAAAAATTTACTTATTTTAAAGAATACTGCTTTCGTGGAGTAAATTGTAAGAAAAACTCGATTTTTGAACTTTTTTCAAAAGGTTTTGGTATGTTATTTCTAAATATATCGAAATTCAAAAATAGAAAAAACCATTTCTGGACTAAGGAAGGAATTATTCCAGTACGCCTATGCCCCAATTATTAAAATCAGTCATCAGTCCAAACGTCGTTAAAATATTGAGATTTGGAGATACGAACAATTTTAGACTTTGAAATTTAACGTTTGGGATATACTCCCCCCCATACCTTCGCCCTCATACAAGTTGACAAAAACAAAAACAAAAAATTAAATCACAAAAATTAAATTAAATCGTAACTTTAAGTGATACATTGCATTTCACATTCAAATAAACAAGAGCGTACGATAATAGTTTCGCGCATGCGTTCGACAACTCTACCGCAGTCCAGCTGAGGAAGATTAAATTTCCACGAATTTTCATCAATTTCATAAATAAAGCGGTTATAGACCGCTTTTTAATAAGCACTTTACGGAAGATGCAATTTCCTGCAAATAACGTCGAATTCTTTTAAATTTTGTTTTCAAAATGTAAACGTGCTAATAAAACGCGGTGCCTTGTTTGGCGACAAAAATAGCGCGTTAAAGACGTCGCTTGTCATTGATACTCGCAGCTTTGCGTCAAGGTACCGTATTTGAAAAGAATCAGACGTCAGTGGCGGGAAATTATATATTCAGTACGTCCTAAATTACAAGTCTACAAGTTCATGTCTAATATAATCCATGCATATAAACATGAACTTTCTACCAATTAAGATTCAAGCTGAATTTATTATAATTTAAGACCCAAATTAGTATAAGTAATACCATGACATGAGGGGAATTATTGATTAAATATCTCTGACAGCGACAGAAGATTTGTGGGGACATTTAATCACTAATTTCCCGACATGACATGTCATGGTATTAGTTTGTAATACCGTGGTTATCTTATATTAATGCATTTCTTTGTCGTGTAAAACAGCACTGCTTAGATATTTGGTCAAAAATTATAATAAATTTTCCCTGTTTGGGGGAAATTAGAGATTAAATATCAACCTAGTCCCCAGGGCCTTTCGCACTGCCCCTTCGTAAAAGACCCTGGGGACGAGGTTGCGAGTCAATCACGGTACTACCGAAATAAGCCAGCTCGTAATTTGGACTGCGCATCAAAGTGACGCGTTCTGCGTCAGATAAAACTTATTTCAATTCATAACATTAGGCTGAGAAATTCAATATGAATTTGGAAGTGTATTACCGGTCTCGAATTCGTCCTATTTCGCCGTGTTCCGAATTTGTCTTCCGTGTAAACAGGCGGAACCGTACTAATTCGAGACCAGTTCCGAATTTGTCTTCCGTGTAAACAGGCGGAACCGTACTAATTCGAGACCGGTTCCGAATTTATTTACCCTGTAAACAGGCGGAACCGTACTAATTCGAGACCGGTTCCGAATTTTTCTTCCGTGTAAAAAGGCGGAACCGTACTAATTCGAGACCAGTTCCGAATTCGTCCGGTGCCGTGTAAATGTAGCCTTAGCCTAATGTTATGAATTTCAGTCGAAATTACGAATTCGGGTATTCGAATATTTACATCCATCACCGCCAGTTCAGCTCTGCAGATGATCGGTTTTGCGATGTGTTAAAACGAGACTTGTTCCATTGATTTGTGTATCTACCGTGATTGTGCGTCTAATAGCCACCTTTAAATAATCTGAATCTCCCTAGCAACGGTTGTAGATACACTGGGTCCATAAATAGCGCGAGTACTAGCGATTCATTGTCCGAGAAAGACTGGCGCGAGTTCGGCCTGGCTGTCATGTCCATTGACGCAGTAGCATTGTGGGAAGGTAGGAGTCCAGTTGCGCTGGAAACCTCGCTGATGGTGTCAGCATAGGTCAGGTGATGCACCAGGAGGAGAGCTCGTGGATGTTGGGGATCCTCGCGCATGTCAAGTTGCTTTAAGGAGAACGCTTTCAGGATAGTATCGCCGTCTCGGTCGACGAACAAGATAGAGTCGGATGACATTATTAGTACGGCGTCAAAATGAGGATTACCGCTGACAAAAACACTAACGTTCACCGACAGCAAGTTGTCAGAAGCACGTTTTGATCCCAGTAGTTTCCTAAGAACAAATAAATAATGTTAAAGTGAAGTGAAGTGAAGTGAAGTGAAGTGAAGTGAAGTGAAGTGAAGTGAAGTGAAGTGAAGTGAAGTGAAGTGAAGTGAAGTGAAGTGAAGTGAAGTGAAGTGAAAGTGAGGTGGAGGTGAAATGGTGGTGCAGGTGGAGGTGAAGTGAAGGTGGGGTAGAGGGAGGTGAGATGGAGTTACGATCAATGAGGTGGAGATAAGGAGCAAGTGACGTGAGATAGAGGTGAGGTGGAGGTGAGTGAAGTGAAGTGAAGTGAAGTGAAGTGAAGTGAAGTAAAGTAAAGTGAAGTGAAGTGAAGTGAAGTGAAGTGAAGTGAAGTGAAGTGAAGTGAAGTGAAGTGAAGTGAGGTGAGGTGAAGTGAGGTGAGGTGAGGTGAGGTGAGGTGAGGCGAGGCGAGGCGAGGCGAGGCGAGGCGAGGCGAGGTGAGGTGAGGTGAGGTGAGGTGAGGTGAAGTGAAGTGAAGTGAAGTGAAGTGAAGTGAAGTGAAGTGAAGTGAAGTGAAGTGAAGTGAAGTGAAGTGAAGTGCAGTGACGCGACGTGACGCGACGCGACGCGACGCGACGCGAAGCGAAGCGAAGTGAAGTGAAGTGAAGTGAAGTGAAGTGAAGTGAAGTGAAGTGAAGTGAAGTGAAGTGAAGTGAAGTGAAGTGAAGCGAAGCAAAGCGAAGCCAAAACTTACCAAAAATATTTAAGGTGACTACTGCTTCCCTCTACAGCACCCCTTTCTTCAGGCTCGTACAATCTTCTGGGAGTTTCACCCAGTCCTGTTCCCTGCAAAATCCCTTGTCCGGTTTGGGAGACCAGCTCCATCGCACCGCCAAGAGGTTTGGTGACTACACCAATCAAGCCTTTCCCAACCCCGGTGACAAGACCGCTGGTTGCATCGCGGACGTTTTCGGCGCGAAACAATTCCTGCATCGGTTGATCGGCCACACCAGCGACTGCGCACAAGACACTTAGTAAGAAGCCGCGACAGCCGTGAGTAAAACCTGAAAAACAAACAAATTGGAAAGCTATTAAGGGAAGAATAACCACGTTAAAAACAAACAGTTAACTGTGAACAATGCCCTGCCGTCAACCGTTAAGGTCTTCGTATAGGTTTTCAGGGTCATTTCGGTAAAGCGCTCTCAATTCGTCAGAATTTATGCCACAAAAATAAATAGATATCGTTAGAAAGCTATTAATTTGTAACATACAATGGGTCTTTGGTTTCGCGATAAAGACAAACCGTTAATAGTTGTGAATTTTTTAATTAAAACCAGAGGGCTTCACTCGGGGCGACTCGAGTAAAAAGCGTTTTATTTTGTTCAAAATCTTTGTTTGTAGTTTGATTCTGAGATAAATTTCCAGCAAAACGGTGTCAGCGTTTTTTGATATGTCGATTTTATTGCCGACCAAAGTTAAAAATGCTGTTTTCGACCAACATTCGGACAAAATAAGTCATAAATTCGAAACCAGACAATAAATAAACGCTGACACCGTTTCGCTGGACATTTATCTTGGAATCGAACTGCGAAATTTTTTTTGAACAAAATGAAACGCTTTGTTCTTAAGTCGTTCCGAGTGAAGCCCTCTGGTCTTAATTAAAAAATTCACAACTATCAACTATTAACCAAAGACACCATTGTATTCTACAAATTCATAGCTTTCTAACGATATCTATTTTATTTTTGTAGCATAAATTCTGACGAATTGAGAGCGCTTTACAGAAATGACCCTGCAAACCTTAAGACCTTAACGAAGACCTTAACAATAGGGAATTTAAGATGCTAGGACGACGACGGCGGTTAAAACGCAAGCTAAATATTTTGCAATTTAAATATGTCACGGTTAACTGACTATTATATTTAATATTTGAAGTTAGTTTAAAGACTTCCAAAACATCCCCAGTATTGCTAAAATGATTGTAGTGTCAGTATTGAAGGCAATCTCAAGCAACAGTTCTCATCTTTTGGCCGTTGACGTCGTCCTGAAGACGTGAAAATGCCCTAAGTGGCGTTGTATAACTTTAACTTTAACTTTAAAGAATGAGGACGGTGTTGAGATTACTCTTGGGACTAAAAATCATTCATTCTCTTTGTTTTGCAAAAATAATTCTTTTGTTTAGAGGACGTCGTCGTTGAGGTTGACGTCGAAGATCTTAAAGTGCCTAATACTGTGCTGTCAACCGTTAAGAATGTTGTGTTGTCAACTGTGAACAATGTTGTGCCGTCAACTGTGAACAATGTTGTGCTGTCAACCGTTAACAATGTTGTGCTGTCAACCGTTAACAATGTTGTGTTGTCAACTGTGAACAATGTTGTGCCGTCAACTGTGAACAATGTTGTGCTGTCAACTGTGAACATGTTGTGGTGCCAACTGTGAACAATGTTGTGCTGTCAACTGTGAACAATGTTGTGTTGTCAACTGTGAACAATGTTGTGTTGTCAACTGTGAACAATGTTGTGCCGTCAACTGTGAACAATGTTGTGCTGTCAACTGTGAACATGTTGTGGTACCAACTTGAACAATGTCGTGTGTCAACCGTGAACAACTGTGAACAACGTTGCGCTGTCAACCGTTAACATTGTGTTGGGAATGAACAATGTTATGCTGTCAACTTTGAACAATGTTGTGTTGTCAACTGTAAACAATGTTGTTGTCAACTGTGAACAATGTTGTGTGTTGTCATCTGTGAACAAAGTTGTGTTGTCAACCGTGAACAACGTTGCGCTGTCAACCGTTAACATTGTGTTGGGAATGAACAATGTTGTGCTGTCAACTATGAATAATGTTGTGCTGTCAACTGTGAACAATACTGTGCTGTCAACTATGAACAATGTTGTGCTGTCAACTGTGAACAATATGTGCCAACTGTGAACAATGTTGTGCTGCAAACCGTAATAATGTTGCATTGCCTATAGTCAACGTTTTTCATTTTCTACTAAGACAAAACATTTTCTGTGCTGTTTACATAAAAAATAGTATTAAAATCAATAACTACGAATAGAAATACAATAATACCTTTACTTACCAGAAATTACTTGCCGTGGTTCACCAACGGCTCTCTGTTGCTCTTGCAGTCGGATGTACTGTTCGTCAAACGTGAGTCGATCCATATTACGTGATATACTCGAAGCAAGATTAGTAAGTGACGTCAGAGCACCGGCCGAGATGTGCGACATGAATGACGACATTCCACTCGTAATTCCCGTCACGAACGCCGCTGGTCCGCGCGTGAGCCCGTCGTACGGAAGATAGAAGAAGTCCACGAGACCCTGCCCCAGGCTGCGAATAAAGTTGGCTGGGCTTCCGATAATGTCCAGGGAGCCAAGAATCCAGCCGACCTTCATTAGTGCTGAGTAAGCGTAATGCGCGGCCAAAAGCTGCGCAAGGAATGATGGGTCCGTAAATACCGAAGTCATATGGAATCTGCCGAAATAGAGAGGCGTGTGATCCGCTGACACAAACAGTTTGACAGACGCGTGAAATGTGACCAGTACGTACAGCGGAGCTATATCAAGCCGGTCTATCATCACCGGATCAATAACAGCCGAGGCTAACATCACAGCTCGGAAATCGTCGCCGGTCGCCGCTCGGGTTTCGGAGACTGGGAGAATAAAAGACTCTAGCATCCCAACCAGTCTGTAAAGAAACGTGTCTTCGATAAAAACAGACATCGGCTCGAGGGCAATGGACATCAGATGGACATGTGTCTTGTTGTCGTTTACACTGAAGTCAAGGCAACAGTCTAGCAAGGGTTTGAGACTTTTTTTCGCTTCACGTTTGCTGTTTCTTGACTCGTTCTCCAAAGGCACTACTACAACAGGAAAGTGATAGAAATCGTTCTCCATTTGATTATCAATCTGTAAGCCATCCAAATGTAATTCCACGTGCGTTTTCCCGCCAAAATCACAAAGCGCCGTGAACGAAGCTTCCTCCAGATTCACCCGAAGGACTTCAACCGGTTCGACCAATGGCGACTCGTCGTGCAAGCATAAACTCAAACTAGAAGCGTTACATTTCACCTAGAAAATGATATTAATGTACCATAGAAAACAAAGATACGCACTGCGGACATACGTCTATACGTCTACACATAGTCAATCGAGATAGGGTCTGGAAACTCGGCAAACTTCAAAGTGCCTATAATGAGCTGGGATTTTATGTTGAACCGTACCTTACACCGTGCACATCCTTTGTTTTAGGTTTATTAATATTTAAATAGCACGGTTGAGTGATTGAACTGAAACGTTGCTATCGGACAATTCGTTCATTAGACTAAAATACAATGTGTTCAGTGACCGTGCACCGTGCACAAAAATGCATAAAGGCGAACAAAAAGATAGACCAAAGACTTTAGCAGAGTTTCCAGACCATATCTCGATTGACTATGGTCTACAGGTTTTTAAGCCTGGTTCTCATATGTCGCCGATCGTCCCCGACCCATGATTTAGATGCATGTTAAGTAAAAGAATAAAAGCACTGCTTTTCTGCATTGTTCTTTATTACTTAACATGCTGCTGCACTTCCCATTTTAACATGCATCTAAATCACAAATCGCCGACGATCGGCGACATATGAGAACCAAGCTTAAGCCCTAATCAAACGAGAACGCAAGTCATCGCAAAGTTGGCAGTCACGCTATCTCAGCCAGTCACTCTGAATGATTTCCCGAAAATATTATGCACCGTGACAAAGTTAAAACTTGTTTAAAACAACACTCATGAAACCTTTATTTTGTTAATTTGGGTGTTTGAACGACCGCCATAGAAATTCGTGACTGCCAACTTGCGATGACTTGCGTTCTCGTTTGATTACGGCTTTACAGGTAGGTGCTGCGTGATGGTTTTTGAACCAAAGGAAGCGAGACGTTTCACGAGAAGTGTTACACGGTGTATGGTTCGTGAAATTTGTCACGCAACAGCGTTCAGTGTACGAGGCTAACATAATCTTAATTGACATGATATGATATGATATGATATATGATATGATATGATATGATATGATATGATATGATATGATATGATATGATATGATATGATGATATGATATGATATGATATGATATGATATGATATGATATGATATGATATGATATGATATCATAATCATAATGTATCATATCATAAGTTGTATACATGTAATGCATGTGGTACGTTTGCGGGCTTGGTGTGATGTAACAGACGTTTGTTGGACATTAGTCATGCTCAATTACTCAGAAAAGATTTGTGAGCCCCAGACGTTAGTCATTAGAAGATTGCAGGTTCGAACCTTGTCTGGGGCTTAGAAATCTTTTCCGAGCAATTGAGCTTGACAAACGTCTGCTATAATGTCGCCGCGCAAAAACCGTAAGGCTCGAAAACGAGTTTACTAGTCGCTTTCTATCAAATCACGCGTCTGGTCGACTGTGGCTTGACGAAACATAGTCAGCCACAAAATAGAAACATCCATGCTGCTGATTTAGCGCTACATGTCGTGTTTGCGTAAACGCAACTGTAGACGCAAAAAAACCGTCGTCAACAAAGACGCAAAAAGATGGATGATGCCATTTCAACGGAAAAACTCCGACTTAAACCGCGTTAGCCAAAACTTGATAGTTTTAAGGTTCGGGTTTGGGTGGGGATTAGAGTTAGTGTTTGGTCAGGGTTAGCCAAACACCTTACAGAATGACGGAAACAAACACAAACACATACACAAATACTGTAGTGTACCTTGATCTCCGAAGATTCTTGTGACGTCCCTGAACTCTCGTCTCCATTGCAAGTATCCCTAAAAATCACGTGAGTCAAAAACGATGTTTTCTTCGCCACCTCGACGTGCAGTCGATAATTCCCAGGAACGTTATACGTCACTTTACCCACGTGACCAATATCAACAGGCTCGCTCCAACCTTGCGGCAAATCAATAACTTTGTTGTCGGCCATTTTATCCGGATCTGCGGTTGCTACCTCCTTAATATTGGCTTGTTTTACAAATTGGACGCGCAACTTGGGCAAGTACTGCGGTTTCTTGGTGAGAAACGATTCTCTACATTCCGGTGGTTCGTAGTAAATACAATACTTGGACTCCAAGCGAGGAATCTTGGTGTACATTTCCAAGTTTTCAGAAACTACTAAATCCCTTGCCGACAAACTCGTCTTTCTCGCATTTTGTTTATCCTCGAGTGACGGGCATTGTCCGAACTGAAACGAGTCTGCGCAGTAGTTGGTAAGCAGAATCCGAGGCACGTGATCTTCGGATATCACAACTTTGATCAAACCGCTCTCGATTAGGGTGATGACGACGACAGAAAGCGGAAGGCCTGGGGACAAGGTTTCAAAAGATACGCATTGTCGGACGATGCCTTGTTGTATTCGAACTGGACGACTCCATTGAATAGCTGAGCAAGGTTCATTGGGACTGGTTTCGGTCAGACCAAAAACTAGAACATTGAGTGAATGATCTGCAATGCTCCGTGACTCTTGTTGTCCTGGTAACAACTCCCAGTACATGATACCACTGGAAATGATATCCGAAGGCGCTCCCGGGTTTAGCACAATTTGGCTGTCGGTACTAAACGTTGTTTTCTTTATCTGAATAATATAAATCATATAGGTTTTACAAAATACTGTTTGAGTTGGTTCACTGCATCCTGTCAGTGTGTAAAGTTTGCATAAATACTGGTAAACAACACAACGACAACAACAACAACGACATCATCAACAACAACAACAACAACACCAGCACCAACAACATGAATAACATCAACAGCCGCAGCACCAAAACCACTACCACCACCAACAGTAAGAACAGTACCAACACCACCACCACCAGCAACATCAACAACAACACCAACAACATCATCAACAACACCACCACCACCACCAACATCAACAACCGCAGCACCAATACCACTACTGCCAACAACAACAGTACCAACACCATCACCACCAGCAACATCAACAACACCAACACCAACACCAACAACATCAACGTCTACACCACCACCACCACCACCAACAACAACATCAATAACCACAGCACCAACACCACTACCACCACCCAACAACAATAGTACCAGCACCACCACCAACAGCAACATCATCAACACCAACACCAACACCAACAACATCACCACCACCAACACCACCAACACCAACACCAACACCAACACCAACACCATCAACAACCGCAGCACCAACACCACTATCACCACCACCACCACTACCACCAACACCAACACCAACACCAACACCAACACCAACACCAACACCAACACCAACACCAACAGTACCAACACCACCACTACCACCACCAACATCATCATCAACAACAACACCAACAACAACATCGACAACAACACCAACAACATCGACGACGACAACAACAACAACAACAACAACATCAACATCAACAACAATAAATTAACCAGGCTTCCTGGCTTTCTTATTAAGAAAAATTATTCTGAATTGCAGATACGCAATAGAAGCAATGAAAGAGGTCTATACAAATGTACTAACGTACCTTACTAGTGACGTCATTAACGACAACAGGTTGGACGAGTAGAGGTCTGGGTAGACCCATACTCACAACACGAGTAGTCTCCTCAAGTGTGATCACCCTGATACCGCAGGCAATAGCGGAGGTGATAAGAATAGAACAGACTTTAGGAGCAGATGCATTGGGTAAGACCATGGAGCATTGGATTTGAGCATACTGTTGAAGAGACAGACCGCGGGTCAATGGCTGCTGTTGATCGTTGTCCACTAAATGTATGACGTCAGACCAAAAGACCTCTTCCAACCAGCGAGGAAGAACACCAATACGAAAGCTCTTTAAAAAAATAGAATTATGAAAATATGAGTCAGGGCGGTATTAAACGATTTATTAGCGCTACAAGTATAAATCTTTTCAATAATCAAAACCACCGCTAGAGCTATGCAATGAACTAAAATGAAGCTCATGATACCTGTGCACAACTTTTCACGAAAAAAGTACGTAATTTCTCATGATTTAGAAAAAACGTAGACAGGTCGAGCAACGTGGTAAACTGACGAGATTAGTTTTAAGGTCTTCGTTAAGGTTTGCAGGGTCATTTCTGTAAAGCGCTCTCAATTCGTCAGAATTTATGCCACAAAAATAAAAAAAATATCGTTAGAAAGTTATGAATTTGTAGAACACAATAGTGTCTTTGATTTCGCGATAAACACAAACCGTTAATAGTTGCAATTTTTTTAATTAAAACCAAGCGTTTCACTTTGTTCAAAAAAAATATTTTCGCAGTTCGATTCCGAGATAAATGTCCAGTAAAACGGTGTCAGCGTTTTTTTATTTATTGCCTGGTTTCGAATTTATGACTTATTTTGTCCAAATGTTGGTCGAAAAACAGCATTTTTGCGTCTACGTTGCTATAGCAACGTAGACGTTATGTACCCGTAAAAACCTATCTGGGTATTGTCGCTTTTGTGACGTCATAGTTTCCTCGATCAGATTCATCGGCGCGCGAAACGTTCGGAGCGAATTACATAGCCAGTATAAGCGAAGGTCTGCCGATGTTTTCCGATGTAGCTACGTGTGTAATGTGATTTAGTGAATATGGCGTCGACTGCTTTCTGCTTCATTGCTTCGTCCATCTGTCTACGAACGATTGAGTCACTGAAAACGAGTTGTTTCTTTTGATTTCGGGGAGATTTTATCAAGGTAAGGAAGTAATTATAACTTAAACTGTGTCACATCGACGTTCATCTCTATGGAACTTGTGGAAACATGATGTAAATTGTAAAATTGCCTGTTGTACTGGGCTATCTTTTAGGTTGTATATATCATCAGACTCATGAAATAGTGGTTTAAAAGGAAATATCTATTTGCAGTTGTTTTACTTTTAACTCAAGGCATTTTGTCCTCAACGTTACTGTAAGCCCGACAGTTACAGACAAAACAGTTTCCCTGATTCATTTTACTCTAAAAGCCATTGTGCGTTAATATGCGTCAAAATAGTATACACTGTACTGTAAGCTTATATTTTATTAAATGTGCAACTGTATTGCTATAAAGCAGTCCAACCAAGCGATCCATTTCTTCAAAAATGGAATCAAACATTAAACTCTTAGTAAATGCTCCTACCACGATTATTATTAACACTTTTTTGCTTCATAGATACTTACATATATACATTCTTCCTTAAATGACCGAGTTTTTTGTTTTCTGTTTTAGAAATATTGACTGACATGTGTTAATAGCTTGTGACAGTTGTTGCACAGGGACCACTGTGTTAGTGGTGACATTCTGATCAGACGTTATCTGTGTAGTGAATTATCGCATAACTCAAACTAAACAAACTTAACAAATTATTAAGTGAAGTGTGTGTAGTATATACATGCAGTACATTTAAGCTTGTAAATGTACCACATGCACTACATGTATACGTACATGTACAACTCATCAGATCACATTAACTACATCTCATATGCAAACACTACCAGTCATTAGAAAGTTGCAGGTTTGAATCCTGTCTGGGGCTCAGAAATTTTTTCTGAGTAATTGAGCTTGACAAATGTCCAAATGTCTATTATATACTGTGTAAGTATGTTGCATTATTACTGAGGAAAGTAACTAACATTGAGGAAAATCCTGGATCCATTGTTTATGTAATTGACCGAGGTCAAAAATCTGCCAGTTTTAGTAATTTAGTGAGGGCAAACAATCTGTGATATGCAGACAGGATGTAACCAGTATGTAACTTATGACAGTATTACTTCTGCATGTGTATACACATAGTAGAAAATTCTCATGCTAAACTAGTCAAATATCAACAAACATTCTGAAAAGTTCTTAATATGTATTTTAGCAAATTAAATTGTCTATTTCCTGATTTGGTATATTTCTATGTGCTCTGTTATATTAATTACACATTTACACTGCCTATCAGTGTCTGAGGATTATTGCAACCAAAGGCCCATTCACATGATCTGATTAACTGGACTCAATTTTCCTCCTGGTGCATGTAATGTGGATTTACTTAATATACAGGTAGTAGTCAGTCAGTTATGTCTTATCACAATTACTATACATGTAGTTGTTGTCATTAAATGACATGTATCATGAGAAAAATCAGATTATGTCAATAGATACATCACCATCATATTGGTTGATTTTTTGCTTGGCATACACTGTTGACACACAGTCACCATCATGTGTTTGTTTTAGCAAGATGGCGTCCAATGTCACGCGATTGCAAACGATGTACACTGTAGCCCTAAACGTAGACGCATGTACGCATTGCGTACCTATTTTTAACTTTGGTCGTCAATAAAATCGGCAAAACTCGACATATCAAAAAACGCTGACACCGTTTTGCTGGAAATTTATCTCGGAGTCAAACTACAAAAAAATAATTTGAACAAAATAAAACGCTTTTTACTCGAGTCGCCCCGAGTGAAGCCTTCTGGTTTTAATTAAAATGTTTACAACTATTAACGGTTTGTGTTTATCGCGAAACCAAAGACACCATTGTATTCTACAAATTAGTAGCTTCCTAACGATATCTATTTTATTTTTGTGGCATAAATTCTGACGAATTGAGAGCATTTCACAAAAATGACCCTGAAAACCTTAACGAAGACTTTGAAAACAAAATACGGACGTTTCGAGCTCTTCATCAGTTTACCACCTTTTCACTTATGCACTATAAATATTATTATTATTTTTTTTTATTTTTTTTATAAATAAAATATTTTTAAATATTTTTAAATATTTTTATATAAATAAAAAATTTTATATAAATTTTTTTTTTATATAATTCTTGATATCTTGCCACCTACAAAATATCAAAAATTATCATTCATTTCGTTTCTATCCCGCATTCTGATTGGTTAATTTACCTGCAAATAACTGAGTGCAAATAATTTTATGAGCATGCGCACTAGCGATAACGCTGCTGACGGCAAATAATTTTCGTAAACATGGCGGCTAGTTCTTCACCATAGTGGAAAATCGGACACTTTAGCGAGAGATATCCTGCGGAAGCATCGAGCGAAAAATATGTACTGCGGAAATATTTTGCGGAAGAAAATGTGGAAAAATAAAAAAAATGTGGAGAAATATTTTCAGAAAGTCAAAAGAGAAACGGGCAAATAAACTCCCGTATGCTCAGTCCATGTTAATACATGCATACCAGTCTCATTGCAGGCTCTATTTATCGTAATTTCACGCCCTTCGGCCCCTTCGCGGTATGTGTCAAACCATAGGTCAAAACTCGAACAGAAATGGCTGAAATTCCTCAAAATATTTCAGAACCAGGTATGTCTTTATTTATTTGTAATGATTAGATGACTAACACGAAACAAAGATTTTAGGTTTAGTCGTCTGAAATCAGCTGAACTGCTGAAGCTGGTTATAGAATTTTTGCATAAAACTATTTAAGTATGAATGCTTCTGCTAAATGATGAGTGTGCTTTTAATGTTTTATGATTGTCTGTATGACTGTAAATTTAGCTTACTTGTGTTTTGTCTGCTGTTACAAGTTATCTATAACACATGATGACGAGAGACTGAGGGTAACTACTAACAGTACATCAGATTCAGGTGTTTAGTTCGCTGTAACTTTCCTCTAATAGTAATATATAAGAGGTGTGACAAACTGTTTTAACTTAATCATCTGAATTGAAAAATTCCTTTGGTTTTGTGCCTTTGTCGTTTATATGAGGTTTTGAGTGGAACTAATCAACTAAAAAGCGATGTATAGTGAAAATCGGCCTTACTTAAGCTACCCATTCTACCGGCTTTTGCCCAAACGGTCCAAGTCTTCTGGGGCTCGACGTGAGACTGCGGACGCCTCCGAAGTGGTCGGAGGTTTCGCGGAAGCCTCCAGCGGTTGAATTGCGGAAACCTCCTGCGGAAGAAAAGACCTACTTTCCACTATGGGTTCTTCAGCTATCCGAGGAAATAATCGAGCGTATTTGGAAGCATCCTTAACGACAATGTACTTCAGAAAAGAAATAGTGAAAAGGAAGTTTTATTGAGATAAAAAGCAAGAATCGTGCCAACAAAAAGTAAGTTTTACGAAGATTTTATTATGCCGAAGACAGAGAGAAGAGTGGCGATCTCTTACTTCAGGCATTTCAGATTTTTAACTATTTTATGAATGATAAATCAATTATTGAACTCGTCTATCGCAAAATATCATGATTTGTCAGTGTCTCGCTACTAGTTATTTGCCTCTGCCTTCGGCATCGGCAAATAACTAGTAGCTCGCCACTGACAAATCATGATATTTTGCTCCGACTCGTCCAATAATTGATAATTATCTGTAGCTATGACGTGCTGACCAGCGGTTTGAACAAAACAAACATGGCGGCCGTCCTTAGGAGTGAAGATCAGAAGCGGATTAATCCGATGGATTTGGCACGTTTTGTTGACGCTAAAACCACCAAGAACAAACAAGCGAGCTACACATACAGCTGTTAGAGTTTAAAGCGGTGTTTGAAAGAGAAAATTGTATTTGAAAGCGAAAACAGTTAGCGAACCTCGAACTGAAGACGGTATGAATATTTACTACTTTTACCTAACTTTGTAAAAAACTTTCTAAAGGCTTCTTCTACATTTATAATTGTATAATAAAACAATTATTGAATTCGGTTATCGCATGATATCAAGAATTATCAAGGCCTCTGTTTGTGTGATAACATAAACCTCGGCCTTGATACTTCTTGATATCATGCTCAACCTCATCCAATAATTGTATATAATTTGCTTCTAACCTGGAGTTTTGTTGGTGAAATCACCTGGCCACGTTGGATATCAAAAACAGTTTTCAAGGCGTTGTCCTCAAGATATAAAGTGACGCTAGTTTTATTTTCGACGAGACTCCATGGCTTCACCTCTAAGACAATACTTCGTAGCTTGCTCCATTTACTAAGGATTTGACACTGAAGTTCTAGGCTGACAGAACTGCTGGTTTTGGTTCCTGGAAAAGAAAGAGTAAAGTCAGACTTTCTGTATTGGAATATAACCAACTTACCAACCAACCAACCAACCGACCGACGGACCGACCAACCAACCAACCAGATAAAGAACTAAATAATAAGGTGGAAAGAAGAAAGAAAAGGAGAAAGAAAGGAATGATGGAAAAAGGAATAAAGGAAGAAAAAAGGAAAGAATGAATAGATAAATGGATGGATGGATGGATGGATGGATAGATGATGATGATGATGATGATGTTGGTGATG
>OZ036014.1:6772534-6780034 GCA_964035015.1 Corallium rubrum
GCACCACACCACAACACACAACACACAACACACAACACAGCACCACACAACACAACACAACACAACACAACACAACACAACACAACACAACACAACACAACACAACACAACACAACACAACACAACACAACACACCAACACAACACAACACAACACAACACAACACAACACAACACAACACAACACAACACAACACAACACAACACAACACAACACAACACAACAACAACAACACCAACACCAACACCAACACCAACACCAACACCAACAAAAATAGGCACGCTCAGCGTGCATGTATCTACTGCGCTACGTTGCGCGACGAATGTTGTAATAACATTCTCAATTTAGTAGTTCAGCATCGCGTAAATAAAACCACGCGCCGCGACTTTCTCGCTCAAACAACAAGCTTTCTATGGACGAAAAGGAGCGAGTGCTTTCTGAAATCTGAATAGCCTTTTAACTAATGTTTCAAGTGTACAGTTGACATGTTAGATCCTCGGCCAAGATGTCTTAGCTAATATGCAGAAATCAACTGTACTTGGCACTGCTTGAGTTATATGTAGGCGTATAAAATACTTATTCCAAAAGCGTGTTGATCATTGTTCAGGCAAATCAATGAATGTACGTGTTAGAACGAAAGCGATATAGGTAAGTTACGGTAAGTTACGGTACGATACGGTAAGTTACGGCAAGTTACGGCAAGTTACGGTAAGTTACGACTATTCAAATTTGGATACCATTTTATGGAGGCTATAATGGCTATATGTAAATTAGCCCTTAAGCAGCGGCCATTTTGTCATCAATTTCTGGTAATAAATACAGTATTTAAATATTTTCGTTACAACAATTTGTCAAACAATAATGCAATCTAGTTAGAAGGTAAAGAAAATCGCTTGAGATAACAAGCATCTCGAGTATTACTGCTGTAAAATTTAATAGTGAATGAAAAAGATGTCCAGCAAATTATGTCGTCAAAATTATAAGAGCAACCATACAGTAATTGTTCTTCAAGGCATAAGCATATATGCACTAAAACGGTACAATAAATGTTTGCACATTCATAACACATATTTTGCATGACATTGACAACTGCATCATACAATTTCACGCTCTCAACATAGCCTGTCACTGACATTTGACTATTTGTCATCTACATTAATAATATGCTATTTAATAGCATATTTCGCTCGTGGACTACCATAGGTTTTGGGCATTGTTGCTTGACCATGAAGCTAACTTTGTTTTCTTGTCAACAATGACTTATGAAATACTTGGTGTACAGTAATTATTTTGGCTTCGGTGGTTTGTCGTGAGTCAATCGTTTTATTCTGTGTTTTGATTGGCTCCAAAGGCATTCTTTTGTTAACTTACATTAACTTAACTTAACTTAACTTAACTTAACTTAACTTAACTTAACTTAACTTAACTTAACTTAACTTAACTTAACTTAACTTAACTTAACTTAACTTAACTTAACTTAACTTAACTTAACTTAACAGCGCGACAGCAATGTATCTACTAGCGCACGCGCAGTATATATAAAACCAGACGCACCTTTCTCCAGAATTCGACGAGTAAGGCCACTTTGCCTTCTGAATTTCTTCAGCGTCACTGTCCATTTTGACTTTATCAGTGAGTTCAAAAAGCGTAGTATTTAATGGCACTGGGGGATTTGAAGACAATTGAATTTCTTTTAATCTGAATGTGACGTAATACCAAGTGTCAGGGGGGAGGTCGAACACCTGGTGCTCAATAGCTTGCCCTGGTGCTTCATGGGAAGTGGTGACGTCACCAGCAGCTGATATGGCGGTCATTTCAATGCTGTGTGGTAAATGATTTCTGATGATAAATAAGGGTGAAAATGAGATCTAAAGAAAATCAGATAAGGACGTCATTTTTACATGGGCTATTTTTCCCTTGCTAAACTACAGAAATATGTTTTTTGTTGACCATACGCGAAGCTTTTTTGTCAAATTTTGCATGAAACCAGGCTTTTTCTTCAAATTGTGAATGAAAACGAGGCTTTTTACTGGCAAATCCATATAAACAAAAGGATTACCACGGTACTTTGAAGTTGCCACCAAAAAATGGCGACTTTGACGTCACCTGCGAGAACCACTGATCTGTATAAACTGGATGGGTCATTGGACCGGATTTTGCGTGCCAGTTGTATGATGACGTGACCACTACCCAAGATGGCCGCCACCAAAGTTCATAAGCTTTCGTAGATTGAAAACAGACAAAAAAAGTTATTTTAAGAAAATTTAAATGAATGTAATGACACAAGAAGTACTCAGTAAGGTTTAAGACGCTAATTTCTTGTATTTTTCTCTATTACCAGGCTGTAAAACCTTTAAATTTCGTCGTTTTTCTTCAGTGCCGACAACGAAAAAACTTCACGATAATATAAAACAGAAAAATATAAAATCTGCGAAGAATTAAATTCCAAGTCTTAAATTGTATCTTTAAACAGTAATCTTAATGCCAATATTTCGTGTTGTGTACTTGCCATCTTTGCACTGTATTTGTTGTTAAACAGCCGAAAACTAAACGAACCGGGATCTGTTGTTTGCTTTACGGCTTTTCCGACTCCCCCGGCACAGAGTACTTAATATTGCCTCCCCCGGTTAATCTGACCGTGCTGACGTCAAGCTTGCTTATGCTAGTCAACTTTGGGATTGGGAACAAGTTCTAAGGCCGCCATGCGTCATATGTTCCACTACGTAAGATGGCGGCGACTGCCACGAAATGTTAGACTGCTGGCCATAGGGAAGGGCCTATCCAGTTTATTTAAGAGATCAGTAGCGAGAACCCAATAACAGATGATTTTTAGACACGGCCTGCACTCCAGTTATACTTACTTCAAGTTGCCCGAAAAAATTATCGACAGAAGTGACATTATACCAAATATAAAAGTTTTTGAATTCTTTTGTTCCCAACATCTAAACAAAAAAACAAAAAATGGATCAAACATAGTTTAACAACTACTCTGGCTTAAAAGTTTTTGAGCGTAGAATTACGTTAAACTATATCTGGCCAAAAACGACCCCTTTACTGTTTTACTCTGTCTAACAGCAGACAATTTTACTCGTCAAAAGGAGAACCCTGAGACATCTTAGGCAGCAATGAGTCAATGACTCACCTGGACAACGCAATGTTGTTTGTAATGAGGAAGCTGATCTTCAAGCGGCAGCGTCCCAGACCACGTGGTTTCACCACGCAAGCGCACACGAATTCCCGCCAAGCCACCATGAGAGATGACATATGATGGAGATGAGGAGTGAGCAGGAACAACAATATTGTGAAGAACCTAGAAAAACCAACGAATTTTAACTTCCCTGCATTAAGAATAACAACCACTAGGTCAGTCGGTCTGTCGGTCCGTCCGTCGGTCGGTCGGCCGGCCCGTCCGTCCGTCGGCCGGCCCGTCCGTCCGTCCGTCCGTCCGTCCGTCCGTCCGTCCGTCTGTCTGTCTGTCTGTCTGTCTGTCTGTCTGTCTGTCTGTCTGTCTGTCTGTCTGTCTGTTCGTCCGTCTGTCTGTCTGTCTGTCTGTCCGTCTGTCTGTCTGCCTGTCCGTGTGTAAAGCACAGACAATCCCTCGTACACCGTATTTCCAAATAACAAAGTGGACCACATACTTGCAAAGTAGGACTAGAGACCTGGGTCAACGCAGGATTCTGCAGCAACTGAATACCGATGTCATGTGATGTATAGTTCGTTACCATATGGCTACTGTGCAGCACAACCTGTAAGATACACAACGTTATACTCTAACATAACAGTATTCAATGTCGTACATTGAACTCAACCCACGTTGAAACCGTCTGAGTCCCAGTAGTTCAATAGTTAGAGTATCTCACTGGTGGTCAGAAGATTGTGGGTTGTACACACATTCAACCTACGTTCAAATCATCTGAGTCCCAGTAGCTCAATAGTTAGAGTATCTCACCGGTGATCAGAAGGTTGTGGGTTGTACACATATTCAACCTACGTTCAAATCATCTGAGTCTTAGTAGCTCAATGGTTACAGCGTCTCACCAGTGATCAGAAGGTTGTGGATTGTACACATATTTAACCTACGTTCAATCATCCGAGTCTTTGGTTAGAGCATCTCACTGGTGATCAGAACGTTGTGGGTTGTACACATATTCAACCTACGTTGAGTCATTCGAGTCTCAGTAGCTCAATGGTTAGAGCAACTCACTGGTGATCAGAAGGTTGTGGGTTGTACACATATTCAACCTACGTTGATTGAAATCATCTGAGTCCCAGTAGCTCAATGGTTAGAGCAGCTCACTGGTGGTCAAACACATATTCAACCTATCTTCACTCATCCGAGTCTTAGTAGGTCAATGGTTAGAGTATCTCACTGGTGATCAGAAGGTTGTGGGTTGTACACATATTCAATCTACGTTCAAATCATCTGAGTCCCAGTAGCTCAATGATTAGAGCAGCTCACTGGTGGTCAGAATACATATTCAACCTATGTTCAATCATGCGAGCCTCAGTAGATGAATAGTTAGAGCATCTCACTGGTCATCAGAAGGTTGTGGGTTGTACACATATTCAACTCCCGTTCAACCATCTGCCTCTCAGTAGCTCAATGGTTAGAGCATCTCACTGGTGATCAGAAGGTTGTGGGTTGTACACATATTCAACCTACGTTCACACCATCTGAATGTCAGTAGCTCAATGGTTAAAGCATCTCTAATATTTTTAAACAGGTTATAGGTTCGAGTCCCGTTTGAGAACTCAGAAATTTTTATAAGTAACATATAGTTCGAAGAACATTTACACTCAATTATCATATCCCAGTTAGCATACCAATCTCCTCTCTTCTTTTAATGACATCACTGTCATATAACGAAAGTACTTCAAGTAGCATCGATTAACTGGTCACTTACCTGTCTCTGCAGACCAGACTTTCTCTTTACTTCAACAACAAGTGTAGCAGTATGAAGCCCATGATGCACTGTGCGGTTCATCACTCCAGGACTATCAATACCAAACGGCTCACACCAGCGGTACTCCCCCTCTGTCTCGAGACAAAGACGCAAATTCTGACGAGTTATATTTTTGCGAGAGCGCCAACTATAAAACGCCATCTCTTTACTGCGAAGGATAATATCCTCGTCCGTACCAAACTGAAAATGTCAAAAATGGAGTAAAGTTATACCTCTACTAACTTCTATGTTGTTTTTTTGACAGACATTTGGTAGACGTTCGTGAAGGTATATATCTTTGCTATTATGCTATTATATATCTTTGCTATTATCAACCCAAAATAATTCGATGGAAGCATGTGCGCGTGTTTCGCCCAGAACACTAAACAGGTAGATTTTCAAGTGATTATATTTGACAATAGCAAAGATATATAACGTTTTCCGATAACTCATTATACACGTGTGACGTCGCAACATTTGACATTTACATTAAACAAACTGAAATATCTCAAAAGACGTTACTCTATCATTTTAAGTGTTCTTTCAAATAAGACAAACTTCATTTTCGATTCATAGGCAACTTTAAACTATGAAATTGCAACCTTAGCTTTCCATCAGATCTAAGCCTCGATAGATCAATGGTTAGAGTGTTCTAACCGGTTAAGCCTGGTTTCCATATAGTTGTAATTGTTGTAATTCAATCGACAACTATCGCCAATCAAGTCTTACAACAATTACAACTTAATGAAAACGCTTGTTGTAATCCAATGGGCGACAGTTGTAGACGTTGAACCAGGTCCAACTTCTACAACAATTACAACAGTCGCGGATGCGACAACAGTTTTAATGGAAACATCAAATGCTAGATGTTTGCAACGTAAAACACAAAATTATTTACAAAAACTGGCCAAATCCTTTCAAAAAACCCTCGAATTTGTCAAAGAAGTCTACTAAATGACAAGTTCAAAGACTTGAGTGCAGTACACCAACTCAAATGTTTGCAACTGTCGTCAAACGTTCACGAAAGATGACACTGAAGCGGTTACTGAACTTGTAAATAATGCTTGTTATATTGTTATATAAACTGTGAAAATGATCACAAACAAAGTTTTAGTCATTCAATTTGTTTTTGAATATCAAACTTAGCTCATCTGAGCTTTGTCAAAACCGAGAAGTCCTCAGTCAGAGTGAATCGGCGATTTGAATTATAACAATTACAACTATATGGAAACACGACTGTTGTAAAAGATCGCAAACAATCGCCGATCAATCGCCGACTGAATTACAACAATTGCAACTATATGGAAACACGACTGTTGTAAAAGATCGCAAACAATCGCCGATCAATCGCCGACTGAATTACAACAATTACAACTATATGGAAACACGACTGTTGTAAAAGATCGCAAACAATCGCCGATCAATCGCCGACTGAATTACAACAATTACAACTATATGGAAACACGACTGTTGTAAAAGATCGCAAACAATCGCAGATCAATCGCCGACTGAATTACAACAATTACAACTATATGGAAACCAGGCTTTATTGTAAGGTTGTTCGATCCCTGTCTTTGAGCTTGACGTACGGTACGTCCAGTAAACGGTCTGTCACGATTTTTTAATGGTAAATGTTCTTTTCTGGAATACTCGAATTTAACTTGTCATCTTCAGGTTACGTAAGTAAAACGTCATTTATTTTTGAAATTATATTTAAACTAAAGCGCGTCCCAACAGCGTCTACACTGCACATCATCAGCGCCTTGGACGCGACCAAACTACATCAAAACCGCGTTTTGAACCGCGTCAGTTCCAGACGCGTTTACACAGCATTCAAGCTGCGTCGAAACTGGCACTAAACGGTTTAGACACTTCAAATGTGCTTTCTAAAACTCATTAATAATTCATGAGGAAAATTCAAAAGAAATTAAGGTTTAATCAATGTCTGTTTACCCCGGTACAGAACTGATATCAGTGTCTGTAAATGTGATACAGAACTGTTTAATAAAACATCAGTTCTGTATCACATTTACAGACACTGATATCAGTTCTGTAGCAAGTGTACAGACACTTCGCATTTAACTATCTTGAGTAAGGTACGCTGATAGCGTCCTCATACAAGATGAAGATGCAAACAGTTGTTCAACAACAATTAATAATCAGAACGGCTATTTATGCCGCGTCACTTAGAATATAAAATGTGGGACTAATACTAAATCAAAGCGCATGCTCACATCACTAATTTAATAATCCTAACCTATTAAACGTTACCTCGAAGCTTGATCAGCTCTTAACATGATATAGTTTTAGCTAACTTAATAGGCGTTTTAGAAGTCGTTCAACAGAATTCGTGTCCGTTCTGTGTCGGGATACAGGCTTCGCCTCGTGTCTGTATACCCCGATACAGAACGGCCACTGATTCTGTAAATAGTACTTAACAGCCGTGGTAATTTCCTAACAAATTCCAAACTGCGTCTAAACCACGTTTGAACTGCGTCTAAAGCGCGGTTCAGGCCTAATTAAGATGTAGTTCCGACACCTTTCAAACCTGTCGGAT